>CM074725.1:37207325-37669825 GCA_037306005.1 Rhinophrynus dorsalis
TCCATCAGATCTTCCCTGCTGAAACCGCAGGGAGTACCTGATGTATCAGATTCCTCTGAGGATGAACTGTTGGTGGATTCAGATGTTGAGGAATGTTCTGCTGTGGGCTCCTCTCAGTTTTTTTGGGGACCTCTTTGAGGCTGATCCTGATCCCTCGGCTGAGGGCTTGATCAGAGCCGTCTTAACTACCCTAAACATTGCCTTAGTTCAGGAGATTTCTTTGGATGCTTCTGATGTATTTCAGGAGCCAAAAAGGCCCTATACTTGTTTTCCACCTAACCCCACTCTTGACCACCTTGAGTCTGATGAGTGGAAGTCTCTGGACAGGAAACCTTCTGTTTCCAAGAAATTTCCCAAACATTACCTGTTCTCTGAGGTGGTGCTTGCTCAGTGGGTTCATCCTCCCAAAGTGGTTGCTCCTGTCTCCAGGTTATCTAAGTCCACTGCCTTGCCTGTTGCTGATGCTTCCGCTCTGAAAGACTGGACTGGAAATAAACTTGAGGTCTCCTTCAAGTCAATTTTAGCCACTGCTGGTACTACCATGCGTCCAGTGTTCGCTGCGGCATGGGTGAACCGGGCCATTGTGGTCTTGACTGAACAGCTCACCCTGGCTGTCCGTTAGGGTGCTCCTACGTCGGACATGTTGCGGCTGCTACTAGAGAACTCCTGTCTATATTGCAACTCTTTCCATCCCAGGTACAGGGGGTCTTCCAATTCCTGGCAGACCCTTTCTTCCGTCAGATCTTCCCTGCTGAAACTGCAGGGAGTACCTGACATATCAGATTCCTCTGAGAAGGAACTGTTGGTGAATTCAGATGTTGAAGAATGTTCTGCTGTGGGCTCCTCTCAGTTTTTTGGGGACGTCTTTGAGGCTGATCCTGATCCCTCGGCTGAGAGCTTGATCAGAGCCGTCTTAACTATCCTAAACATTCCCTTAGTTCAGGAGATTTCTTCAGATCCTTCTGATGTATTTCAGGAGCCAAAAAGGCCCTATACTTGTTTTCCACCTAACCCCACTCTTGACCAGCTTGACTCTGATGAGTGGAAGTCTCCAGACAGGAAACCTGCTTCCAAGAAATTTGCCAAACATTACCCCTTCTTTGAGGTGGTGCTTACTCAGTGGGTTCGTCCTCCCAAAGTGGATGCTCCTGTCTCCAGGTTATCTAAGTCCACTGCCTTGCCAGTTGCTGATGGTTCCGCTCTGAAAGACTGGACTGGAAATAAACTTGAGGTCTCCTTCAAGTCCATTTTAGCCACTGCTGGTACTACCATGCGTCCAGTGTTCGCTGCAGCATGGGCGAACCGGGCCATTGTGGTCTTGACTGAACAGCTCACCCTGGCTGTCCATTAGGGTGCTCCTACATCGGATATGTTGCGGCTTCTTGCCAACATTTCTGAGGGCCAGCACTATGTTTCTGCTGCCTTATTTGATGCCATCCATTTGGCGGCAAGGGTTTCCACCATGTCTGTGGTTGTCAGACGAGCTTTTTGGCTTTGACGGCTTGGAAATTGAATCCTTAATACTGAAAAAGAAAGAAAGGTTTTTCTTCTGGTGTGGTGGCTACTATGCTTAGTGCTCGCAAACCTGTTTCTTCTAAGGCCTACCATCATGTCTGGTTGACCTTTCTCTCTTGGTGTGCTGATAGGGACCTTTCTCAGGATTTTGATCTGCCTACGGTCCTGGCTTTCTTGCAGGATGGTGTGGATAAGGGCCTCAGTTTGAGTTCCCTTAAGGTTCAGACTTCAGCTCTCTCTGTTTTCTTTCAGAGGTGCATTGCTATTCTTCCTGATGTCAAGGTTTTTTTCCAGGGTGTTGCTCATACTCATCCTGTTTTCAAGACTCTCGCTACTTAGTGGGATCTTAACTTGGTTTTGGGCATCCTTCAGCGCCCTCCCGTTGAGTCCTTGGCTACTATCCCTCTACACTTGCCGACGTGGAAAATGGACTTTCTCCTGGTGATCGTGTCTGTTCGCCATGTCGCGGAGTTGCATGCTCTGTCTTATTGATCACCCTTTTTGGTGTTTCACAAAGACAAGGTGGTGCTTCGAACTTCTCAGGAGTTTCTCCCTAAGGTGGTCTCTGAGTTCCACATTAATCAGGAGATTGTGGTGCCTTCTTTCTGCCCTGACCCTACCTCTGACAAGGAGAGGGATCTCCACTTGTTAGATGTGGTGCATTGTCTCAAGTTCTGTGTGCATCACACTGAGTCGATTAGACATTCTGACGTGCTGTTCGTCATTCCTGAGGGCCCCAGGGCAGGGAGACCTGCATCCAAAATGACTATTGTGTCTTGGATCAAGTCCGCTGTTCGTAAGGCTTATGAGCTAAGGAAGAAGCCTGTCCCCTTCAGGGTCACGGCTCATTCTTCTAGATCTATTGGGGCTTCTTGGGCTTACAAGAATCAGGCCTCCGCTGATCAGTTGTGCAAGGCTGCCACCTGGTCGTCTGTGCACACCTTTTCGAAGCACTACCATGATGATGTTCTGGCACTGGCTGATGCCAGTTTTTGGGAGGAAGATCCTGGAGGCAGTCTTGCCTGTCTAGGAACTTCTTCGGTTCTTTGGTGCTTCCTTCACTTTTGAGCCCTGTTGGCTCTAGTTCTGTGTGCTTTTTAACAGTTCCTGGGGTGTTGTTACCCCTGTTCAGTGTCCGTTGACACTTCGTTTGTTTTGTTGGGTTATCTCTGATCTGATGGTTCATATCTGCTCTGGTGACTTTGCGGGCCTTGCACTTGGTCCTTGCTTTACTTCCCACCTTTGGGAAACTCAGTGGTTGTACATCCGAAAGTTAACAGTAACCTGTATTGGACGACAGAGAAAAGAGGATTTTAGTCTTACCTATTAAATCCTTTTCTCTTAGTTCATACAGGTTACTGGTCTCCCACCCTGTCAAGGGACCATGCTTGGCTGTCCTGTGGCAGACTGTGGGGGTCCTTTGGGATCATGCTCACAGGAGGCTTCTTTCCCTTTTATCTAGTCAATAGTTAGTGTCTCAAATCTTACTGGAGCTGATTGGCTAGCTGCAGCCAAGGTGAGAAGGTAGGCTCCACCCCCTGCATTCACTTCTAGAATTGTTCCTGCCTACTTAAAGAGGCAGATCGCCTACCCAAAGTTACCAGTAACCTGTATTGACTAAGAGAAAAGGATTTAACAGGTAAGACTAAAATCCTCTTATTTTTTTCACAAATAGGGTTTACTTCTTATTTAACCCTTTAAGGACCAGAGGCTTGTGTAATACATTGCTTTGTGATGCTTCACAATGCGTTGTAGATCCCTCTAGTCTGGATAATCCTTCTAGTCCATTGTCCCCTCCTGCTCTCTATTGCATTGCATAGGATCTCAAAGCATGCTAACGGTGCATGCCCTCAGGATGTCCTCACATGATCACAGGAGGACCAATCAGTGGATCACAACTCCACCTGTACTGATGTTAGGTCCAACATGGAAGGATGCAGTAATTCTAAAGAAAAAGAAATTCCCATTGAATGCTAGGCAGGTCTCTAGTGGATTATGAAAAGTTTGGAATGGGCATTATCCCCTTGTCAGTCACCCTATTAACGGAACACTAGTAACAAAAATGAAATTGTATATTGTGTACTTACCGCTAGCATGTGTAAAATTATTCATGTTACATCCCTAAAATATCATCCTAAACTCGCACTTGTAAATTGCCGTTTTTCAGAGAGCATGTATTTAATGTTGTTTGTATTGAGATAAGAACTAAAGTCAGTTAACTGTTTGTGATTAGTGCCCTCAACTCTTGTATCATTATCTTTTCTCAGCCCATTCACACATAATCCTGGACAATCAATGGGAGACCTGGAAAAGGCAGGAATGTTAGCTCCCTAAGACCACATGTAGGAGTAGATTTTAGGCCTCAGAAAACAGAGACTTTTTACAGATGCTAGTATGAAATACAGGGTATTTAAGTGTATATATAATCCCATTTATGTATTTATTTTATTTGGAAAATGTTTTACCAGGAAGAATACATTGAGATTTCGCTTGTTTTCAAGTGGGTCCTGGATAGTTTTCAGGAAAGGGTTACACATTTACACAAATTGAGAAACATTATATATTATATGTTATTATATATACATACACATATAAATATACATACATATTGAATATTAAAATTATATACAGGTACACACTGTTTTTAGATATAAAGAAGCATTTAGATTTTAGACTGGGGGCAGATTTGATTATTTCAGGCAGATTGTTCCAGGCCTTTGGAGCTCTGAAGGAGAAGTCAGATCTTCCTGCTTCTTTCTTGTATTGTGGTATATGCAAAGAGTTGTTAGCAGTGGAGCGGAGGTGTAGTTGTTGCTTCATCCATTTTTACACTAGGTGGCATCCTATCACCATTAAACACAGCAAGCTAATAGTACAAACACGCTCTAGTCCAGGGCCACCCACAGGCCAGGATGTAAGGATTTCCTTGATTCATTACAGGTGAGTTAATCAGTGGATCATTCATTGTGACTGACTCACCTGTGATTAATCGGGGAAATCCTTACATCCTGGCCTGTTGGTAGCCATTGAGGACTGAACCTGGACAGCTCTGATTTAGAACATGTTTTACCAGGAAGAATGTATTGAAATTTTTCTCTTTTTCAAGTATGTCCTGGAGAGTTTTTACAGTAAAGAGTTACACATTTACCCAAATAGAGAAACATTATACACAAATAAGCATTAATACATACTAAAAATGTATGTACAGCTACACATTGTTTTTATATAGAAATAAGCAATTATTTTTAAGGATTTTAGGAGTTTGTGTTTTTGTGTGTGTGATTAAACGTTTGAGTGCCAGAGGGTGCACAGCACATTGCTTCGCAATGCATTTCATACCCATCTAGAAATCAGAGGACTAATACCCCATGCCCTGCTTGTAACCCTTCTTCCTGACTGAGATGTGAGTGAAAGTGACAGGGGGTTGTGACCAGTGTTCCCTCTTAGGTGAGAAGGATTGGGTGATCCAGCAGTGAAATGGTTAAAAGAGCAATTAAAACTGGGGAGGGCTGTGTGGTGCACCTGTTATTCCAATGCAGCTCCAAGAAACACTCCTTTTTAACTCTTTCAGGGCGGGATTGCTCACTCGTTATGGCTGGCTCCTTCTTTGCCTCTTGTCAACTGCAGCAGCAGAAAAGATTATCAATTATGGCTCTCTGCACTGACGGAGTGATACATTTGTATCAAACTTGTCTTATTAAATGGGTGTATTATTCCTCCTTTGTAGACAAAACCAGAAGTGATATATTCTGTTTATAGCAGCAGTGCTATATTTTGCCAGACCCAAGCTCCAGAATTAGTTGGCCCACGGGCTATATTTTGTCTGTCTTTTATCTAGACACAAATTATATTTAAATGCATAGTAATGTTTCAAAATAAAAGCAACTCCAATTAATCTTCATAGTATTTGGGCTGTGGAGAGCGTTATTTCAATACTGTCAGAGTTGTAGTTCAAGAGTAATTGAATGATAAAGTATCCCCCTTCCTCCCCTTTTACTGATGTGACACTGCTCACCTCAGATGTGGAATCTGGTCCACAGACCAGACAGCTCGCAGCAAGGGACAATCTTTTTACTGTGAACATAAGGAAAACCCTGCCCCCCCTTGACAGGTTTTTCCCTTATGCTAATTGAAGATTGTCTCTCTCTGCAGTCCACCTGGACACCACCTTTCTGTTCTGAGGTGAGTAGCGTTACATCACTAAAAAGGGCGGGAGGTGGATAATTTATCATTCAATTACTCTTGAACTACAACTCTGACAGTACTGAAATGACGCTCTTCATGGCCCAAATACAATGAAGATTAATTGGAGCTACTTTTACTTTGAAACATTACTATCCCTTTAAAGGGGAACTGTCACCTCCAGTAAACTGCTTCTTATATGAATCTTTCATGGCAATACATTTTCAGTCTGTTTTTTTTTTTAATGCAGTATTGACAGAGATATTAGCTTTTAAATGGAAGCTTGTGACATTACTTCAGGACAGGCTGCGACACCACTCTGTACCACTGCCTGTTAATCTCAGCCTCTTTCCCCTCCGCAGTTGTTACCGTTACCACCTCCTCCTCTGACAGAGGAATCCAGCATGTGAGCGGTGCTGCAGCCTGTCTTGAAGTGACATCAAAGTGCCATGGAAGATTCATATAAGAAGCAGTTTACTGGAAGTGAGAGTTCCCCTTTAATGCAGCAGTAAATCAATATTGTGAAAAAAAGTCATCCATTGCAGGGCTTTTCCTGCTGCATAAAACAAAGATACCCCCACTGCTGCCAGATGCTTTATTCAAAAGTTAAAATAGGTCAAACTGTCACAAAGTGATGGCGAGGATACTATTATACTGTATGGAGAACTCTAACCAGTAGATCAACTGTCCTGTAGAAAGATAACGAATAACTGTCTGAGCACCAAGTGACACTGTTGCTAACTGTTTGCACTGTAATAACTTTGGAATTAAGCATCTCCCAGAAATGTTTAACTCAGCAGGAAAAGCCATACAATGTATGATATTTCACAATATATGTTTACTTTTTTACGTAGACTGAGAGTTACAAAATAGAGGCCAAACAAAACTGTGATTTTGTGCCATATCCATCATGATTAAAGGAGCAGTAAACTTTTTTTTATGAAAACACATTTTATAGAGCATTTCTTGCTGAATAAAACAAGGTCACTCCCACTGCTGCCAGATGTGTTATTCAAAAATTAATAGCAGTTCAAATAACCAGGAAGTGAATTTACTATGTTTACTTCCTGATAGTTCTAATTGACAGGAAGTGACAGGCAGTTTCTATCACATTCTATGGAGAACTGTGTGTCACTGGCTTTCCTCTCCATTAGAATGTAACAGAATAACTAATTGGAATTTGACCACTAGAGGGCACTGCTAATGTAAAAAAACATGGGTTTAAACTGTAGTAACTCTGGAAATATAAATCTATCGGCAGTGGGAGTACCCTTATTTTACTCAGTAGGAAAATCCCTACTATATATATTTTTTCATTAAAAAAGTTTACTTCTCCTTTAAAAAAGGAGGAATTCTGGACCAAACCATCTAAACCATAGGGAGAAAACAAACAATTCCCGCTAATGTAAATTTAGCTTTTTAATCTCTTGCATGCTAAAGAGGTCTCCAATGCATTGCTTCGCAATGTGTTGGTGACCTCTCTTGCATTCAAGAGGTTAACCCTTTGAGTGCCAGAGGGATACACAACACATTGCAAAGCAATGCGTTGCACACCCCTCTGGCACTCAAAGGGTTAAAAGCTCAATTTAACCCCTTAACGCCATGTGACGTACTATGACCGTCACGGTCCTTGAAATACTGAAGGACCGATGACGGTCATAGTACGTCACGTACTTTTTACTTACAGCGCTCTACCGGGAGCTCTGTAAGTAAAAATAGGGCCTGAAATAGACCGCTCCAAGATCGGAGCGATCTCTATCAGGCCCCATAGTGACGCGCCGATACACGCAACAGGTCACGTGTACCGGCGCGTCGGCGTGCATCAACGCGGTCCTTATGGAACGGAAACGTCCCAGGACATCCGGTCGCTTAGGGGTTAAACTGAGGGGGGTTTCACAGCGTAAATGTTTTTCCTCTGTGGTGCAGTTGGTTGGATCCAGAATCACTCCTCATTAGCAGGATACATAACGTTTTTTGTGTCTATGGGCCATATTCAGGATGATAAAGAGAAATAATTCCGGGGCGAACAACTGCATTCATCACTGGGGACAGATGAACATTCCCAATAATTTAAATGGTACTTCTAACCCCATGAATGCTGGTGAGATGTCAAAAGCATTATGGCACAATACACTGCAGACATCGCTAGCATTCAAAGGTTAAAATCCTATTTTAAATCAGTGGAAATTTTCATATCTCCCCCCCCCCATGGTGCAATTGGTATGCTCTAGAATGGCATCTCCGTAGCTTGATGAATTAGAGCCTAAAGAGGGGCAATCCTGGGGCAAACCACATATACCACGGGGACAATTGAAAATGTGCTCAATGTCCCCCCCTCCCCCTTCCCTGACAGAACGCTGACTGCAGGGATATCCGGTATTACTTGCATCAGGCAGCTCTACAGCATTGCCGAGATCGCATTTATAAAAAAGAAATCTTTCACTAAAACGGTTTTCTACGTGTGCTTGGTTTGCAAACGCAGTCTCGGCTCAGCTGCAGAGCTGCCTGATGCACATAAGACTGTCGTATGACAGCTTCCCCTGCAGTCAGAGTTCAGTCAGGGAAGGGGGAGTGAGGGGGGAACTTTGAGCGCTATCATCTCTCAAACCATAAGGGTTTGAGAGATGACACTGGGGGCAATAAGTTTCTTTTTAACAATGCTACAATATGGGGATTAGTAATTAGCAAGTATTACTATCCCTTTAATGTATCTCTAGCTTCTATACACTTCAGCTGAGCAGTTTTCCTATCTCAGGAGCACGTTGCTGTTAACCATATAATTGGTTTCCAGACACTGTTTTTGTGAGTACCCATGTATGGGGTGAATTGGTGATGGAGCAATACCAGAGGCCTCTACACTAGGGGTGCCCCCTCTACCTCTCCTGTTTGTACCTTTAACCCTTTCAGTGTTAAAGAAGAGGTCTCTAGTGCATTATGAAGCCACATTTAAACCAATGAGATCCCCCCATAGTAAATAGTTTGCCTCAGAACGGCACTTACTTTATCTTGATGAATACGTCCCTATGTGACCTGCTTGGACACACTTTTAGTTCCTGCAGCAGCTGCTGTGAATAACTCTCCATCCTTATTAATAGTCATCCTACCAGTAAGTGGGGCAATTCTTATCCCTGTTCTATTGTTACGGGGTAGCGTAAGCTCAAAAAACCCTCTGCCAGGTTGTTCTTTTACTGGAATATTATTTATACAAGCGAGGTGTGATATGAGAGCTCCTTGCCCATGTGAGAGTCACCCAGAGGTCATCGTGACAAAGGCCTCTATTCAGAGATAAAGGGGAGCAGTTCCGGAGCAAACCAACTTCATATTGGGGGAAAATACAAATTATTCAAATTCCAGTTGACTGAAATGTGACGTTTAATGTCTTGAACGCTAGAGAGGTCTGAACCACATTGCAATGCGTTGGAGACATCTCTAGTGTTCAAGACATTACCCCTTTGAGTGCCAGAGGGGTACACAATGCATTGCGAAGCCCCTGTGTAACCCCATCTATAATTTCTTCCTGTTGTTTGATCACCAGCTGGGTATAGTAACCACGTTACGCCGCTACATGCAATTTTATAATCCTATATAATAATTCGATAAATGTGTGTTTGTCCGAAGCTGTCATGCGCACTACAGACTGCCCACGTGGCTGATAATGGAGCGGGGCTCCAAATTCAGACCGTAGTTCGGTGCACAGAGAGGACTACGGTCTGAATTCGGAGCGCCCCGCTCCTTATCAGCCTCGGCGCGGGCAGTCTCTACTGTGCATGACTACACCGTGGCCGTTGCTGGGTGACACTGTGGCCTGTGTACACGGGCTCTTCAACTAGTATCTGAATAAAAGAGTAAACTACTTAAAGCGGATCTTTACAATCAGCTACTTTTGAGAGGTAACAGAAGTATTATTAAGCTACTTGCCACCTGCCTAATTATTGCAGGGCGACTTTACGTAGCGTGGTAGTTCTGTTTTATTCAACAAATAAATATCTAATTTGTGCCATTTGTAGACTAGAACCTGCTGGAGGAAGAGGACGTAGAGTTAAAGTAGGTCTGATCCTGATCCCCTCTCCCAATGTGAGTTAAAATATCTATTATGACCACTAGGGGGCGCCCATAGATAAAAATAGACATACTTTTCTAGCTTTATTTAACGTCTTGAGAGCCAGAGCGGTATGTAACGCATTGTTCACACTGCATTGCGCACCCCTCAACGGGTAATTTTAAATAGCTATAAGGGCCTGCACTAAACAGATGCAATCGCAAATTGAATGGTTAGTGCAATATAATAAAACAGTGATACATTTATCAACTGCAATGGAATCCAGGCCATGAATGAATACCAACACAGGCCATGTCTGTGACTAGATTTTAACCCACTGAGTGCCAGAGGGGCAATGCGTTGGGACACTCCTCTGGCACTCAATGGGTTAAGCTTCAGCTAAAAAAAAATGAGTATTTACAGATGTTAGCTTGGTGTACAGAATATTTAACCACTTAAGGACCAGCAGCGTGGCTGATCGGCCGGCACTAAAGGACCAAGGGGCATTTTTATTTTTGTGTATCAGAATCAGAGGTCCCCAAACAGCGTGCAGCCAAGCAGGGACCCCTGAATTCCATGACATACTTGTACGTCATGGGTCGTTAACGCACGTTTTCCCCATGACGTATATATGTACATCCATAGTCCTTAAAGGGATAGTAATACTTAAGATGTAAAAAACTATATGTTGTAGGGTTTATCCCCCTGAATAAAACAAGGGTACTCCCACTGCTGAGAGAGATTTTATTAGAAAATTGTAACAGCTCAAACTTGAATTTTTTTAGGTGCTATATCACAGTGGCCTAAAATTGTACAGTGGCGCTGTTGCTACACCATCCTATGGACAGCTCTGGTCCCGGGACCATAAATCTCCATAGGATGGTGTAGCAACAGCGCCACTGTAAATTTTCAGGCCACTGTGATATTGCACCTAAAAAAATTCAAGTTTGACCTGTTATAATTTTTTAATAAAACATCTCTAATCAGTGAGAGTACCCTTGTTTTACTCAGGGGGATAAACCCTACAACATATATTTTTTTACATTTTAAGTATTACTATCCCTTTAAGGTGTTAATGAGGAACTTTCACCAGCATGACATAGCGCGGCAAATGATAATTACATTAGAGATATGCAAACACTTAGTTTTACTTCAAGTATAATTGCTGCATTAATGGAGAATATAGCCTTTTATGCAGGCAGGCACCGGCTGGGATCTTGCAGTAGGCGCTCTCTGCCCCTGCGCTCTCTGCCCCTGCGCTGTCAGTCCCTTCCGGTGCCTTTTGGCACAAAGGAATTCAACCCACGAATCGCGGAGCTGAAAGGGAAGGAGAGATGCCGGCTCTGCAAGATGTCTGCGCTGTTCCCTGCGTCCTGCTTGCATAAAAGGATATATTTTTCGTTAATGCAGCAATTCTACTTGAAAATAAAATTAAGTGTATGCATATCGCTAATGTAATTATCATTTGCCGCGCTATGTCATTCCTGTGAAAGTTCTGCTTTAACTCGTGGCTACACCTCCACTCCTCACATGCCCCCTGCCCCCAGTCCCTATCACGGTGCCCGTGATTGGCTGCAGTTACTTGTCTGTCACCAGTAGGGGGCTTCTATTGGCTGTCTGCAGATAGCCCGCCTCTTATTGACTATTTAAACCTGGATTGGGCACCCTTTGAGTGCCCTTTCGTGTTGTTTCTGACCTTCTTGCTATCACTATGCTAGTGATAGCTGGGCCTCTGTTCCAGTGTTCCTGAGTTCCTGATCTCATGTGTTCCTGAGTTCCTGATCTCTACTGTTCCAGTGTTTCCTGCATGCTGAAGTACTTCCAGTCCTGGTTCCGGCCTAGTCTCTGGTGTTGCAGTTCCTGCTGAACTTCTCTGCTGTTTTCTGACCTGACTGATCGTTGCTGGTTCCTGTCATCTCATCACCTGTCTTCAGTATCCTGGCGACCTTCTGCCTGGTCGCGTTGGTGACATTGCTACAATTCCGTGTTGGTCCCAGCGTGCGGACGCTGGTTTGCTCCCAAGCCTTGCGGCTATACAAACTCGCTTGTTACACCAGTGTGCGGTCACTGGTTTGCTCCAAAGCCTATCAGCTATACAAATCCGTGTTGGTCCCAGCGTGCGGACGCTGGTTTGCTCCTAAGCCTTGCGGCTATACAAACTCGCTTGTTACACCAGTGTGCGGTCACTGGTTTGCTCCAAAGCCTATCAGCTATACAAATCTGTGTTGGTCCCAGCGTGCGGACGCTGGTTTGCTCCTAAGCCTTGCGGCTATACAAACTCACTTGTTACACCAGTGTGCGGTCACTGGTTTGCTCCAAAGCCTTTCAGCTATACAAATCTGTGTTGGTCCCAGCGTGCGGACGCTGGTTTGCTCCTAGCCTTGCGGCTATACAAACTCACTTGTTACACCAGTGTGCGGTCACTGGTTTGCTCCAAAGCCTTTCAGCTATACAAATCTGTGTTGGTCCCAGCGTGCGGACGCTGGTTTGCTCCTAAGCCTTGCGGCTATACAAACTCGCTTGTTACACCAGTGTGCGGTCACTGGTTTGCTCCTAAGCCTATCGGCTATACTAATCTGTGTTGGTCCCAGCGTGCGGACGCTGGTTTGCTCCTAAGCCTTGCGGCTATACTACTCGCTTGTTACTCCAGTGTGCGGTCACTGGTTTGCTCGCTAGCCTAACGGCTATACTATTCAGTGTTGTTTCCAGCGTGCGGACGCTGGTTTGCTCCAAAGCCTTGCTGCTTAACGATTCTGCTAATTTGCCAGTTCCATCTGACTGCTGCTATTATCTCTGGGCTGCCCTGCCCGGTATTGGTAAGGCCGGTAGAACCTTTTGCCACATTCCATCTGAGGTTGCCTTACCCGGTATTGGCAGGGCCGGTAGAGCCTACATTGTGTATCTATTGAGGCTGCCTTGCCCGGTAATTTGGTAAGGCCGGTAAACCGTTATGCTATTCCATCTGCAGGTTGCCTTACCCGGTATTGGCAAGGCCGGTAGAGCCTAAAGACTGTCCTGTCCGGTATATTGACAGGACCGGTAGAGTCTGCCTTCTGTCTGTGCTATAATCTGTAAATATATATTATGTATGTTATTGCCATCCTAAGTTATCATTTATTATTTCAATAAAATTGATTTTTTTTTACCTAAAACTTGTGTCTGAGAGTCATAATAAACCGTGACAGTACGAAAGGGCCATGACCTCAGACAGCAAGGGTGAAGGTAACGCACAGAATATCCATTGGAGGATGGATGTGCTCGAGCAACGTTTGGATCAGTTGGCAGTTGCAATTCAAACGATCCTTGAACGCACGGTACCTGCTGCCCAATCTAGCTCTAGCCCGGTGGTCTCGCCAAGTCAGACACCGGAAAGTGATACCAGACCCCTAGGGGGTACTGTTAAAGGGTTAACGGCTTCTGCACCCTTGCCGCTAAGATATGATGGTGACCCTAGTCTCTGCAGAGGGTTCATCAATCAACTCGAAATCTTTATGGAATTGACGGCACACGCATTTCCCAATGATCGTAGTAAAGTGGGGTTCACGATATCACTGCTCACTGGCAGAGCATTGGCTTGGGCTAACCCCTTGTGGGAGAATGCTAAACCTTGTACTAAGAACTTTAGTGAATTTGTGCGTTCCTTTCGAAGAGTGTTTGAGCCTCCTGGTAGAACCACCTCTGCTGCCAAACGCCTTATGGAGATACAACAGGGCAGGCGTACAGTGGGCGACTATGCCATCGAATTCCGCACATTGGCAGCAGAGGTAGGTTGGAATAACGAGGCATTATTGGCAGCCTTCTCTCAAGGCCTGAATGACCACATTAAAGACGAAATCGCTGCTAAAGATCTACCTATTGATCTAGATGATTACATTGAGTATGTTATGATAATTGACTCCAGAATACGTGAGAGATCAATTGCCAGAGATCGTAAGTTACGGTCAAAAAATAATGAGCCTAGTAGCATGTTTTGCCCACCCATCCCTCCCTTGGCATTGAAGTCTAGTGAACCAGTACGGGAAACAAGTGAACCTATGGAAATAGGCTTCACTAGACTATCCAAGGCAGAGAGACTATATCGCAAAAAACAAGGGTTATGTTTATACTGCGGTAAAAAAGGGCACTTGCTAAATTCCTGTCCGGTACGTCCGGGAAACGCACACACCTAGGGTATCTTGGGGGACAGGCCCTAGGTGGTGTACAATCGTCCCCAGTGTCGGGCATAATGAAACCCACCATACAGGTGGTATTGTCTTGGGCACAACGCTCTGTGGAGGTTTTGGCCTTGGTTGACTCCGGTGCAGCAGGGTATTTTATGGATAATACCTTTGCTGAATTGCACGGAGTTCCACGCATTGAAAGAGAAAACCCCTTGACTATTGAAGCGATTGATGGTAGACCCTTAGAACCGCCTCAGGTTATATTTGAAACTATGCCATTGTCTATGACTATTGGGGCACTTCACAGAGAAGAGCAGCAGTTTCAACTGATTAATTCCCCGCACCATGCGGTGATATTGGGATTTCCGTGGTTACAGTTACATAACCCACAATTCGATTGGAAAAAGTGTGAAATTGCTGCTTGGTCCCAGTTTTGTATGGACAAGTGCGTCATCCAGCCTATTAAGGTCATGTGCACCTCCTCTGCTATGCCGGATGTGTACCAACAGTTTGGCGATGTTTTTAGCAAAGGAGAGGCTAGTATGCTACCCCAGCATAGACCTTATGATTGTTGCATTGAATTGCAGCCTGGTGCAGTACCTCCGAAAGGACGCACTTATCCATTATCTTGTGATGAAAATAAGGCTATGGAGGATTACATTTCTGATGCCCTTGCTAGAGGGATCATACGTAAATCTACCTCTCCAGCTGGGGCTGGGTTCTTTTTTGTAAAAAAGAAAAATGGCGAATTAAGACCATGCATTGACTACCGGGGCTTGAATAAACTAATGGCAAAAAACGCATACCCAATACCACTCATCACCGAGCTTTTTGACAGGCTTAAGGGCGCTTCGATATTTACCAAGTTGGACCTACGGGCCGCTTACAATCTGGTTCGCATTCGAGCAGGTGATGAGTGGAAAACTGCCTTTAATACTCGAGCTGGGCACTACGAGTATCTAGTAATGCCTTTTGGGCTGTGTAATGCACCCGCAGTTTTCCAGGAACTGATAAATGATGTTCTGAGAGATATGTTACAGACATGTGTTGTGGTGTACCTCGACGATATACTGATTTACTCCCAAAACATGGCACAGCACATCAAAGATGTATCCGCAGTATTGCTACGACTCCGTGAGAACAAATTATTTTGTAAAATGGATAAATGTGAGTTTCATAGAACCAGTGTGCCATTCTTGGGGTTCATAATTGGCAATGATGGCATTGCCATGGACAAAGAAAAGTTGTCAGCTGTCCTACAATGGCCAAAACCCAAGGGTCTTAAAGCCATACAGCGTTTCCTGGGTTTCGCTAATTATTATAGGAGGTTTATTAAGAACTTTTCTTCCATTGTCAAACCTCTGTCCGATCTTACGCACAAGGGTGCTAATCATTCTTGTTGGCCGGTATCTGCTGAGAAAGCCTTTGAGAATTTGAAGCTGGCATTTGCTGCGGCTCCTGTGTTATCCCACCCCAATCCTTTACTTCCATTTACGTTAGAGGTTGATGCCTCAGATATTGGGGTCGGGGCAGTACTTTCGCAGCGACACGAGAAAGGTGGAACTCTCAGACCTTGTGGGTTTTTCTCTAAAAAGTTGACTGTCACTCAAAGCCACTATGAGATAGGTGACAGAGAATTATTGGCCATTATCCTTGCTCTTAAGGAATGGCGTCATTTGCTTGAAGGTACTAAGAATCCTGTCTTAATCCTAACAGATCATAAGAATCTGACCTATCTCTCGGAGGCCAAGAGATTGTCCTCTCGTCAGGCCAGGTGGGCACTGTTCCTGTCTCGATTTAATTTCATTGTATCATATTTACCAGGGTCAAAAAATATCAGGGCTGATGCACTGTCAAGACAATTTGAGGCCGACAGTGACAGAGTGGAAGCACCAGCTCCTATCATCCAACCTGATAGAATACTGGCTACTATACGCACGAGTATCACTTCTCCTCTAGGGGAGGAGATCCTGGCCTCTCAGGGGTCCGCTCCCCATGAAACCCCAGTGGGCAAATGTTTTGTCGCTGAATCATTTCGTACTAGGCTGCTCGAAACCTACCATTCCTCTAAGGCTGCAGGACATATTGGTAGAGACCAATTGTTATGGTCCCTTTCTCAGTTATTTTGGTGGCCTTCCATGAGAAACGATTGTGCCGAATTTACGAATGCCTGTGCTACCTGCGCCCGCGCTAAGACCCCGAGACATCTCCCTGTGGGCTTGCTTCAACCGGTGCCTAATGGCGAACGCCCCTGGTCTCATGTTTCCATTGATTTTATGGGAGAGTTGCCTATGTCGAAGGGGTACTCCTTTATATTCATGGTGGTGGACAGGTTTTCTAAAATGGCTCATTTCGTGCCCCTCCGTGGTCTTCCTTCAGCGAAGGAATTGGCAATGGTGTTCGCCAGAGAAGTATTCCGGTTGCATGGAGTGCCTAGGGTACTGGTGTCTGACAGGGGGAGCCAGTTTGTGTCTAGATTTTGGAGGGCATTTTGCCAACAGATGGGCATACAGCTGTCCTTCTCCTCTGCCTACCATCCCCAGACCAATGGAGCCGCTGAACGAGCTAATCAGGGCTTGGAACAATTTCTCCGTTGTTTCGTTACTGACCATCATGATAATTGGTCCGACTTGTTGCCTTGGGCAGAGTTCGCCAGGAACTGTGCGGTCAATTCTTCATCTGGGAGCTCTCCGTTTCTGATTAATTATGGGTTCCAGCCCTGTTTGCTTCCAGACTCATTTCAGACGCAACAGATTCCAGCTCTGGATGAGCATATCGAGCAACTCCGTTCCACATGGGCACAAGTTCAGAGGGCACTTGGTCAGTCATTTCAGCGTCATCAGCGCCATGCTAATCGCAGAAGGCTTCCAGCGGTTTCCTTTCAGGTTGGGGATAGAGTATGGCTTTCCTCCAGAAATCTCAAGCTGCAGGTTCCGTCTAATAAGTTGGCTCCTCGGTTTATTGGTCCATACAGAGTTATTCGCAAAATTAACCCTGTCTCCTATGCACTAGACCTACCTGCATCCATGCGTATCCATAATGTGTTCCATGTGTCCCTTCTTAAGCCTCTGGTTTGCAATCGCTATACTACCACACCTGTGGTGCCAGGACCTGTTGAGGTCGAGGGCCAGGAGGAGTACGAGGTTCAGAGCATTATTGATTCCCGTAGGCTTAGAGGAAGGGTACAGTACCTGGTACATTGGAAAGGGTATGGTCCTGAGGATCGATCATGGGTGGATAGTACGGACCTTCATGCACCTAGGTTAACTAGGGCCTTTCATGCCAATTACCCGCAGAAACCTAAACCCTATTCTAGGAGAGGGGGTCTTTGAAAGGGGGGTACTATCACGGTGCCCGTGATTGGCTGCAGTTACTTGTCTGTCACCAGTAGGGGGCTTCTATTGGCTGTCTGCAGATAGCCCGCCTCTTATTGACTATTTAAACCTGGATTGGGCACCCTTTGAGTGCCCTTTCGTGTTGTTTCTGACCTTCTTGCTATCACTATGCTAGTGATAGCTGGGCCTCTGTTCCAGTGTTCCTGAGTTCCTGATCTCATGTGTTCCTGAGTTCCTGATCTCTACTGTTCCAGTGTTTCCTGCATGCTGAAGTACTTCCAGTCCTGGTTCCGGCCTAGTCTCTGGTGTTGCAGTTCCTGCTGAACTTCTCTGCTGTTTTCTGACCTGACTGATCGTTGCTGGTTCCTGTCATCTCATCACCTGTCTTCAGTATCCTGGCGACCTTCTGCCTGGTCGCGTTGGTGACATTGCTACAATTCCGTGTTGGTCCCAGCGTGCGGACGCTGGTTTGCTCCCAAGCCTTGCGGCTATACAAACTCGCTTGTTACACCAGTGTGCGGTCACTGGTTTGCTCCAAAGCCTATCAGCTATACAAATCCGTGTTGGTCCCAGCGTGCGGACGCTGGTTTGCTCCTAAGCCTTGCGGCTATACAAACTCGCTTGTTACACCAGTGTGCGGTCACTGGTTTGCTCCAAAGCCTATCAGCTATACAAATCTGTGTTGGTCCCAGCGTGCGGACGCTGGTTTGCTCCTAAGCCTTGCGGCTATACAAACTCACTTGTTACACCAGTGTGCGGTCACTGGTTTGCTCCAAAGCCTTTCAGCTATACAAATCTGTGTTGGTCCCAGCGTGCGGACGCTGGTTTGCTCCTAGCCTTGCGGCTATACAAACTCACTTGTTACACCAGTGTGCGGTCACTGGTTTGCTCCAAAGCCTTTCAGCTATACAAATCTGTGTTGGTCCCAGCGTGCGGACGCTGGTTTGCTCCTAAGCCTTGCGGCTATACAAACTCGCTTGTTACACCAGTGTGCGGTCACTGGTTTGCTCCTAAGCCTATCGGCTATACTAATCTGTGTTGGTCCCAGCGTGCGGACGCTGGTTTGCTCCTAAGCCTTGCGGCTATACTACTCGCTTGTTACTCCAGTGTGCGGTCACTGGTTTGCTCGCTAGCCTAACGGCTATACTATTCAGTGTTGTTTCCAGCGTGCGGACGCTGGTTTGCTCCAAAGCCTTGCTGCTTAACGATTCTGCTAATTTGCCAGTTCCATCTGACTGCTGCTATTATCTCTGGGCTGCCCTGCCCGGTATTGGTAAGGCCGGTAGAACCTTTTGCCACATTCCATCTGAGGTTGCCTTACCCGGTATTGGCAGGGCCGGTAGAGCCTACATTGTGTATCTATTGAGGCTGCCTTGCCCGGTAATTTGGTAAGGCCGGTAAACCGTTATGCTATTCCATCTGCAGGTTGCCTTACCCGGTATTGGCAAGGCCGGTAGAGCCTAAAGACTGTCCTGTCCGGTATATTGACAGGACCGGTAGAGTCTGCCTTCTGTCTGTGCTATAATCTGTAAATATATATTATGTATGTTATTGCCATCCTAAGTTATCATTTATTATTTCAATAAAATTGATTTTTTTTTACCTAAAACTTGTGTCTGAGAGTCATAATAAACCGTGACAGTCCCATCCACTCTTTTTCTGCCACAGAAAATATCCTTGGCCTATAGCAAGCAAGAACAAGAAAAAAAAAAAGCTTTAAACCCTTGGTTGCAAGAGCTCTCCAGTGCATTACTCTGCAATACATTGGTGATCTCTGTAGCATCTAAAAGGGTAAATGATGGCCTGCAAAGTGATATAAAACTGGTGCAGGGACACTGAGATTGCTCTGCCCATACCCACAATTCAGAATGTAGGTGTGGCCACACAGCTGAGGCACCTCCCCTCAAAATTTGCAGTTGCCTACTCTGCCTGTTTGGTAATCCGGCCTGTATTTATTTATATATATATATATATATATATATATATATATATATATAAATATATAAAACCCTACTTGATTTTTGGCTCTAGCATACTGCTATCAGTGTCCTATTTTTAATGACGACAAGGGATTATGGGCTATATGCAAGCAGTTAAGAGTGGAGGAGTTATGGGACAGAACAGTTGCCCAATAAACAGCTGCCATGTCATCGGGAGGTGTGACATTACATCACTGTCTGACATCCCATTGGTAAACCCCCCCCCCAACTAGTCTAATAATAGCTTCCCATATAATAGGAACCACTGAAGCCGATGGGGTTAGGGCTCAGCTTCAGGAAAAGAAATGTAATAAAATCTGTGTGTGTGTGCAGCTTTAAGGTATTGTTTGAGAGGCCTCTGAGAATTTGGACAGGGGTTGGCTATAAAGCCCCCCACTTTTCCCCTGCCAAGCCTGTCTGCATGTGCTAATTCCTGCTGTAGCCCTCTAAAGCTGCAGGTTTTAGAGATGTATTTATATGAGGAGCAGCTGCTGGTGGTTTTATATTGCGAGTTTCTCCTTCTTTCTCTCTCATTGAAGGGTTCTCTTTGAAGGGCCGCTCTAGGAAATTGCTATTATCTTCTTTCTAATCACAACTAACCCTCCTTCTCTCTCCCCACCATCCTTTCCTCCCCAGTGTTGTCTGTCATCCAGTTGTCTTTTCCACTCTTTTGACGTATGTACAGGGCTGTTTTAAGGTATTGCTGGAGCTTGGGCAAAGTAGTGCATCACCTTCCCCTGCTGGATACTACAGAGGTCTCCAACGCATTGCAGAGCAATGTGTTGTAGACCTCTGTAGCGTTCAAGGGGTTGAAATACAATTTGTTTTTGAGAAATTAAACTTTATTTGATGGTGGCACAGGATGACACTTTATGCTAAGTAATTTCTGTGCTGGGCCAATAGGACCACACGCTGTGCAATGAATGAATCTATGCATAGCCCACAAACTGGGATCATGTCTAATAGCACATCGAACCTCAAGCAATCCTAATTAACATACTCTGCAGGGAATTAGCATAAAATGCCACACTGTGTCACTAGGACATAAAGGTTAATTTCTAAAAAACTACCTGTTAGATCAAAAAATGGCTAGTACATCATCATACCTCCCAACATTTCAAATGGTCAAAGAGGGACACTTTTTTTAGGGGGTTTTGTGGGGGTGTGGCTGGTGGGTGGGGCATTACCAAGAATTTTTATGTTATTTCATGACCTACTGACACCTCTTTGTGTAGCAAACAATTGTGAGGAGCACCCATGAAGCACGAACAAGGTAAAGTGTCTAGGCATGGTAGCCTCTCAGTGGTGCTACAACTGATGTTTTTCACTCCCATGTGCCATTGAAGAGAGGAAATCTCCATATCCGACTGGTCCTGTACACAGACAGTCCAGCATTGAAATGTCAGGCAAATCCTCACCACACAAGAGAGACAGAAAAACCACAGACTTACGTTTCAGCCTATCAGGCTGGTCCTGCCCACAGACAGCCCAGCTCTGAAATGTAAGAAAATTCCTCTCCGCATGAGAGAGACAGCAAAACCACAGACATATGTTTCGGTCTATGTGGGCCTCCTCAATGTGGTGTAGCTGAATCCCTCTAGGCACATGGAAGCAAGGGCCCATGCCTGGGATGCCCTTATACTTAGGGAGACAAACAGTTGTGAGGAGCACCCATCAACTGCAAACAAGGTAAAGTGTCTTGTTCTAGGTATGCCATTTCAGAGAGAAAGCCTCCATATCCATATCAGACTGGTCCTGCCCACAGACAGCCCAGCTCCGAAATGTCAGACAATTCCTCTCCGCATAAGAGAGACAGCAAACCCACAAAAGTACATTTCAGCCTATGTGGACCTCCTCAGTGTGATGCAGCTGAATCCCTCTAGGCACATGGAAGCAAGGGTCCATGCCTGGGATGCCTTTATACTTAAGGTGTCAAACAGTTGTGAGGCGCACCCATCAAGCGCAAACAAGGTAAAGTGTCTTGTTCTAAGCATAGTAGCCTTTCAATGGTGCCATCGCAATGAGAAAATCTCCATACCAGACTCCTGCCCACACACAGTCCACCTCTGAAATGTCAGGCAAAACCACAGATGTACATTTCAGTCTATGTGGGCCTCATCAGTGTGGTGCAGCTGAATCCCTCTAGGCACATGGAAGCAAGGGCCCATGCCTGGGATGCCCTTATACTTAGGGAGATGAACAATTGTGAGGAGCAACCATCAAGCGAGAACAAGATAAAGTGTCTTGTTCTAGGCATGGTAGCCTCTCAGTTGTGCTACAACTCACATTTTTCACTCCCATGTGTCATTGCATGGAGGAAATCTCCATATTAGGCTGGTCCTGCCCACAGACAACGCAGCTCCAAAATGTCAGGTAAATCCTCTCCACAGGAGAGAGAGAGAGACAGCAAAACCATGGACGTACGTTTCAGCCTATGTGGGACTAGTCAGTGTGGGCAGCTGAATCCCTCTAGGCACATGGAAGCAAGGGCCCATGCCTGGGATGTCTTTATACTTAAGGAGACAAACAGTTGTGACCACCCATCAAGTGTGAACAAGGTAAAGTGTCTTGTTCTAGGCATGGTAGCCTCTCAGTGGTGCCATTGCAGAGAGGAAATCTCCATATCCATATCCATATCCATATCCATATGAGACTGGTCTTGCCGACAGACATTCTAGCTCCAAAATGTCAGGCAAATCCTCTCCGCAGAAAGAGACAGCAAAACCGCAGATGTACATTTCAGCCTATGTGGGCCTAGTCAGTGGGGTGCAGCTGAATCCTTCTACGCACATGGAAGCAAGGGCCCATGCCTGGGATGCCTTTATACTTAGGGAGACAAACAGTTGTGAGGAACACCCATCAAGCTCGAACAAGGTAAAGTGTCTTGTTCCAAGCATGGTAGCCTCCCAGTGGTGCTACAACTCACGTTTTTCACTCCCATGTACCACTGCAGAGGGGAAATCTCCATATCAGGCTGGTCCTGCCCACAGACAGTCCATCTCCAAAATGTCAGGTAAATCCTCTCCTCAAGAGAGACACAGAAAAAACCATAGACATACATTTTGGCCTATGTGGGCCTCGTAGTTGTGGTGTAGCTGAATCCCTCTAGGCACATGGAAGCAAGGGCCCATGCTCTATGTACATTTTGGCCTATTTTGGCCTATGTGGGCCTTGTAGTTGTGGTGTAGCTGAATCCCTCTAGGCACATGGAAGCAAGGGCCCATGCTCTATGTACATTTTGGCCTATGTGGGCCTCGTAGTTGTGGTGTAGCTGAATCCCTCTAGGCACATGGAAGCAAGGGCCCATGCTTTATGTACATTTTGGCCTATGTGGACCTCGTAGTTGTGGTGTAGCTGAATCCCTCTAGGCACCCATCAAGCACAAAGAAGGTAAAGTGTCTTGTTTTAAGCATGGTAGTCTCCCAGTGGTGCTACAACTCATGTTTTTCACTCCCATGTACCACTGCAGAGGGGAAATCTCCATATCCAACTGGTCCTGCCCACAGACAGTCCAGCTCCGAAATGTCAGGCAAATCATCTCCGCACAAGAGACACAGCATGTGGTGCAGCTGAATCCCTCTAGGCACATGGATGTATGGGCCCATGCCTGGGATGCCCTTATACTTAGTGAGACAAACAGTTGTGTGGAGCACCCATCAAGCACGAACAAGGTAAAGTGTCTTGTTCTAGGCATTGTAGCCTCTCAATGGTGCTACAACTCATGTTTTTCACTCCCATGTGTCATTGCATGGAGGAAATCTCCATATCCGACTGGTCCTACACACAGACATTCCAGCTCCGAAACGTCAGGCAAATCCTCTCCGCACGAGAGAGACAGCAAAACCACAGACGTACGTTTCGGCCTATATGGGCCTAGTCAGTGCAGTGCAGCTGAATCCCTCTAGGCACATGGAAGCAATGGCCCATGCCTGGGAGGTTCTTATACTTAAGGAGACAAACTGTTGTGAGGAGCACCTATCAAGCACAAACAAGGTAAAGTGTCTTGTTCTAGGCATGGTAGCCTCTCAATGGTGCTACAACTCACATTTTTCACTCCCATGTGTCATTGCATGGAGGAAATCTCCATATCCGACTGGTCCTGCACACAAACATTCCAGCTCCGAAACGTCAGGCAAATTCTCTCCACACAAGAGAGAGAGACAACAAAACACAGCTATACTTTTCGGCCTCTGTGGGCCATGTCAGTGTGTGGTGTAGCTGAATCCCTCTAGGCACATGGAAGCAAGGGCCCATGCCTGGGATGTCTTTAAACTTAGGGAGACACCCATCAAGCACAAACAAGGTAAAGTGACTTGCTGTAGGCACGGTAGTGTCTCAGTGGTGCCACTGCAGAGAGGAAATCTCCATATCCATATCCGACTGGTCCTCCCCACAGACAGTCCAGCTCCAAAATGTCAGGAAAATCCTCTCCGCACGAGAGAGACAGCAAAACCACAGACGTACGTTTTGGTCTATGTGGGCCTCGTTGGTGTGGTGCTCACTACAGCACAGACTGCTCTGGGTGATGTAATACAATGGTGCATATGTTGCAGCACTGAATGCTCTGTGTGATGTAATACCATGGTACTGACTCTGCAGCACTGAATGCTCTGTGTATTATATCACAAGTTACAGTCTCTCTAAACAGTGAATACTTTGTGTGATGTAATACAATGGTACACTCTCCTTACAGCACTGAATGCTTTTTGTGATGTAATACAGTGTTACAGTCTTTCTCTGCAGGACTGAATGCTCTGTGTGATGTAGTAGAATATTACACTCTCTGTGCAACACTAAATGTTCAGTGTGATGTGATTCATTGTTAGTATTTCTGCAGTGCTGAATTCTAATCGTGTTGTAATACAATGTTACATTGTCCCTGCAGCACTGAATGCCCTGTGGTATGTAATACAATGTTACAGTCTCCCTGCATCACTGAAGCTTCCATGTGATGTAATACAATGTTGCAGTCTCTCTGCAGCATTGAATGCTCTCTGTGATTGAATACAATGTTACAGACTCTCTCTGCAGCACTGAATGCTCTCTGTCATTTAATACAACACAGATTCTCTCTGCAGCACTGAATGCTGTGTGATGTAATACAATGTTGCAGTATCGCTACAGAGCTGAGTGTTCTATGTGATGTGATACAATATTACAGTCTCTCTACATCACTGAATGCTCTGTGTGATGTAATACAATGTCACACCCTCCCTGCAGTACTGAATGTTCTGTGTGATGTCATACAATGTTACAGTCCCACTGTATCACTGAATGTTGTGTGTGCTATTGTGTTTATATTGTTTCTTGCTTACACTGTATCTCTAGACCTTCTTTCTTGTTCTGTGACAGAAAGATCTCTGCAAACAGATCGAAGGAGGTCAGTGTCAGGGACATAAAAGTGTTAAAAAATAGGTGACAATGAAAAAAATTATATGCTGTTTGACTGTATATATGTAAAGTCAAAATAAAAGGTTACTATTCTTTTAATAGCATGAACAAGAAGTGAAATTGCCTTGTACTAATATGAGATGGTTTCCGTTACCATCCTTACCCACTTGAGGGCAGTATTTGTATATGTATTTTGTATTACAGTCTCTATTCACACATATCTTAGTGTAGAAGAAACATGAAAGATAAAAAAAATGTTATTTATTAGAGTGGATTTAGCATCACTTGATAAGAACTGTTAATGTATCTTATTTTTTGCTGTATTATTTTTCTTCACTTTTCTGCTGTGTGTGATATCAGTATTATTTGGCAGAGACAGATAACCTCTGGCTCTCAAGCTGTTGGCGACTATAGCTCTCCTTATGATCACTGAAGATTCTCCCTCTCTGCGATCCATCCGGACAGTCTTGCTGCTCTGTGGTGAGCAGTGTTACATCAGTAAAAGGGGGGGGGGGATAATTTATCATTCAATTACTCTTGTACTACAACTCTGACAGTATTGATATAACACTCTCCATTGCCCAAATACTATGAATATTAACTGGAGCTGTTTTTATTTTGAAACACTGCTATCCCTTTAACCCTTTGATTGCGTTATTGTTTTGCAATATATTGGACACACCTCTGGCACTCAAAGGATTAAACTTCTCTCAGCTGTGCCATTAGAATATTTTGGTAACATTTATTGGGGAGTTGTAAAAAAACAAACAAACAAACATTGTTAGTGTATGTTTAAGACTTGTCACTAAAAATTCGCAATGGCAGATCATATTTATATAGAAGTAAAGTCAAGTTTATAAATATGTATTTGTGAGAATATTATGAGAAAATCCATGAATGAGAATATTTTCCACATACATAGCATATACACCATACCTAGGGGGGTCATGCACTAAGCAGTGATAAAGAGGTGATAAAGCAGAGATGACTTCTCCAGTGATAATCACTTCTCCAGTTCCTATGTTCTTCTATGGAACCAATACAATAAAGTTTCTCCAACATTGGAGGCCTTAGCACATATATCATATAGGATAATATAGGAACTGGAGAAGTGATGTAATTGGAGAAGTCATCTCCGCGACATCGCCTCATTATCAGGCCTTAGTGCATAACCCCTCTGGTAACTTTGTCTTCTTGGAATGGTGTGACTGGGGAATATAAAGAACATTATTTTGTGCCACAAATGTGTGGGGTTTAATCACAGGTGGGGTGGGGTTAACAGCCTGTGTCATAAAGTGTGTAGGAAGTGGGCAGAACAGGATGGGAAAGAAAAGTGGGCAGGAAGTGGGAGGAACAAGGTGGGAAGGAGGAGGAGTGGACAGGAAGTGGGAGAAGTAGGAGGAACAGGGTAGGAAGGAGGAAATAGAGCAGGAAGTGGGTGGAAAGTGGGTGGAAAAGGGTGGGAAGGAGTAGAAGTGGGTAGGAAGTGGGAGGAACAGTGTGGCAAGGAGGAGAAGTGGGTAGGAAGTGGAAGGAAGAGGGTGGGAAGGAGGAGAAGTGGGCAGGAAGTGGGAGGAACAGTGTGGCAAGGAGGAGAAGTGGGTAGGAAGTGGAAGGAAGAGGGTGAGAAGGAGGAGAAGTGGGCAGGAAGTGGAAGGAAGAGGGTGGGAAGGAGGAGAAGTGGGCAGGAAGTGGAAGGAAGAGGGTGGGAAGGAGGAGAAGTGGGCAGGAAGTGGAAGGAAGAGGGTGGGAAGGAGGAGAAGTGGGCAGGAAGTTGAAGGAAGAGGGTGGGAAAGAGGAGAAGTGGGCAGGAAGTGGAAGGAAGAGGGTGGGAAGGAGGAGAAGTGGGCAGGAAGTTGAAGGAAGAGGGTGGGAAGGAGGAGAAGTGGGCAGGAAGTGGGAGGAACAGGGTAGGAAAGAGAAAAAAAATCACCAGTGCTGGAGAATCAGCCTTTGTCCTGGTAATTCAATCTGAAAACTGGAGTCTCCAGGGCAGATCCACAGAGCTCACATGTATGATTATAGAACTGCATTGTACTAATGGCAGGTAAATTACATCTAAGTCTTTCCCGCTTAAAACTAAAGTGTACTTATAACAATGATGTGCTAAGGGGTCATTCTCTTATAGGACTAAAGTGAACTGATGGCATGGAGACTGCATGGCAATGCACTGGAGCTCCATTTAAATCACTGGTAATGTTGGGAACTTGTATTTGTCCCCTATGGTGATGTTATCTTCTTGGCTATGTCCTATAGAATTGGACAGCAGGTAAAAAACAATTAGCCCATCAAATCTGCCTAGTTTTTAATTTTAACCACAGACTTCTTAAATTAATTTACAGCTTAGCTCCTACCGCCTCTGCCAGAAGGCTATTCCATGTATCTGTTCTTACTTTTCCACCCCCTAAGTTTAAGTTCGGAAAAATGGTTCCCTTCATCGCCACTTCATCAGGATGAATGATACAATGTTGCAGAGAAATACAAAGAAATACAAACTTTTTATTTCTCTGCAACATTGTATGTATTGAAACATGTTGAGGATTTGAGGAATCATTGTGGCATTTTTTTAAATAAATTTTATATTTTTTTGGATGCACCCAGTCTGCTGTTTGTTTGGTCAAAGAACTACATCTCCCTATATGGAGACTGATATTTGATGCAAGTCCATTGGGTTCTGTTGCGGGGAGAATCAGCATGGCAAATCCCTGCTGGCTTTATAACCGGTTACTCATAATTGTATCCGGGCTAATATTGTGAGTGAGTATCTGATTATTCAAAGATCCTTATCTATATACTGTTATATGTGAGCATACACAGACACTATCAGTGAGTCGGAGGTGACTTGTATTGACATGGCAGTTCCGCTTTAACCTTTTGAGTACGGGGTGGGTGGAGGGTGTATAATAATTTCTTTTGTGGCATTCAGCGGGTTACACCCAGACACTGCCAGGTGGCCAAGGCTGCTCAAGAGGCCGAGTTCAGCAGTTTGTCCTATTCAAGATGTGTGTGTGTGTGTGTACAGGGAAGTCAGAGAGGCTGATTTAACCCTTTGAGTGCCAGAGTGGTGCCCAATGCATTGAAAAGCAATATGCTGGGCACCCCTCTGGCACGCAAAGATTTAATAAAAGTGGTTGTGCAATTCAGGGGCATGCCGCCTGCACCAAAGGGGACAAAAAAAAAAATCCTCAATTTTGCACTGATTTAACCCCTTCAGTTCCAGAGGGATACACAACGCATTGCTGAGCAATGCGTTGTGTACCCCTTTGGCACTGAAGGGGTTAAACAGGGCTTTTAACCCACTGAATGCCAGAGAGGTCTCTAACACATTGCGAAGCCATGAGTTAGAGACCTCTGTGGCATTTACAAAGTTAAAATCCCCATATCAGTAGATAGGAATGTGTATGTGTCTCCTATGGTTCAGATGGTCTGCCCCAGAAGCACTCCACTTCTTATTAGACCAGACTCATAGACATATGCTTGGCTCCAGGAGTGGTAGGAGGCAATCGTTTGGATGGTACGAGTACTCTCGGATTCGGGGGTGGCAGAGAGATGGTGTTACCCTAATTTCCCAGGACAGGGGGAAGGGAAGGCCTAATCTCCATGACAATAGCCATAGTTTCCTCGTCATAACAGAGCATACCAGAGGCATCGTTTCACCCAGTTCCCGTTGGCGCCAGATGTTTCACACGTGCTAAGCAGCGGAGTCAACAAAGGCTCCATAAACAGAGCGGTGCAGTGAGCTCACGGGGTGGGGAGCCAGAGTGCAGCTCACCCCCCTCCTCCTCCTCGCACGAGGCTCTCACTCAAATCCATTGGCCACATGGATCAGATAGCCGCAGGGGGTGACATCATCCCGTCCCTGGCCAACGCCGGCTTTTCGCTCTCGCTGTGAATTCCAGGGTACAAGGTGTCCATTTCCGAGTGCGTTCCTTGTCACTTTCCCCTGGGGGATGTCGAAATGATTCAAATCAGGTGACAGATGATCTCTGGGATATTAGTGAGATAACAGGGAAAAGATGGATTATTAACCCTTTGAGTGCCAGAGGGGTGCTTTGCGTAACCCTCTGGCACTCAATGGGTTAACCCCATGTATGCAAGAGAGGTCTCCAGTGAGTTGTTTCACAATATGTTGGAGATCTTCCTAGCATTCACGGGTTAAAATGCTACATAATCCCTATGTTATTCTACATAGGCAGTGCACTAAGATCTCTAAAGTTGGAGAAATCTTAGTGAATTAGCTCCGTACAATAACAGAGGAACGGGAGAAGTGATATCACTGGAGAAGTCATCTCCACTTTATCATCTCTTTATTACTCCTTAGTGCATCTCTCCCATTGAGATTGCTCTGGCCACTCCCACAATTGAAAATAAATCTCTGGCAATAAAAGTGTTAATTACATTAATCTGTGTTCATCTCGTGATATCCTGAAACCCTACGCTGTTGAGGACAGGTCTGTGTGTGTGTTATCTTGCACTAGCCCTGGTACAGGAAAACACTGATGTAAGCTGTACTCTTCACCAATTTAGAAGCAGAAGGTTGCTTGCCCCATGCCAACTCTGGAGATCTTTAGGAGATATTAGGAGTCTGTACCTTCCAGGTGTCCCTCTTTAGGAGATATTAGGGCTCCATACCTCCCAAGTGTCCCCCTTTAGAAGATATAAGGACTCTGTTCCTCCTGTTTCCATCTTAGGAGATATTTGGGGTCCGTGCCTGCCAAGTGTCCCTCTTTAGAAGATATTAGGGGTCTGTTCCTCCCAAGTGTTCCTTTTTAGGAGATATTAGGGGTTCATACATCCCAAGTGTCCATCTTTAGTAGATATTAGGGATCCATACCCCCCACCAGCGTCCTTCTTTAGGAGATGTTAGGGGTCAGTACCTCCCAAGTGTCCCTCTGTAGGAGATATTAGGGGTCCATACCTCCCAAATGTCCCTCTTTAGTATATATTAGGACTCCATACCTCCCAAGTGTCCCTCTTTAGGAGATATTAGGGGTCCGTTCCTCCCAGGTGTTCCTTTTTAGGAGATATTAGGGGTTCATACATCCCAAGTGTCCCTCTTTAGAAGATATTAGGGATCCATCCTCCCCCAGTGTCCCTCTTTAGGAGATATTAGTGATCCATACCCCCCAATGTCCCTCTTTAGGAGATGTTAAGGGTCCGTACCTCCCAAGTGTCCCTCTTTAGGAGATATTAGGGGTCCATACGTCCCAAGTGTCCCTCTTTAGGAGATAGTGGGGGTCCGTACCTCCCAAGTGTCCCTCTTTAGGAGATATTAGGGATCCATACCTCCCAAGTCCCCCTCTTTAGGAGATATTAGGGGTCCACACCTCCAAAGTGCCCCCCTTTAGGAGATATTAGGGTTCATACCTCCCATGTGTCCATCTTTAGGAGATATTGGGGGTCCATACCGCCCGTGTCCCTCTTTAGGAGATATTAGTGGTCCCATACCTCCCAAGTGTCCCTCTTTAGGAGATATTAGGGGTCCATGCCTCCCAAGTGTCCCTCTTTAGGAGATATTAGGGGTCCATGCCTCCCAAGTGTCCCTCTTTAGGAGATATTAGTGGTCCCATACCTCCCAAGTCTCCCTCTTTAGGAGATATTAAGGGTCCATACCTCCCAAGTGTCCCTCTTTAGGAGATATTAGGGGTCCATGCCTCCCAAGTGTCCCTCTTTAGGAGATATTAGTGGTCCGTACCTCCCAAGTGTCCCTCTTTAGGAGATATTAGGGGTCTCATACCTCCCAAGTGTCCATCTTTAGGAGATATTAGGGGTCCATACCTCCCAGGTGTCCCTCTTTAGGAGATATTAGGGGTCCATGCCTCCCAAGTGTCCCTCTTTAGGACATATTAAGGGTCCCATACCTCCCAAGTGTCCCTCTTTAGGAGATATTAAGGGCTCCATACCTCCCAAGTGTCCCTCTTTAGGAGATATTAGGAGTCCACACCTCCCAAGTGCCCCTCTTTAGGAGATATTAAGGGTCCATACCTCCCAAGTGTCCCTTTTTAGGAGATATTAAGGGTCCATACCTCCCATATGTCCCTCTTTAGGAGATATTAGGGCTCCATACCTCCCAAGTGTCCCTCTTTAGGAGATATTAGGGGCCCGTACCTCCCAATAATGTCCATCCCACCAGCCACTCCCCCAGCAACACCACCTAAAACAAGTGTCCCTCTTTGGCCATTTTAAATTTTGGGAGCTGTGACATGCTGTTCTGCTGCTGTGCATGCTTATATACAGTGGCAGTGAAGGGGTTCGCTTTCCTGCTAGTTATATTTGCTTCCTTCCCCCTTCAATATCTGACTCCTTCAGATGAAAGTAAGTCTATCTCTGGTCTGCCTGACATGATTCACCAAGATATGACTAGTCATTGGAACTTGCCCTCCACCACAGAGCCAGAAATCCCTCTCATTCCTGCAGAAACAAAGCCGGGAGGACAAACAGTGAGTTCATTTTTCCAGCAGACCACATGAGCATAATCTCACTACATAAAGAATTTACTTTTATCTCCTTTCACTTCATTCTCCTCCATCCACACATTTGCACCTGTGTTTTTCCTGCTGAAATAAAGATCTCAGTTATTTTCCTTGCCATAAACCCTCTGATGTTTTTGCCTCAAAACCAAACAGTAGCAGAACTTTTATTCCCATGACCCCCGCGGTCCCCAATTCCCAGCCCAATAAAAAACAGGCAACATAATATGGACATAGAGTTTGCAGCACTAAATGGCTTTGTTTGCCCTAAAACCAAATATTTGCCAAGCAGATACTTCTGATCACACAATCCAGCCGAAGACTGGCTACCTGGAACTTCATCCAGCTTCCTCATAGGCATTAAACAAAGGAACCTGGTAAACCAGTAGGGGGCAGCAACTAGCTCTCCAACACTGGAGTAGTAGGTTATAAGTTATAAGGCTGCCATTATTTTCATTAAACTTTATAAATAAGCTCCATGAAACCATTATTTTAGGGATAAAACTGGTCACAACATTTGCTTATTTTATGTACCTATTGTTTAAATGTGGAATTGGCCATGCGACTCAGAAAGTATTAACATACCTAGGATCTCTCAGAGTCTGACCCAAATCTCAGGGTTTCAGTGTTAGATCCTCAGGGTGAGAGCCCAGTGTTACCTACTATCTCACCTGCACCAAGTAAATGCTTATTTTGTCCCTAAATTGCAGCCATTTGTATGAGAAAGACAGAGGGAGATGTCCTGCTTGTTTTCTGTGTGTTCAGACAGTGAGACCTCAAGTTACATCATGTTAAAGCTTCCTTGTTACAGCCGGTTCGGGTCTCGTATCGCCTGAACCGCAGCCGGAGTGTAGCGTCAAAGGGGTTAACAGCTGATTTTAAAGCACTTGGCAATGGATGAAACCAAGTAAAACGATATGTATATAATATGACCTAATTAGATGACAAGTGGCGTTATCTACTAACCCTTTCAGTGCCAGTGGGTGTGTAATGGCTACCCCTCTGGCACTCAAAGGGTTATAGGACATATTTAGGAAAATAATAAATTGCAGTCCTAGACAGAAACATTACCACAGGGAACCACAGGATCGCCCGAACCGCAGCTGGAGTGTAGCATCAAACGATTAACAGCTGATTTTAAAGCACTTTTAAAGTGGATCCTGTCCCTCTTGTGGGGCTGTGTTCTGGCTGGGACCTCACCTCCTCCACCAGGACTCTTCTCTCCCAGCACCAGCTTCACTTCCACCCGGGGAGAGAAATACTTATTACTATTCAATATACTATTGAGATGTTGTCCTCTATTTGGCAACCCTTAAACATGCAACATCAGAATGTCGCTCTTTTGAATCGGATCGACATTCTGATGTCACCCTTTTCATGGTCGCCAAATACAGGGCAAAATTTCAATAGTAAACCATCAGCCATAAATATGTGAATAACATAAAGCGCTAGCCTGCGAAGCTCCCTGCATGCGAAACCGCGCATGCGCTGTAAAGACTGCAGGAAAGGTGCAATCATGTGCAGTAGGGACTGGCCAAACGCGCTGGTTTAAATTTCACTCCCTAACATCTCATTGGATAATCACAGTGATTTGTGATTATCCAATGAGATATTAGGGAGGGAAATTTAAATCTCTGTTTGGCTGCTGGGTTCTTTCTTCTTTTTTGTATGTTTGACCAGTTGGTTTGATAAAGTGGTTTAATACCGCGAAACGTTACTCTACTGTTTTACAATTGGCCTTTGAGTTTATTTTATATGGAATAAATTTATATATTTGAGAGATATCCAGCAGCTGTCTTTTCCTTCCTTTGAACTTATCCTCTGGAAGTAGCAGTTTTCCTGGGACTGGAGGTGTCTGAGTGGGGACAGACCAATATTCCCTACATGCATGTTTAGCTGATTTTGGCATAAGTCAATCATCAGCCTTCACCTTTGTGAGTATATTTCTTGTTCTTACTTACAAGTGATATTTAAACATTACAGGCACTATTGGGCGCCCTCTCTTTTTCTTTCTTCTTTCTATGTGCTTCCTTGTTTGGATGTTGGAGAGGTGCGGCCCGTGATATAGCTGCCTACTACCAGTGAAAACCATTGGGACGGCTTTGAGATCCCTACAGCTTGTTTACTTGGTGGACACATAAGTGCCACACCAAGCTTTATCATTTGTGAGTATATATCAACATCCTGTTTCAATTGAAAGACATTTAAACATACTACACTAGGAGCGCCTCCTTTCTGTGCTTTTTTGCCGTTTTTTTATTAAGAAGGTCATACAGATTTACAGTAAAGAGCCAGCATTGTACAAATAGGGTTATAACAACACTGATAGAAAGGTGATCACCAGTTTACAGGGAAGATAAGCCGAAATAGCATTACAGCGCCATCAAGACAAAAGTACTGGCAGTTGTCAATAGGCCTCTAATTAGTTTTAACCAGCAAAACAGAGGGAACTAGGTGGTCTGACGGAGTGCAAATAATACAATGCAAAGAGATTGACCACAAAACCATTTACTATAAAGAAAAAACTGCCAGCAACAGTTATGTCTGCTTCCATGGATATGACATTCAGGACTGATGAAAATGTTATCTTTTAAAGCGGGACTTCCAGATAATAGCAAGTCACCATGTGTTCATTAAATGCATGGTGACTAGCTTGAAAATAGATGTCTTACCATAAAAAAATACTTGTGTCTAAAGGAATCCATCCCGTTTGGAGACCAGAACTGAGGCTAGAGCGCAGACATCTTTTCTGTGTGCATGCGCCATCAGTCCCGGTCTCCATAGAGTAGACTGCTTTGCACCAAATGATCACCGGAAGGGACTGACGGCGCAGGCTCACAGACCGCACTAACCTGCCCGTCAGTCCCAAAATGGGACGGATTCATTTAGACACAAGTATATTTTTATGGTAAGACAACTATTTTCAAGCTAGTCGCTGTTCAAGCTATTTTCAGCTGTTGCAGACCCCTACTCTAACACATCCCTAATATCTCCTAAAGAAGGACACCTGGGAGGTATGAGCCCCTAATATCTCCAAACAGGGACACCTGGGAGGTATGGGCCTCTAATATCTCCAAATAGGGACACTTGGGAGGTATGGGCCCCTAATATCTCCAAATAGGGACACCTGGGAGGTATGGGCCCATAATATCTCCAAATAGGGACACCTGGGAGGTATGGGCCCATAATATCTCCAAATAGGGACACCTGGGAGGTATGGGCCCATAATATCTCCAAATAGGGACACCTGGGAGGTATGGACCCATAATATCTCCAAATAGGAACACCTGGGAGGTATGGGCCCATAATATCTCCAAATAGGGACACCTGGGAGGTATGGGCCCATAATATCTCCAAATAGGGACACTTGGGAGGTATGGACCCATAATATCTCCAAATAGGGACACCTGGGAGGGGGATACAATTCACCTTGATTTACATTGGGCTCCAAATCATTGCTATGCATTGAACATGTTAAAAGCCCCATTTAAAAGTACACCAAAAAATGAAAGAGTTTGATGCCTTTTTAACCCTTTGAGTGCCAGGGGGGTACACAACGCATTGTGAAGCATACCGCTATGGCACTAAAAGGGTTAAAATAAAGCAAGAAGAAAGAAGCAAGAGAGTCGGCACTCACCCGGTAAGAAACGCCCCTTTGTTGAGCTTGTACACTAATGCAATATGGTGGTATGGTGGCGTTCCCACAAAGAAAAGCCGACAGCTGTTTCGTACCTTACCGTCACTTTGATGTCATTTTAAATACTTACAACTAACATGTATTATTGTAACATTATTATTATTATTCTTTATTTATATAGCGCCAACTAATTCCTCAGCGCTGTACAATTGGGAATAGACATACAGAGGTATTAAATAGTACAATCAGATGTGGAGAACAGGAGGATCAGAGGGCCCTGCTCGCATGTATTGCTTGTATGTTTCTTTCCTAAAATCTTATCCTAAACTTGCTTTTTGACCCTTTGAGTGCCAGAGAGGTACACAATGTGTTGGACTAAAACTACAGTATTTCTGGGGAAAACCAACCGCACAAAAAAGGACCAATAAGAATTTGAAAAATGCAGATTTTAACCCCTTGAAAGTCGAGACGTCCCCAACGAATTGCTTAGCATCATATTGGCAACCTTTCTAGCGTTCAAGGGATTAAAAGCCTGATTTAAATCAATGGGATGTTTATTTCCCTCTGTCATGCAGTTGATTTGTTCCAGAATGACTCTACTTTTGTTTTGTAGATAGGATCCTAAAAGGGGTTAACCCCTGTCTTTTCTCACCCGCCCCTTCTCCACCACTATTCCCTCCAAACCATTTTCCCACGCTCGCTCCTTCTTCCCCTCTTCCCCACCCCTCCCATACACATTCTGAAGAGGCTGAGATAGTGCCTGCATCCTGACACTTTGGCATTTCGTCATCCTTACGTTATCGGTGTGTGACGCACAAAAAGTGAGCGCACACGCGTGTGATTCAAAGGCCAGTTGGGTTTTGGGTTTTTGCAGTCCCCGGGGAGCAATTGAAACAACATTTTGCAGCAGGCTAGACTCATGCACACAACCCCTCCCTGCTCCCATTGAGAAGCGACATTATTTGAATATGATCCGTGTTTGTGGATCGAGCTAAGCTGTTGTGGTGTTCGTAACATGGCAACAGTCTAGGCCATCAAACGCATAAATCAGCAGCTCATGTTCGGACCCTCCAGCCTTCTGCAAATGATCCCGCTGTAATATTAAACGCTACAGAGTATGGCTGGTTCAGAATTATGCCACTGCATATTATGACCTTGGTTCAACCAGTGATGTGCAGGCTGCCAACCCCTCCATCTGCTGTTATATTACAATTCCCATCATCCTTAGTCACCCAGCAGTAGTCCAAAACATGCTGTAGTTTATGGATAGGCAATCTTTGAATCTCCAACAGTTGGGGAGTTAATTTCAGATGATGAGAGTTAGTAGTCTTCAACAGCTGGGGGGACAAAGTCTGCCTTCACCTGTTACACTTCATAGTAGACAAAGTAACTGACACAGCACCTGCTACATTGATATCTACACACATTCTCATGTTCACTTCAATTATTACAAATAGATATTATGGGCCGTATGTTCAAAAGAGACATGGAGGGAGTCTGGGGCAGGCAAGCTATACCACTGAGGACAAATTAGAATTCCCCAAATCTCCATTTATTTAAATTATATTTTTAACCCTTTCCATGGTAGAGAGGCACACCTAGTAGCTTTCATCCTCTGATGCCACTGGAGAGTATAATTGCCACAAATCGTGGCCAAAAAGGGGCAGGGTTTACCCGCGAGTGGGGACATGGCTTCCCGGGACATCAAACAAGTAGGCAGGAAGTGGGAGGAACTGGGTAGAGAAGAAAGAATAGTAGGAGGAACTGGGCGTGGGAGGAACTGGGTGGGAAAGGAGGAATAGTAGGAGGAACTGGGTGTGGGAGGAACTGGGGGGGGGAGGAATAGTAGGAGGAACTGGGTGGGGGAGGAACTGGGTGGGGAAGGAGGAATAGTAGGAGGAACTGGGCATGGGAGGAACTGGGTGGGGAAGGAGGAATATTAGGAGGAACTGGGCGTGGGAGGAACTGGGGGCGGAGGAGGAATAGTAGGAGGAACTGGGCGTGGGAGGAACTGGGTAGAGAAGGAGGAATAGTAAGAGGAACTGGGGGCGTGGGAGGAACTGGGTGGGGAAGGAGGAATAGTAGGAGGAACTAGGCATGGGAGGAACTGGGTGGGGAAGGAGGAATAGTAGGAGGAACTGGGCGTGGGAGGAACTGGGTGGGGAAGGAGGAATAGTAGGAGGAGCTGGGAGTGGGAGGAACTGGGTGGGGAAGGAGGAATAGTAGGAGTAGCTGGGCATGGGAGGAACTGGGTGGGGAAGGAGGAATAGTAGGAGGAACTGGGCGTAGGAGGAACTGGGTGGGGAAGGAGGAATAGTAGGAGGAACTGGGCGTGGGAGGAACTGGGTGGGGAAGGAGGAATAGTAGGAGGAACTGGGCGTGGGAGGAACTGGGTGGGGAAGGAGGAATAGTAGGAGGAACTGGGCGTGGGAGGAACTGGGGGGGAAGGAGGAATAGTAGGAGGAACTGGGCGTGGGAGGAACTGGGTGGGGAAGGAGGAATAGTAGGAGGAACTGGGCGTAGGAGGAACTGGGTGGGGAAGGAGGAATAGTAGGAGGAGCTGGGCGTGGGAGGAACTGGGTGGGGAAGGAGGAATAGTAGGAGGAACTGGGTGGGGAAGGAGGAATAGTAGGAGGAACTGGGCATGGAAGGGAAGTGGGAGGAACTAGGCGGGGAAGGAGGAAAAGTGGGAGGAACTGGGCAAGAAGGGGCAGAGTTTTAAAGAAAACTCCCCACATACGGAGAATCAGCCTCTGTCCCAGAGACCCAGTAATGCACTCTCAAAACCGGACTCTCCGGGGGCAAATCCATAGAGTCCCCAGGTATGTGAGAGGTGTCCGGTGCATTGCTTCACAATGCATTGGAGGCCTTTGTAGCATTCTGGGGGTTTAAACCCCCATTTAAATCAATGGACATTTTTATTTGTCCCCTATGGTGGCGCTGGTTTGCTCTAGAATAATTCATCTGTAGCTTCCTGAATACATACCTTAGTCTTTACTATACAAAGACTATAGTGTGTAATGCATCTTTAACCCTTTTGAGTGCCAGAGGGGTACACAACACATTGCAAAGCAATGCATTGCGTACCCCTCTGGCACTCAAAGGGTTAAATGTGTCAGTTTGGCTGAATAAATACCTCTGTCCTAGCTTTATGAACCAATACATTAATAATTAATTGTCTGAATACACAGCCAGTCTCACTTTTTAGAAGACCAAGGATTCCTCTGAATACAAAGCAGTCTCTGATGATGTCTCCTGGGCTAGCCTGGTGGCCAATAGGAATAGAGCAGCTATCTTTCTGAAAGAAGGTCAGGCATAACCACACTAAGGCCCAATAGAAATTAATCTTCTCTAGTAATATGTGGCCCTCCAGTTACTTTTATGGAGTTTAGATAACCCCTTTTGTAAGATTTTTCTGAAAAAGCAAAGGATTTTTTTTAGGTTGTAGCCCAAAAACAGCTAGAGTCGGGGGGTATTTCGCTGTTGAGTAAACATGTTCCATGATTTTTTTGTGTAATATATTGACACCCCCTAGCAGGCAGTAGAGGGGTTAATAAGTCTGATGGGGGGGGCCTGAGGTGTTGGGGGAGTTGAATGTGATCCCACCAAACGTGCAGTGAATTCCTGCAGGGTGGAATCATGGGAGAGAAATAGAGAGCTGTGAGATCCGGGATGGCGCAGGATATTATGCCACTCTCTCTCTCTCTCTCTCTCGCTTTCTACCCCCCTTTCTCTCTCACTCTCCCTCGTTCTCCCCTCTCCATTTTCATCCCTCCCTCCCCAGTAATTCAACAGTTGTCTTTTCCACGCATTCCAATATTAAAGAGACGATCAGGTTCCCGCAGTGATAGAGTATTGTGATGGGATTGGGAAACCGAGCAATGTGTTTCCATCACTACACATTTGTATTATTTTACTGTAATGTTACTTGTTTTTAGTTATAAATCATCGGCGGTTTACGCTGTGCTGGAGCCTGGATACATTTGGGTCTTACCTTTTCCAGTCCTCATGTTTAGAAGTAATTCTGGAGCAAACCAACTATTATAGGTGACAAATAAAGATTCTAAAGATTACCATTGATTTAAAGGGATAGTAATGTTTCAAAATAAAAGCAGCTCCAATTAATCTTCGTAGTATTTGGGCCATGGAGAGTGTTATTTCAATACTGTAGTTCAGGAGTAATTGAATGATAAAGTATCCCCCTCCTGCCCCTTTTACCTAGTGTAAGCCACCTCCCCTCAGATGTGGAATCTGGTCTCTTGACTGAACAGCTCACAACAAGGGACAATCTTCTTACTGTGATCATAAGGAAAACCCTGCCCCCCTTGACAGGTTTTTCCTTATGCTCACTGAAGATTGTCCCTCTCTGTGATCCATCCGGACAGTCTTGCTGCTCTGAGGTGAGCAGTGTTACATCAGTAAAAGGGGCAGGAGGGGGATACTTTATCATTCAATTACTCTTGAACTACAACTCTAACAGTAATTAAATAAAACTCTCCACGGCCCAAGTACTATGAAGATTAATTGGAGCGGCTTTTATTGTAAAACATTACTGTCACTTTTAACATTAAAAGCCCCATTTAAATCAAAAATAATTTGTATCTGTACCCCACTGTGCAGTTGGTTTGCACCCAAATGAATCCAGATCTGCATAGTACATCAGCCTCACTTCCTTGGCTTTTAAAATGAACTCCATGCATTGTATTGGAGACTTCGCTACATACCTAGGAACTTCCCAGATCTGCCCCGAAGACTCTGGTTTGTAGAGTTTATTACTAGGTCTCTGGGACCAGAGGATGATCCTACGGTGGTGGCGAGTTTCCTATGAAACTATGCCCCCTTTTCCTCCTTCTCAACCTTTTCCTCCCACTTACCACCGATTTCACCTCCTTCTCACCTTGTACCTCCCACTTCTCCTCCTTCCCATCCTGTTCCTCCCATTTCCTGCCCACTTCTCCTTCCCACCCCGTTCCTCCCATTTCCTGCCACTTCTCTTCCTTCTCACCCTCTTCCTCCCATTTCTCCTCCACCCTATTCATCCCACTTCCTGCCCACTTCTCCTTCCCACCCTGTTCCTCCCAGAAGTTTACTGGATTTTTACTCTAAGAACTCGTCAACCTTTTGGCCTCAATAGACGTTATGATGTCGCTTGTTATGTATAAGATCTCCCCGTGAAGAGGATTACAAAATTTCCCCATAAATATATGTTATAGCATTTAATATGATATTTAGAGTAAGTGTTAGTATTTATATTGGGGATCTTTTGTTTCCTTCCATCAGATAGTGTCTCATTGATTTATAGACTTTCAGGGTATTTGGAGTTTTTGTCTTTTATTACATTTTGGATGACTGTGACAGAAACATAAATCTGAAAAGGAGCTTTGGCCCCTTTGAATAAGATAGATTACACAGTCATCCATTTTGGTAGTATATGGACAAAAGAGTTCTTTTAAGAATAATCTAGTTTTCTTTTGAAACTGTTTATCAGGAGTTATCTATAACATCAATTTTTCACATTTTACTTGGTGGCTGCTGTCTACACTGAATGGACATGAACTCTTAACACTTTATGTGAATTTATTGTGGGATTTTATATAATTAGGCAATGTATTATTATCATTTAGAGATAAGAGTCTTGGTGTCCACTAACTTATGTGGTATTATTGGTTTTAAGGTGATATATTAAGCAAATGTTTTTAACAGTGGATACATTTTAGAACCATCGTTATTTTGTTACAGTTTCGGATTTCGTTATCATCAGCCCATACGAGAGAAGTTTTATAACTATATAAACTTCATTTATTCTCCTTTCTCTATGTTTCTCTTTTCGAGCCTGATAGCACATATATATATATATATATATATATATATATGTATATATATATATATATATATATATACACTTTGTTATTGCATAGTTGTCTAGGAACTAGCAAATTGTATAGTTAAACTTTGAGTTTTGGATACGGAGGATAATTGAGCTGATTATTGACATCTGGGTTCCAACATTACGATTGGATACTTTTCTATTTAAATATACCAATGTCTGTAGTGCTGGCTTTTGTTGGTCATGAGTAAGCGTGTTCCCACTCGAAACGCGTTGATCAGAAAGTAATAAGAGATGTCTGCAGTAAGGTGCCCGCTTTACTTCCTTCACACTATTTGGATGAATCCAAGGTACTGTTTGTATGTTTAACATTAAGCACTAAATAAACTAGTAATGTTTTTAAAAGGCTCACGATGTTGCATTTTCAATATATATATATATGTATATATAGCGTTGTGCATCTCTGCATTAAATATATGTAACTTTGTTGATTGGGCTCAAGAGGACGTAGTTCCCAGGTATGACTCCCTAGCATCCAGTGCTCTTAAAGGGATAGTAATGTTTCATAATAAAAGCAGCTCTAATTAATCATCATAGTATTTGGACTTTGGAGAGTGTTATTTCAATTCTGTCAGAGTTATAGTTCAAGAGTAATTCAATAACAAAGTATCCCCCTCCCTCCCCTTTTACTGATGTAACACTGCTCAGCCAGAGCAGAAGGGAGGTGCCCAGGTAGACTGCAGAGAGGGACAATCTTCAATTAAGATAAGGGGAAAAGCTTGTCAAGGGGGGGCAGGGCTTTCATTGTTCTCATAGGAAGAATATTGTCCCCTTCTGTTATCTGTCTGGTCTATGGACTGCATTCCACATCTGAGAAGAGGAAGAGATAGCTTACACTAGGTAAAAAGGGCGGGAGGGGGAAACTTTGCTTGTGAATATCTCTCAAACCATAAAGGTTTGAGAGATAAGACTTATATCGTTCTTCATGTTTTTTTAATGCCTACAAAATAAAATAAAGATAAAATGAAGTATTACTATCCCTTTAAGGAGTAGTGATGTAAAAACATGTCCATATTGAGAACAATGGGACTTCCGTTCCTGGGAGATTCTTTATCTAAAAGTTATAACAGCTCGAAATAATGCTTCCATAGTTCAGTGTTTGAAGAAGTTTAGTTAATCAGTAGATATTCTCCCTGGGGACTAATGATGCATCCTCATCTATTAAAAATATTATTAAATTAAAATAAAACGAAGACAAGTTTAAAACAAGTTTGAACTGTTGTAATTTTTGAATGGATTATCTCCCAGCGTTAGGAGTACCCTTGTACCACAGGAGGACACATATGAATTCCCAAAATGATCCTTGATTTAATTAGGCTTTTAACCCATTGGGTGCTAGAGAGGACTCCAGAGCATTGCTCTGACCACTCTGGCATTCAAGAATTTAAAAGCTCCATTTAAAGCAAAGGGGATTTTTTGTTTTCCCCTATGGTGCAGATGGTTTGAACCAGATCTGAGACAGTTCTTCTTAGTATATCAACCTCACGCTATGTTACAATATAAACCTGGGTTGATCAACTTGAGGCCCTCCATTTGTGGAGTACAAGTCCCATCAGACTTGGCCAGCCATTGATGGGAATTTTATTGCTCAACAGCCGGAGGGCCTCAGGTTGCCCATCCCTGGTATAAACAATATGCCAGCACTGGATGTCTCATTTGCACATCCGACTGGCACATTCCAATGAGCTCACGCTTTGCATTGGGCTGATGTCATGTGCACGGTGCAGAACAGCTGTGGGCAGTCAGCGTCGGACAGAACAGGTGGGTGAGGCCTAGCCTCTAACGTAGAAAGCCCTATTACACTTGCACATATCCACATAATTTCATTTAAAGGAACCGAAAAGTTTTCTTTATGAAAAAATATATATGTTGTAATTATTTTTCCAATACAAAAACAAGAGTACTCTGTTACTGCAGAGAGACTTTTTTTTTTCAAATGTCATTACAGCTCAAACATGTTTTATTCTAAATTTAACTGCAATTTTCTGTTGTGATCACCAGGTGGTGCTGTCTTATCATTTATTATGGAAAACCATAGTTATTGACTTAAGGTGGGGAGGTGCACTAAGGTGTGATAAAGAGGTGATAAAGTGGAGATGACTTGTCTAGTGATGTCACTTCTCCATTTCCTATGTTATTCTATGGAGCCAATGAACTACTTGGATAGTCACTGGATAAGTGATCTCAATGGAGAAGTTATCTCCACATTATCACCTCTTTATCACACCTTAGTGCATAACCCCCAAACTGTATCCTACAGTGCATTATTAAAGGGATAGCGTTGCTATTACTTAAAAAATATTAATATTGTAGACATTAAACATATTATTACAATAAGCTACGTCCCATCTCTCAAACATTTATAGTTTGATAGACAGAAGCATGTAAAGTTCCCCACTCCTGCCCCTTTCATAGACGTCAACGGTCTAGCTGACAGAAGCAGACTCTAGTCCCGGGACCGTCCTGCATCTCTTCAGCAGAGCCGAAATAGCATGATATAGAAATAAATACTTCATTGGAACGGTCTACAAAGTGTGCCGGTTTGCAAGCGCTGTTCCAATGAAGTATTTATTTCTATATTGCAGTATTTCGGCTCTGCTGAAGAGCCACAGGATGGTCCCGGGACCAGGATCTGCTTCTCTCAGCTACAGGGCAGAATTCTGTGAAACAGCTGGGAGAGGGGGAACTTAACATGCTTCAGTCTCTCCAACTATAAATGTTTAAGAGATGAGATATAGCTCACTGTACTACTATTTTTAATGTCTACAATATTAATATTTGTTAAATAAAAGCAATACGTGTCTTTTGGACATGTTATACAAAGATACGAGTATGTTGGTATATAGTGATACCTATTTTATTTGGACTCACAGTTTATATTTTAAGACAAGCTTTCAAGAGATTAAGGGGTAGATTTAAAGGCAGATGTAAAAATAGCCGGTAGGGCCGAAGTGAATACCGGCTGAAAAAATAACATCTAACTCAGTTTTCAAAGGCCCTACCAGCTAAAACCACAAAGGTTGTGAAGCCACAAAAACGGTCTTGTGACTGAACGTCCGTTTTGTGAGTTAATAGTTCCCAAAATTCAGCTAAAAGCAGCGATATTGGGAACTTCACAGTAAAAAAAAGTCAACTATCGTTGCCTGACATACTGCCAAGCACCAATCGTTAACTTCTATGTGTTACACTTACCTGTCACCCACTGTCCTTCTCTTCTTTCTTCTATCTTATCCTCTTCCTGTTCTTGTAAAAGACAAACAAGTATAAATACAATGCAGAATACAAGATTTCGTTTAACCCCTTGAGTGCCAGAGGAGTACAGACCTCTCTGGGCTGAACGGGTTAAGCAATGTAGTCAGTGCCGAGGAATATAAAAATATAGAGCCATTATTTGTCGTCAAATAATCTACGCCAATAATAACAAGTGTGCAAATATAAATATATTAAAAATATGTAAAATATATGCTTCGGTTATGTGTATCCATTAACTGTCTCCGCTGCTGTGCGTGGCCTCAGAGGCAGCGGAGACTGTTCCGTGTGCCACAAGTCCCCCTCCTCTAGGGCCAATGCCTCTTCCTCATTGAGGGAATTAGAGCAGAGACTGCCTTTATATATTGGCAGCCTCTGATCCAATTCCTTCAAGCCATTGGCTGAGGTGTGCTTACACACGCATACATCCCAGCCAATCAGTTTAAAGCACAGTCGCTTGAGTCTGATTGGCTGGGATGTGTGTGTGTAAGCACATCTCAGCCAATGGCTGTGAGGGAATTGAATCAGAGGCTGCCCATATACAAAGGCAGTCTCTGCTCTAATTCCCTCAATGTGGAACAGGCATCGGCCCTAGAGGAGGGGGACCTGTGGCGCACAGAACTGTCTCCGCTGCCTCTGGGGCCATGCACAGCAGCGGAGACAGTTAATGGATACACATAAACTAAGCATATATTTTAGATATTTTTAATATATACTTATCTTGCACACTTGTTATTATTGGCATGGATTATTTTGACGACAAATAATGGTACTATATTTTTATATTCCTGGGCGCTGACTACATTGCTTAACCTGTTGAGCCCAGAGAGGTCCACATGTGTACCCCTCTGCACTCAAGGGTTTAAACGAAATCTTGTATTCCGCATTGTATTTTTACCTGTCTTCCTTTTACAGGAACAGGAAAAAAGAGGATAAGATAGAAGAAAGAATAGAAGGACAGAGGAGTAGGACAGAAGAGGACCAGGGAGCTGAGAACTCTGCTGGACATCAGGATTAATGGTGTTACTTGTAATGTGATGTTGTTTTTTATTAGTTGGGTTAACCCTATGAATGCCAGCGGGGAAATTAGACATCACTGGCACTCATAGGGATAATTCTATTAACTTTGGACATGTTTTAGGCACTTTGGATGTATTAATGCAGGGCTTAGGGCCCCATATCAATACATCCACTGTGGACTTAGGGGTTTTTTGGCCCATTTATAGCTGCATTAGCTGCCAAAAGATCCGAAACAGGACTTTACGGCTAAACAAACTGGGCAATAAATTTTATGCGATAAAGTGAGTCCTTTATCAGAATTTTTCAGCTAACGCAGTCCATTAAATGGAAACTTGGAGCATTTTTTTTTTTTGTTTGTTTTTTCCAAATGGGCCAAAACACACGTTAGTGTAGCGGCTGTATTACTTAGTGAACTGCTGTTAGCTGTTCTTTACATGCACCTTTAAATGGCTTACTGCACATTAAAACATACAACAGTGTTTTTTTTATAACACCTGCCTTTAAATCTACCCCTAACTCTGTACCTCAGTTCAAGCAATTCTGAAAATACTGAAAAAGGTGAAATGGATGTAACTGGAGTGGGCAATATAGGGTGTCCGAGCAGTGGTTTGGATGCAGAGCAGAGATATGATGAAGGGGATAGGAGAACTACAGAGGAGGCACTTGTAGTAATATGTTTTGAATGAAAACTCCAGCGGGGGTACCCTTGTCTTACTCAGCAAGGAAAACCCAAAGCATATATCTTTTCATAACAGATGTTTACTGGTCCTTTAACACCTTGAACGCTACATAGGTCGCCAATGCATTGCACCTCTCTAGCATTCAAGGCAGAGATGGATTAAGGCTCCACAGGGCCCTAAGCAAGGTACCAAATTTGGGGCCCCACATCTCTTGATTCAGTGCTTCTGTCACAGAGTGCTGCTAGCAGGTACTTTAACCCCTTAGGGACCCTTGACTTACCAGTACCGTCACGGTCCTTGAACTACTCAAGGACCGATGACGGTCATGGTACGTCACGTACTTTTTACTTACAGCGCTCTACCGGGAGCGCTGTAAGTAAAAATAGGGCCTAAAATAGACCGCTCCAAGATCGGAGCGATCTCTTTCAAGCCCCATAGTGACGCGCCGATACACGTGACAGGTCACGTGTACCGGCGCGTCAAAGTGCCCCTATGCGGTCGTTATGGGACGGAAATGTCCCATAACCTCCGGTCCTTAAGGGGTTAATGGAAGTGGTTGTAACTGGATGATGCTGGTCTCTTTCAACAGAAGGGGCATCTGACACAGGATGATAGCAGTAGCAACAGCCTGGCCTCTGTCTGTGACCCCTCACCTGCAGGCAGGGCCCTAGGCAGTAGCCTAGGGTGCCTTAATGGATGATCCGGCTTTGATTCAAAGAGTTAATGGGCAATTGTCTTAATTCAACCCTTTGAGTGCCAGAGGGGGTAAGCAATGCACCCAAAGAGTTAAAATAGGAATGAACTGGCCACTCTCGTTTTGGTTTAGTAAGGGTTTAAAATGCACTGTCAGCACTTGCAGATCTCCCCATTTCAGGTGAGGAAGTAGCTTTAAACTGGTAATGGACTGAGCATGCTCAGTTAGTTCTTTCATTGGCTAGAGTTCGCCACAGCTAAAAGCTGTCCAAGAATGATATTGGCTAATTATAGGATATAGTTGCATGCGGCTTCATGTTTAATGTGGTTGCGTCACCTTAAGAAAGTGAACTTTGTTTATCAGAGAATTACAGTTTGTCTGTATTCAGTGCAGTGCTAACTCATTTTTTTGACAAACCTGTATGTTTTGCTGGTGCAATGTGGCATGTTATGCTACTCCCGGCATAGTATGCTAATTTGTTATGTCAGACATACATGCCCCAATATGGGGGCTCTGCCTAGATTCATTCATAGCACAGGGTGAGGTAATACTAGCCCAGCACGTAGAGCTAATTACCCTAAAGTGCATCACCGTGCCACCTGTAAAGATTCATTTCTCAACTGCTATTTATATTACAGACAAGTGATTATTACAACATATAGGCAGTTTTTAATTCTATTTAAAATGAATTAAAATATGGTTTTAATTATCTTTAAAAGGAACTAAACCTTAACCTTTTCAATGTCTTAGATCTGCCCAACACATTGCTTCAAAATGCGTTGAGCACCACTGTGGTGTTCAAAGGGTCACTGTAGATTTGCTAGCCCGCTTGCTCTGCATTTCCTTTGGTGAGTTTCAATCATGCCTTTCCTTGCTGCTTCATCTCACAGTTATTAGTAATTCTGAGTAATTTCCCCAATGGAGCTATTCTTCTTATAGATCAGATCATTTTATAGCATGTTAAGCTGCTAAACACCCCCCACATATACAAACAAATGAGCAAGCACAAGACCTCTCTTTGTTGTTTCATGTCTATTAACTTAACCTCTTTATTGCTGGGAATGCAGAAGAGAGATGGTAGCGAATGAATTGCTCAATTCCCACAAGACCAGGGAATTCATGCACATGTCTCTTCAGCTTGGGAGATATTAGTACAAAGACTTCAGAGAATAACACAGGATATGAAAAGGTCATCACACTGGAGAAGTTATCTCCTCTCTATCGCTTCTCTATCACCGCTTAGTGTATCTCCACCCTGGGGCTTTCCTGGGGAACACTATGCACTAAGGTGTGATCATATCTGGGAACATTAAAAAATGAGCTGACCCTGAGATATTTGAAATAGTAACCCTTAAAAAAAGGTATGACCAAATTACTCATATCTTAGTTTTATTAAAACTAGACTATTGCGGCAACCACACGTTCATTCATGTTGGACATAATTGTATTATACGTAACACAGGACACTCCCGCCCTGAGAATTTGGCCCTTCTCCCTGAGACCTTGAGATCTGGGTCAAAACCCTGAGTCTCAGAGTCAGACACTAAGAGTACCTAGGTATGGTTGTGATAAACAACATAAAAACCCTGCAGTGTGATAAACTCACTAAATCCTGTATTATTCCTTACACGATGCACTTAGATCTCTCTCACACAGGCAACAAAACTGTCTCAGCCCTCTGCAACAGCTCTGTCACCAGTATTCTATTACTCCCCTCCCGCTGATCAGAGTGCAGATGTTGCCCGTGGGAAAAGGGTCTTAATATCTCCAGTTTGAGAGATGTTTAGTGCATAGGCTTCACACATAGTAACATAGGAACTGGAGAGTTTATCACACTGAAGAAGGTATCATCTTGTTATCACTCCTTAGTGCTTCTTCACCCTGGTGCTTGGGTCAACCTACAGAATTAATAGGCAGAGTGCAGCCATATTGCACCATTACTAGTTAAGAAATTGAAATGATTACATGCACCAAGTTGGAATAGGACCTAGGTTTGTAAGCATGAGGCCTGGAACTTAAAGGAGCAGTAAACTTTTTTATGAAAATGTATATGTTATATAGAGCTTTTTCTGCTGAGTAAAACAAGGCCACTCCCATTGTTGTCACTTGTTTTATTCAAAATGTATAAAAGTTCAAATAACCAGTAAGTGAATTTACTGTGTTTACTTCCTGATAGTTCTAACTGACAGGAAGTGACTCAGCAGTTTGTATCACATTCTATGGAGAACTGTATGTCTCTGACTTTCCTCCCTATTAGAATGTAACTGAAAAACAAATTGGAATTTGACCACTAGAGGGCACTGCTAATGTAAAAAAACACAGGTTTAAAATGTAATAACTCTGGAAATATGCATCTTGCAGCAGTAGGAGTATCCTTATTATACTCAACAAGAAATGTCCTACGATATATATTTTTTCAAAAAAAAATGTACTGCTCCTTTAAAGTCCATCAAACAGAACTTGGCAACACCGCTCTGTCACTGTGCATGTAATCCATGTATATGAGAGGAAATTAAATTAAACTTGATGTGTCATATTTTAGTTTGTGATTCAGTGTATGAAAATGTTTATTTAAGTTCCATAGTGCTGAACCAAGGAAGTGATGCACTTACAATTGACATGTAGATTGAGGGCAGATAGAGGTGGCTTTGGGAGAACAGTTTTCCTTCCCTTCTTGCATGTCAGGAGGTTGTACTCTGCTGTGTAAAGGGACCATAAACAAGGCAATTTGTTAGTTAAAAACCATCCAGTCTGGTCAAAAACATTTATTGCCCTGCGTATGGGTCAGCTCAAATGGTTTGGGCTGACCGTATTGGTTAATTTGATTGGTTGGCCCCGGTTGGAAATTTTGATTGCCAGTGATCAGATTGCTGTGTGTATGACCTCAGCAGATCAAACCACAGTGACCTATGTCTATGGGGATGTAAGTTTGGATCTTTCCAGTCTAACTTGCACCCTCCCACACACAGACCGATAAACAGGCGATCCTATCTCTGAGTGGTCAGGTGGATTGGATTTGAAGAGACGTGTGGAGAGATATTGCTGGCAGTCTGATCGCTCAGAGAAGTGACTGCTGATCAGTACCAAACAAAAATGTCCAGTGTATGGGCACCTTAAAGGAGCAGTAAACTTTTTTAATGAAAACCTATATGTTTTAGAGCTCTTTTGTGCTGAGTAAAACAAGATCACTCCCACTGCTGTCAGTTGTTTTATTCAAATATTCTAGCAACCTATATAATAAAATGCTAGCAATGTTTGTCAGAAGCCATCATGTGCAGTAGAGACTGAGCGCGTTCGGGCAGTCTCTACTGCGCAAGACTACATTGCGTGGAGCAGTGAGGTAGTGGCCACTTAACCCTTTGAGTGCCAGAACAAAGCAATGCGTTGTGTACCCCTCTGGCACTCAAAGAGCTAACATTAACCGGACCTTGGCCCGTGTATACGGGCTTTTACACTAGTTTCCAATAATTAGGAAGTGAATTTACTGTGTTTACTTCCTGGAAGTTCTAACCGACAGGAAGTGACTCGGCAGTTTCTATCACGTTCTGTGGAGAACGGTTTATCAGTGACTTTGCTCTCAGATAGAATGTAACAGAATAACTAATTGGAATCTGATCACTAGACGGCACTGTTAATGTAAAAACCCCCAGATTTTAAACTGTAATAACTCTGGAAATATGCATCTCTCTGCAGTGAGAGTACCCCTGTTTTCTCTGTCGTCCAATACAGGTTAATGGTAACTTTGGGTAGGCGATCAGCCCCTTTAATGGGCAGGAATAATTCTGAGAAGTGACTACTAGCCAATCCCCAACCAGTAAGTTTGTTCCTTGGTCAAGACACAAGCAACAGAACAGTTCTGCTATAGTTTTAGCTTTTTATTATTTTCTGTTAGAAATGGACTACCGCCGTTAGGCGGATTACCATAACTGACAATTCCCATCACCCAAAAGTGGATAGCTCCGTTTACCAGGTACAGTTGTGAACCTAAGCCCTGAGGGGAAAATCTTGGCTGCAAGTTATTTCCCCAGGAGTTGCCCATTGAGGCTTCTTCCTGATATATGGTAATCTGAAGACAGAAGACCTGCTGAAAAAGGTGAGCACCCTTTGAGTGCTGAGGGTCCACATGTCCCATGCTTCCCCTCCGCACAGGGGTCTCTATTGGAGTTCCTATTACATACTCATGCACTCATTGGGTTTATTTTGTATGTGTGTGAGGTTTTTGGAGCAAGTTTCTGTGGTAACTTAACCCTTTTGCTGCTGGTTAGCACCTTTTGGGGGGTTTTGAGCTTTTTCCCTGTTGGGTTCAGTGTTTACTGAGTGGTTTTACATTTGGTATTCATCTCACTAACTTTATGTTCCGCGCCCTTAAGGCGTGTTTACCGCATAGACGCCATTGCTCCATTCACTTCTATGGGACTTTACAGTTTGGGATGTGTCTCTGCAGCCGCTCCACGTAGAGTGGTCAGAGACGGTTCATGTTGTTGGTTTTCCCTTGCTCTGTCCTTCGGTCAACGTTCTAGGTATGTTGGGGGCTTTAGGGGGCTTCGGGCACTGTTGGGGTACTCTTTCATAGAGTCGATCCCTTGTCGATCCCGTGGATGTTTCCTCTGGCTTACACCTTCCCTCCTGTTTCCTTGTTGAAGCTGAGACTGGAGCTCTGCCCAGTCATTCTGATTGCTTCATACTGGCCTCGACAGGCTTGGCTGGACCTCTCAGTGGGGGAACCTTTTCGACTTCCCTCCTGTCCAGACCTCCTTCTACAGGGTTACCTCAGAAAAGAAGACGTTCATCTTCTGGCTTTGACGGCATGGAGATTGAATCCTCATTTTTGAGGAAGAAAGGATTTTCTTCTGGTGTTGTGGCTACTATGCTTTGTGCCCGCAAGCCTGTTTCCTGTAAGGCCTACCATCGCGTATGGTCTGCTTTTCTGTCTTGGTGTGCTGACAAAGACCTATCTCAGGATTTTGACCTTCCTACAGTTCTTTCCTTCCTCCCGGATGGTGTGGATAAAGGTCTCAGTCTGAGTACTCTCAAGGTTCAGACTTCTGTGCTCTTTGTCTTTTTTCAGAGGCGTCTTGCCATCATTCCTGGTGTCAAGGTTTTCTTCCAGGGTGTTGCTCATACCCGTCCGGTGTTTAAGTCCTCTGCTTCTCAGTGGGATATTAACCTGGTCTTGGGAGTACTTCAGTGTCCTCCTTTTGAGTCCTTGGCTACCATTCCTCTACATCTGCTGACCTGGGAGATGGCCTTTCTCCTGGAGATTGTTTCCATTCGCCGAGTTGCGGAGCTGCATGCCCTGTCCTATAAACCCCCCTTTTTGGTTTTTCACAAGGACAAGGCGGTGCTTCGCACCTTACAAGAGTTTCTCCCGAAAGTTGTGTCCGAGTTCCACACAATCAGGAGATTGTGGTTCCTTCCTTCTGTCCTAACCCTACTTCTGACAAAGAGAGGGATCTTCATCTGTTGGATGTTGTGCGTTGTCTCAAGTTCTATGTGCATTGCACTGAGTCCTTGCGGCAGTCTGACACTCTGGCATTCCTGAGGGTCCTAGGGCAGGGAAGCCTGCTTCCAAGGTTACTATCGCTTCTTGGATCAAGTCCACGATTCGTAAGGCTTACGAACTTCGGAAGACGCCTGTTCCCTTCAGGGTCATGGCTCATTCTGCAAGGTCTATTGGGGCTTCTTGGGCCTACAAGAACCAGGCCTTAACTGATCAGTTGTGGAAGGCAGCCACTTGGTCATCTGTGCACACCTTTTCTAAACACTACCGTGTGGATGTCCTGGCATCAGCTGATGCCAGTTTTGGGAGAAAGACCCTGGAACCAGCCTTGACTGTCTAGGATCTCCTTAGTCTCTCAGTACTCTTTCACTTTTGAGCCCTGTTTGCTCTAGTTCAGTGTGCTGTGTAACAGTTCCTGGGGTGTTGTTACCCCCTGTTCAGTGTCCGTTGACACTTCATTGTTTTGTTGGGCTATCTCTGATCTGATGGTTCATATCTGCTCTGGTGACTTTGGGGGCCTTGCGCCTGGTCCTTGCCTTTCTTCCCGCCTCTGGGAAACTCAATGGTTGGACATCCCAAAGTTACCAGTAACCTGTATTGGACGACAGAGAAAATTGGATTTTAGTCTTACCTGTTGAATCCTTTTCTCTTAGTCCATACAGGTTACTGGTCTCCCACCCTGTCAAGGGACCATGCTTGGCGCTCCTGCAGCAGAACGTGGGGGTCCTTTCGCATTCATGCTCACAGGAGTCTTCCTTTACCTTCTTACTACCTAGTCAATAGTTAGTCTGCAAATCTTACTGGTTGGAGAATGGCTAGCTGCAGGCTAAGGAGAGGAGGTAGGCTCCACCCAGCAGTCACTTCTCAGAATTGTTCCTGCCTAACAAAGGGGCTGATCGCCTACCCAAAGTTACCAGTAACCTGTATGGACTAAGAAAAAAGGATTTAACAAGTAAGACTAAAATCCTAATTTACTGTACAGGAAAAGACCTGCAATAACAACAAGTTTTCTGCTCCTTTAATTGAGGCGAGTAAAGGAAAAATGGCTTCCGCCATTGTGCTGAAAAGTAGGTCATGTGGACATATTCACACACTCACACACACACTCATCACACAGATACATTCACCTCACAGATCTACACATGCACAATCGCACGCTATTACACATAAAACAGACACATACGTATGATAGCAAGTTGTATTTTAGCATTATTGTTTCATTATCTCTGTTGTCCATAATCTTTTTATATAATTCTAGTGCAGGTGTTTGCATCATGTTAGTGCAGTGAGGAGTGTAATTGTGAATGTACCGCTCCAGCCCAGAGTTCTAGTGTGTGCAGTTTGTAGTTTTCAGCTATAACGTTTTCCCTTTCTCTGAGATCCAGTACCTGACTTGTGCCACTGACTGTCTTCAGACCTGCTGATAACCCAGAGGACTAAAATGAACCATTCATGTCTTTTATTACGTGTAAATCCAATGTAATAACATCGTCACTGCAGCACCGAGTGCGGTCCACTGAGCATGCCCATAGCACACAGCTGTTCATATTCATATAGACGTCACCTCTAGTGTATTTGTAACCCCTTATTGAGCAGAGAGACCAGTCGGTAGATTTTAACCCCTTGGATGGTAAAATATGTTCCTAGCATCCATTGATTTTTGCTCTTGTGTCTTTGATCAAGAAATAACATATTCAGCCAGTCCTATATTTCATATCCATAGAGGCGGACATGACAGTCTCTCTCAGGTTTACAGGCTTAACCCTTTGAGTGCCAGAGATGTTTTCAACACACTGCAACGTAATGCATTGGATACCTCTCTGCACTCAAAGGGTTAAGAGTGCACAAGCCTGCTTAACCCTTTAAGGACCACAGTAAGAGTATGTGAGCCTACTTAACCCTTTAACCCCTTAAGGACCATTGCCGTGCCAGGACCGTCACGGCAGTCCGGCACTTAAGGACCAATGACGGTCCTGGCACGGCATGGAGTTCAGGGCTCCCGTCGCGGCTGCACGCCGCTCCGGAAGTCCTGAACGGGAAGCGCTAATAAAAAAAAATGCCCCATGGTCCGCAAGTGCCGGCCGCGCGTGCTCGCGCCGGTCCTTAAGGGGTTAAGAACTACAGGGTAATGCAATATATTGCGATTCAATGTGTTGCACACCCCTGTGGTCTTTAAAGGGTTAAGGCTACCTACCTGATTGTACTGACGTGTAAATGAGCTGATGACTGTTCTGCATAGAGATGTATACAGGATGTTCTGGTATTGGATGTCTGTTGGTGCATTCAGAAAAATGACTACTCATGATCTGAGTATACCTCCTAAGAATGTAGTCAGTGTGCTCATTGCTTGTGGCCAAACCAGACCTACATGATTACTGGCCCAGTATGGACCTTTTGGCATCACTATGTAAGTATGAGTAGCAAGGGGTCATACCCTCTTTTAACAAGAACGTACTCATATCAGTGACTTTTATTAAAGGAGCGGTTAAGTTTTATTATAGAAAAAATTGTATATTACAGGACTTTTCATCCTGTGTACAACAAAGGTACTGTCACTGCCGGCTGTTACTTTATTTAAAAATTATTACAGTTAGTTGCCATGAAAAAAAAAACACGGGTACTCTGCCGGCTGTTACTTTATTTAAAAACTAGTTGAACAGCCCGTTACACGGGCCACAGTGCCTCTGGCAGCCGGTCGCAGGGCAGTCAAGCGCAGCAGAGACTGCCCGCGCCACTGCTGATACAGAGCTGGACGCTCCTTCAGAGTGCCCAGCTCTGTATCAGCCGCGGCGTGGGCAGTCTGTACTGCGCATGACTGCAGCACGCACAGCAGTGTCTACTGCGCATGTCGGGCGTTACACACAACTTAGCGAATTATTATATAGGATTATTACAGTTTAGTTATCATGAAAAAAAAACAAAACCTCCACGTGTGCTTCACTGGCTTATCTCAGGTGACGTGTATAATTAACGTTAGTTCCTTGTGATCAACCAGGAGTTCCCACAGGTGGCGCAGCTTCTCTTGATGCAGGGGTAGTACTATCTCCTACGGTAAATCCTCTAGCACAAACAACACAAAAGAAAGGAGAGCAATATGCCTTTAAGTGCAGTATAAAGAACAATTAGAGCAATCCCTCCCGTGGTATGATACTCACTACAAACTGAGGCTATAACCTACCTCCTTGCAGTATCATTCCATGGGAGGGATTGCTCTAATTGTTCTTAATACTGCACTTAGAGGTGAATTACGCTCTCTTCTTTTGTGTCATTTGTCATGGTGTGGAGGAGCCTAAGGCTTAGCTCTCGCATTGAATGCAATAGAAATGCAATAAAAGACATTTGCTGTAGGGACACTAGGTGGCACTGTTACTGGCAGTTTAGTTAAGAATGGCAGTTTGGGCAGCAATATATTTTGAATGAAGCCTCTCCTTGTAGGAGTGCTCATGTTGTACAAATATATTATAGTGTTTATGAAATGCCTTGCATACCCCTCTGGCCCTTAAAGGGATAGTAATACTTCATTTTATCTTTATTTTATTTTGTAGGCATTAAAAAAATATGAAGAACGATATAAGTCTTATCTCTCAAACCTTTATGGTTTGAGAGATATTCACAAGCAAAGTTTCCCCTCCTGCCCCTTGTACCTAGTGTAAGCCATCTCTTCTCAGATGTGGAATCTGGTTGTAAGACTAGACAGATAACAGAAGGGGACAATCTTCTTCCTATGAGAACAATGAAAGCCCTTCCCACCTTGACATGTTTTTCAGGTTTTTCCCTTATCTTAATTAAAGATTGTCCCTCTCTGCAGTCTGCCTGGGCACCTCCCTTCTGATCTGGCTGAGCAGTGTTACATCAGTAAAAGGGGTGGGAGGGGGATACTTTGTCATTGAATTACTCTTGAACTACAACTCTGACAGAATTGAAATAACACTCTCCAAGGTCCAAATACTATGATGATTAATTAGAGCTGCTTTTATTATGAAACATTATTATCCCTTTAAAGGGCTAATGAACAGAACTGATATATGTGTTTATGTGTATAGTTTTATTTTATATGAGACTAGTGTAAAAGCCCGTGTACATGGGCCAGCATTCTGCGCTTTCGGGCAGTCTCTTTTGCGCATGATGGCATCGTCAGCCTCTACTGCGCATGACTGCAAAAGCCCGTGTACACGGGCCAGCATATAAGGATTAAGCAAAAACTAAAGATAACATTAACCTTTTGCAATGATTTACACAACTGCATCGGACAAACATACATCTGGCCTTTTTTATTATAAGGATTAAAGGGATAGTAATGCTTAAAATGTAAAAAAAAATGTTGTAGGGTTTATGTCCCTGAGTACAACAAGGGTACTCCCACTGCTGAAAGGTGTATTCAAAAGTTATTACAGCTCAAAGTTGAATAAAGCGGAGATAACTTCTCTAAAGTTGAATAAAGCGGAGATAACGTCTCTAGTGATATTACTTCTCCAATCCCTATGTTATTCTATAGATCCAATGCACTCTCCATCTTTGGAGATCTTAATGCATAGGCTCCATAGAATAACATAGGAACTAGAGTAGGGATATCGCTGGAGAAGTTATCTCCATGTTATCACCTCCTTATCATGTGTTGGATAACCCTCTGGCACTCAGATAGTTAAAGGGATAGTAATGTTTTGCAAAAACAGCATTTCCAATTAATCTTCATAGTATTTGGGCCATGGAGAGTATTATTTCAATACTGTCAGAGCTGTAGTTCAAGAGTAATTGAATGATAAAGTTTCCCCTCCCGCCCCTTTTACCTAGTGTAAGACACCTCCCCTCAGATGTGGACTCTGGTCTTTTGACCGGACAGATCACAGCAAGGGACAATCTTCTTACTGTGAGAACAATGAAAACCCTGCCCCCCTTGACAGGTTTCTCCTTATGCTCACTGAAGATTGTCCGGACAGTCTTGCTGCTCTGAGGTGAGCAGTGTTACATCAGTAAAAGGGGTAGGAGGGGGATATTTTATCATTCAATTACTCTTGAACTACAACTCTGACAGTACTGAAACGATTCTCTCCATGGTCCAAATACTAGGAAGATTAACTGGAGCTGCTTTTATTGTGAAACATTACTATCCCTTTAAACACCAGAGTGGCCTAGCAGTAGTATGTTTACTCGATAGGATAGCCACATTCCCTTTAGACCATTTTCTTAACCTTATGAGTGCCAGAACGGTATTCAACACTTTGCAACACAATGCGCTGGATATCTCTCTGACACTCAAAGGGTTTTTAATTAAAGTATTGAGGGCAAAGAGGTCAAGCCCCCCATATCCAGCATGCTTCCAATAAGCATAGCAGAGATTGTGTGGGAGTTTATGGGATTCTGAGAATAGCAGCCAGTGTGGGTGACAGAAAGCTGACTCACCGCTGATGCAAACTGTGCCATAAGTGTAACCTCCCAACCTCCTTCATTCTGCAGGGTGTGCTGCTCCACTGTTACTGTTCCACTAGCACATATGGATCCATTGTGTCATCCTACTAGATCTTCTCTAACAAAATGTACTTGCAGCTGCTGAGTAAAGGGCCAGGCTGCACTCATCTCTCTCTTTTCATACGCATAGACAAAAAATGGAGCAAATATGGGACCAACCATCTGCACCATAGGGGACAAATAATATTTCCCCCAATTTGTCATCAATTTAAATGGAGCTTTTCACCCCTTGAATGCTAGAGAGGTCTCCAGTGCATTGCTTCACAAGAATTCAAAGGGTTAAAAGCCCAATTTAAATCAGAAGGTATTTTCTTTAATTCTTTATGGTGAAAATGATTTGCCTCTGAGTTTCTGTACTTGTTTTGTGCACGTGGCCCTCTCTTTTAGTTAGATTGATATACAAAGGAGAACTTGTCCATGCTGTTATTCAGATCAACATCTAAACCTCTCCGTTCTTAGTGAGTCCAGCAGATCATTGCACCAACTTCTTTGTTATTAGGGAGTTCAGCAGAGCATTGCACCGGAGATCTCCATGTTATTAGTGGGTCCAGCAGAGCATTCCATTACACATCTGTCTGTTATTAGTGAGTCCTGCAGAGCATTGCAACATATATCCGTCTCTGTTATTAGTGTGTCCCTGAAGAGCATTGCACTAAATCTATGTTATTAGTGAATCGGATGGAGCATAGCATTAACCATCTCTGCTGCTGGGGATTCCAACAGAACACTGCACTAAACATCTCCTTGTTATTAGTGAGTCCAGCAGAGCATTGCACTAAACATCTCTGTTGGTAGTGATTCCAAGAGAACAATGCACTGAACATCTCCCTGTTATTAGTGAGTCCAGCAGAGCATTGCACTAAACATCTCTGTTGGTAGTGATTCCAAGAGAACAATGCACTGAACATCTCCATGTTATTAGTGAATCCCGTAGTGCAGTGCACTAAACATCAGTTATTAGTGATTTAAGAGAGCATTGCACTAACTATCTCTGTTATGACTGATTTAAGAGAGCATTGCACTAAATATCGGTTACTAATGATTCCAAGAGCTCATTGCACTAAACAGCTCTATGTTATTTTTGAATCCAGCAGTGCAGTACACTAAGCACCTGGTATTAGTGATTCCAAGAGAGCAATGCACTAAACACCTGTTATTAATGATTCCAAGAGAGCAATGCACTAAACACCTGTTATTAATGATTCCAAGAGAGCAATGCACTAAACACCTGTTATTAATGATTCCAAGAGAGCAATGCACTAAACATCTCCATGTTAGTAGTGATTCCAACACACTAAGCAACTGTGTTACTAGTGAGCCTGTCACACTTTGTAGACCTTTCCAATGAAGTAGTTATTTTTAAATAACGCAATTTCGGCTCTGCTGACAAGCCTCCTCGAGTTGTATGACTCGAATCTCTCAGGAGAAGGGGAGGGGGGGAACTTTCAGTGTCTACATCTCTCAAACTATAGCAGTTTGAGAGATAGGGTGTGCGCACATAGTTTATTTTTTTAAGCTCTAGAAAAGTAGAACATTAGTGTCCCTTTAAATACAGAATTTTTGAACCTATTATTGACACTCCTAAGTGGCCTCAAAACCTTAAGAATGTACTATTAGATTTTAAGATTTTCATTATAATCTGATAAATCTTCCACTAGTTAACAAATAACAACCCCACTGAATGGAATTTCAAGGAGAAACAAGTAATCTCCCTGTTGCTATAGAAACATAAGAAGCTTGTTAAACTGATTATAAATATTTTCTGATATCGAGGGCAAAAGATACAAAAAGATCTGATTTATTTCTGCTTAAAATTCTACGGTACTTATTTTATTTTTGTCTGAGGAGGCACTGCAGAACATTCCCTTACTAAAAAATAGGGGATTTTGAAAGAGCTTTCACAATCACCTAAATGTTATGTTAGCCATTTTTTAAACAATAGTTTAAGAGATATAAGCTTTATTTATTTGCCAGTGTATTCATATTAGACAGTGCTAGCAGGCATAAATATATACATACATATATAATCAGGCAATCCCCCAGTAATCACAATTGGTACACAATGAGACAGATATATTTAATGTCCATAAACAATTTGGTTCTTTTCATTTGCTTGTAGAGATTTCAGAATCTACGTTGCTCCACAATGTGAGTAAAAAGGGAAAAAGGAAAGTCCAATCAGACTCCGTTATAGTAATTCACAAATAAAAAGTTAATATCCACTCACAGTTACGCTGCTTTCATCAGGCTCCAACCGATTGATGGTGCCGTCCTCTATCTCTCCTCCTATGGCCTCCTTCCGACAAATGTATCAGGATATCTCTCCAATCGTTAATCACCATTTCACATGCACTTTCCTGATCGATCTCCTCCGTATACTCCGTTTCTGTTCCAGAAATATGGAGTGATATGTAGTGGTATATAGAAATATATATATATATATATATATATTCAGTGTGGTGTCACCAAAAGTGCAATAAATCCACTCACTTTATAAGTTTTCTTTCTCCAGAGCGATTACTTTCGAGTACTATCCCCAACGGCACTGCTTCCTTCTTTTATCTCTTCATTCGATAGATGTATAATGGGTATATAATAATGTTAAGCACTAGGCTAGTTGAATATTTTTTTTTTTAGATTTGTACCTATCAGAGTAAATAGTTTTTGGGCTGAACCAGGGTGATTCCTGTTTGGGCATAACGTTTTACATTTGAGACACAGCGCTGGATTTTCTATTTCTATTTCGTGCTAGCAGGCATGCTTTCTGGATATTAGTACTCCACACTATTCTTTCCACAACCTGACACTCCCTGCCAACCAGCTACTTACATTCCACACTGCTCTCCTTCTCACCTGATATTCCCTGCCAACCAGCTATTTACATTCCATACTGCTTTCCTTCTCACCTGACATTCCCTGACAACCAGCTACTTACATTCCACACTGCTCTCCTTATCACTTGACACTTCCTGTCAACCAGCTACTTGCATTCCACACTGCTCTCCTCCTCACCTGACACTTCCTGTCAACCAGCTACTTACACTCCACACTGCTTTCCTTCTCACCTGACACTTCCTGTCAACCAGCTATTTACATTCCACACTGCTCTCCTTCTCACCTGACACTTCCTGTCAACCAGCTACTTACATTCCACACTGCTTTCCTTCTCAGCTGACACTTCCTGTCAACCAGATACTAACATTCCACACTGCTTTCCTTCTCAGCTGCCAATCAAATTCTAACATTCCACACTGCTTTCCTTCTCACCTGACACTTCCTGTCAACCAGATACTAACATTTCACACTGCTCTCCTTCTCACCTGCCAAGCAAATACTAACAATCCACACTGCTTATCTTCTAACCTGCCAATCAAATACTAACATTCCACACTGCTCTCCCACCACCTGCTACTACCTGGCAGCCAGGTACTAACATTCCACCCTCCCCCCCCCCCACGCCACTCCCTGCAAACTAGATAATAACATTCCACACTGCTGCCCTTTCCACCTTCCACTCCCTGCCAACCAGATAATAACATTCCACAATGCTGCCCCTGCCACTCCCTGCCAATGAGATAATAACATTCTACATTACTGTCCTTCCCACCTGCCACTCCCTGCCAACCAGATAATAACATTCCACACCGGTCTCCCTCCCTCCTGCCACTCCTTGCCAATCAGATGCTAAAAATCCATACTTCTCTCCCTCCCACCTGCCCTTCCTTCCAACCAGATAAGTATACCATAAAATCTCGGGTATAATACCTTATGTGAAGTGGGGGTTGCGTATTATACACGAGTGAAAAAAATGTAAATACCCCCCTCAATCACCCTTCCCAGTCTCCCCCACCTCAATCATAGTTCTTGCCTGCCCCCCTTTCTGCAGTCAGACCCCCCTGACATCTAGTGCCCCCCATCTGGAGGCAGTGGCTGGCATTCCTCTACACACAGCCCTCTTCCTTAATGCTGCATTACTCAAAAAATGAATCTATGGTAGATCCTGACAGGGCAACCCAGATACACAGAGGAGTTCCAGGAGATGAAGAAGTGGGCGGTGAATGCAAGAATGCCGCCCGCTGCCCCTGTTTCACAGCTGCCTCCAGAGTGGGAATCCTGGTTATTACGGTGAGCATTAACATTTTTTGAGTTATGCAGCGTAGAGGAAGAGGGCGGTGAGCGCAGGAATGCCGCCCCCTGCCTCCAGATGGGGGGTCCTGGACATTAGAAGGGTCTGATTGCAGAAATGGGGGCAGGCAAGTACTAATATTGAGGTGGGGGAGACTGTTTTAGTAGAGGGAGGGACAGGGGGGTGCGTATTATACACAGGAACTCATTATTTTACCTAAAATATTCTTGTAAAATTTACAACTGCGTATTGTACACAGGTGTGTATTATACCTGAGATTTTACAGTATTCCACACTGCTGTCTTTTCCACCTGCTGTTCTCTTCCAGCCAAATACTATCAATTCACACTGCTCTCTTTCCCACCTGCCACTCCCTAGCAGCCAGATAACAACATTCCACACTGTTCTCCTGCATATCGATCATTCCCTGCCAGCCAGATTCCGCACTGTTCTCCTTCCCACCCACCACTCCCTGCCAGCCAGTGCTAGCTCATTTGCATACACTGCCAAATACAGCTATAGTGACGTTTCCACTGTAACCCCTTAGATGCTAGAGAAATCTACAATAAATTACTTTGGAATGTGTTGGGGACGCTTCTAGCATCAGATGGGTTAAAACATGAAATTATATCAAGTCTATAGGCTAAGGATCAGCAAGGGTCAGTGGTTTCTTTTTATTTTTTTTATTTTATAGCCTATAGGGAAGAGCTAAGAGAACCACGGTTTCTTATCTACTGTCAGAATCAATGTTGTCTTTGTTTACTTGGCTTACGTAACAAAGTACTGCTTTAACACATAAGCCTTTTACTGTCAGAGGTAATGGAAAAATGTTTTAACACAAATGGATCCAAATTGTCAGTATGATACAAGGCAATGGGAGGTGGAAATCTCTGGAAATTGTAATCTTCAAAGCTTATTATTTTCAGCAGGGATGTGCCGCTTTAATCAGCAAGTTTGTGTTTCTGCAGAAGGTTTACCTATTAATCCTTTACACGCCAGAGGGGAGCCCAGCTCACTAACTCAAAATGATTTAGATATCCCTCTTGTGCTCCGTGAGTTAAAGGAGTGAAAAAATATATATTGTAGGGCTTTTGCTGTTGAGTAAAGTAAGAGTACTTCCACCGCCAAGAGATGCATATTTCCTGAGTTATTACAGTTTAAACCCATGTTTTTACATTAACTGTGCTCTCTAATGGTCACATTCCAATTAGTTATTCTGTTACATTCTAATGGAGAGGAAAGTCAGTGACATCATACAGTTCTCCATAGAATGTGATAGAAACTGCCTGTCACTTCCTGACAGTTAGAACAATCAGGAAGTAAACACAGTAAATTCACTTCCTGTCAGTTAGAACTATCAGGAAGTAAACACAGTAAATTCACTTCCTGATTATTTGAACTGTTATAATTTTTGAATAAAACATCTGACAGCAGTGGGAGTGACCTTGTTTTACTCAGCAGGGAAAGCTCTATAACATAAAGGTTTTCATAAAAAAAAATGTACTTCTCTTTTAAGGCATCTTGGATTTTGTTTGCTGCTCGTTGGATTTATGGGGTCAGTATCTATCTGACTGATCTCTTAAGGACAGGAGTTGAAATGGTATTATTATTATCTGACCTCATCGGTCCAAAAGCTAATGCTTAACCCTTCTAGTCCCAGAAAGGTATGCATTGGATACCTATCTGGCACTCAAAAGGTTAAATATAACTTGCTACCATAGCAATGAGCATAGCTGAGAAATCTACGGTTTTGCCCCGGAGACTCCTGTTTTGACACTGAATTACCGGATCTCTGGGGCACAGTCTGATTCTCCGGATGTGGGGAGTTTGTGATGAAACTCTGCCCACTTGTGCTCAATCCCACCCTGTTCCTCCCACTCCTCACCCTCTTCTCCTCCTTCCCCAGACTTTTCAAGCTATTTTTTTGGTTTTAGAAGTCCCGCCCCTCCCACTCACGATTAAGCCCCACCCCTTTTATAATGCAAATCATGTAAATTCTCTCCCCTCATCAGCATCACAGGGCTCTCCTCCGAGCAGCCTCAAGGAAGATGTTCCCAGCTATGCAATGAGTATGCTGTGCACTGATGATGTAGTCTGTGCAGAGAGGTATTTTGCTTGACTCTGTTGCCTGTCACACAGGATGTTATTGCCTTGTATGAACACACCAAAGTCTAGCATGCTGCAAGTTTACTGCGCTCACTAGGTATGCAGTAAAGGTGCAGTAGGCCTGAGCTATATGACAGTCTGACAGATCTTCCACACAAGCTGCATTGGAATGTGTCATTCTCATCACAACCTCCAATGAATGGTCGAACCTTGTGGACATCCTCCACTCATGTGTAGCAGATGCTTAAGTGGGCTGGTGTCAGCCATGCTCCCCAGCGATGAGATCACTCTGGACTCTGGAGAGGTTGAGTTCAGGACAGGATGGAATGGAAATGTAGCAGGGGAAGTTGCTACATTTCTGTAGCCTGTGTGAAAGAGCCCTAAAGAAAAAATATTGCATGGTACGTAAAATGTATATTTTATAGGTCCAGGTCATACCTACTGCTTGGAAATGCTTAACTCAAAAGTTATTACAGTTCAGACTTTTTTTGGGGTGGTAATATACTTGCATGGTCTTCCATTTAGGATGGTGCTATTGCTACAGCAGTCAGTGGAGGTCTACTGTCAGTGAGAGAATTCACCTATACAGAGCAGTGGTAAGAGTGACATCCTAAAATGGCAGTCTGTGGGATTACTGCCGATTTGAGCTCTGATAACATTGGAATGAAGCATTTCCCGTCAGTGACAGTAACCTTGTATTACTCAGCAGGAAGAAACCTACAACGTATATATTTACCATATTACACAATGCTTTAATTATTTTCATAACTTAAAGGGATAGTAATACTTAAAATGTAAAAAAAAATATATGTTGTAGGGTGTATCCTCCTGAGTAAAACAAGAGTACTCCCACTGCTGAAAGGCATTTCATTCAAAAGTTATTAATTTTCAAAGTTTAATTTTTTTATGTGCAATATCACAGTGGCCTGAAATTGTACAGCGGTGCTGTTGCTACACCATCCTATGGAGATTTATGGTCCTGGGACCAGAGCTGTTCATAGGATCGTGTAGCATCAGCGCCACTGTACAATTCCAGGCCACAGTGATATTGCACCTAAAAAATTCAACTTTGAAAATTAATAACTTTTGAATGAAACACCTTTCAGCAGTGGGAGTACTCTTGTTTTACTCAGGGGGATAAACCCTACAAAATATTTTTTTTTTACATTTTAAGTATTAATATCCCTTTAAAGAACTAACAACTCCTAATAGAAATCCAAAGTATCTTTCTATGGCCAGAAAATCCCAGTGTTCACTATGAATTCTGCTTCTTGGCTCCAATGATAACATCTTCAGTCTGTCCTGTATGCCATATCCGTGGAGGCGGACACGACAGTTACTAGCAGGACCATAGAACCTGAAATGCTGCCCACTACAAGGACTGGGTGTGTGTGTGTGGGGGGGGGGCAGTAGTGTAGATAAATCCATGGTGATGAACCCAAAAATAGATACAGAAAACAGAATTTATGTGAAAGACATGTAAATGGACTGCTGTATAAATTGGTGAACCAGTAATTCACATATTAACATGCAAATGAAAAAATGAATAATGTTATGAACTTATTACACCCTCAGAATGGAGTTTGAAATGAATGTTAACATGAAAATTATGAGAAGTCAGATGACAGGGATGATTCCATACACTTGTAGCACCAGTCTCTGTGTAGACAAGTTCTTCCCAAAAAATATATACAAAAGAGACAAAATACAACCCATAGTGTGATGTGTATAAAATGGTAGTTCAATAACAGGCCTATATGCACATGATCTTCTAATGGATTTGAACAGAAATTTCACTTACAACCCTCAATGGAAGTTACAGGATTAATCCTGGTGGTCATTAACCCTTTGGGTGCCAGAGGGGTATGCAAAGCAATGTGTTGCGTACCCATCTGGCACTCAAAAGGGTTAAACAACCAACATATATGAAAGACAAATGGATATCTATCGCTTTAAGAAATACTCATATGTAAGGAGAACTTCAGTTAGTTTGTAATATTTTCTTTCTATTTAAACCGTTTTAGTCCCAAAGGTGGCAGTCATTTTTATAGGTTTATTGGACACCCATGTTGTAGAGACGTTCCAAGCGGAGGAGGATAAATTCCCTCCATAAGCATCTGCTGGAGAAGTCAAACCTGCTGGGACTACATCAAGGGTCTCCAACCTTTTCTTTAACAGAAGCTACTTTTAAAGGGACATTAATGTCCCAAAATAAATTTTTGCAGTTTTGTAGAATTTAAATAATAATCAATATGCTCCAAACCCGATCTCTCAAATTGCTATGGTTTGAGAGATATAGGGATTCAAAGTTCCTCCCTCCCCTTCTCCTGACATCAGCGTCTAGCTGACAGCAGGAGATGCCGGTCCGGGGACCAGCAGGCGGCTCTGAAGCAGTGCCCAAATCGCGTTACTTAAAAATAATTCATTCATTGGAATGGTGTACAAAGTGTCCTTGCAAACCAGGCACATTTTGTAGACCTTTCCAATGAATGAATTATTTTGCAACTAGATGAACAGCCCGTTACACGGGCCACAGTGCCTCTGGCAGCCGGTCGCGGGGCAGTCACGCGCAGTAGAGACTGCCCGCGCCACGGCTGATACAGAGCTGGACGCTCCTTCGGAGCGCCCAGCTCTGTATCAGCCGTGGCGCCGGCAGTCTCTACTGCGCATGACTGCCGCACGCGCAGCAGTGTCTACTGCGCATGTCGGGCGTTACACACGATTTAGCAAATTATTATATAGGATAACGCAATTTCGGCTCTGCTGCAGAGTCTCCTCGAGTCGTACGACTTGAATCTCCTGCTGTCAGCTTTACAGCTGACATCAGGAGAAGGGGAGGGAGGGGGAACTTTGAATCCCTATATCTCTCAAACCATAGCGGTTTGAGAGATAGGGCTTGGAGCATATTGATTAGTATTTAAACTCTACAAAACTGCAAATATTTTTTGGGGACATTACTGTCCCTTTAATCAATGAAATATGTACTGAGTTACTCTAAAACAAATACTTAAGAAAAGCTGTTCTTATCTACTCTTCGTTCCTTCTCACACCTTCCAATAACAAAGTGCTGCACAGAAAACTAGTGACCTTCTTAACAGCTCAAGGTGATAAAATTCTGCTATGATGTATAATTTTTAGCAGGAAGAAATCCATATTCGCTACAGAATACAAAACTTGTGGCTCGCCAGTGAGCCACAGATTTTTTGATTGATAGTGCCTTCCCTTCCATAACAATACAATCCCATATTACCTCTATCTGCATACTATCCCCTTTCTGACTGACCATTTCTGGGTACCACAGATGGAATCTGTGCCCGGATTGGCTGTGGCCAGTTGGGGGATCATATTTCAGCCACTGGAACTGTCTGTGCCAGGCCAGATAGCTTGATACCTGATTGGACTGGAGAGAGCTACTCACTGGTAACAGAAGGGCTTTCAGTAGTCCATGAGCCACTTATTGAAGACCCCTGGGCTACATCATGCTGTATGATTATATGTGCTGTGCTTGCATGGGAGGAATTGTAGTACCATTCCCACTCGGACAACTGCGGACCTTCTTAACAGGATGATATGGTCTTCAAAATGTCATCTGTCCAGTCATTATGGCAGGCTTAATGGGTAGCAGAGGAATTTTTCTCAGCCACCTCCACTCGGTCTAAAAGCCATCACAATGAAAAACATATAAACAGATTTATATTTCCCCTTCTGGCATAGTTAGTTTGAACTAGAACTGTACTTATTTAGCTTAGTGAATTGTAACAAAATTATGAAAACATATATGTTGTAAGGCCATTACAGTAAGTAAAACATATATTTCCACTGCTGGGAGAGACGCTTTAGTAAAATGTTATCACAGCATACTATGCATGTTTTTTGACAGCCGTCACCAGTGAGACCTTAGGGTCACAGGTGGTAGTACCAGCAGGGTCAACTCAGCCTTTCTTTCCAAGGTAGATAACATGAGTACCATTAAATTGGGTAATAATAACATCTGTACCCCTGACATACTTGAAAATGAGAGATAATTTCAATGTATTCATCCTGGTAAAATAAGTTATTACTATTAACTATGGGGTAAAGTATCTTCCACTAGGAGGCAGGGCACTTATTACTAATTTTTAATATAAAATAAGAAATCGTAACTCCTCCTGCTCCTCTGCCATGATTTATACTTGTCTGCCTTGAAATGTCTACCTGGGAGAGACCTGGCTGATGCAGTATAACTACCTTGTGTCTTGTTGCTGTGCTCAGTCTTGCCATAGTGTATGACTTATAATAATAATAATAATAATAATAATCCTTTATTTATATAGCGCACACATATTCCGCAGCGCTTTACACTCATATTGGTTCCTGTCCCCATTGGGGCTCACAATCTAAGTTCACCTATCAGTATGTTTTTTGGAGTGTGGGAGGAAACCGGAGTACCCGGAGGAAACCCACGCAAACACAGTGAGAACATACAAACTCATTGCAGATGTTGTCCTTGGTGGGATTTGAACCCAGGACCCCAGCGCTGCAAGGCAACAGTGCTAACCACTTATGACTTAAACTATCTTCAGCAACCTCCCCTTGTAAGCTGAGTTTGGCTGTTCTTCACCCAGTTTTATTCCTCCTACGTAGCTGTTTCAGTTAATAAATGTGTTTCAACCTACATATTAAACTGATGATCATTAGCAGCTGTTTGGTATAATTGTTTTATCATGAACCTGATTATATGCCTACAAAATCCCTGACTTTTTGTAAGTGTACCTAGAAGAATTGATGCTGTTTTGAAAGCAAAGGGTGGTCATACCAAATATTTTTCTTCAGTTCAATCACTATGCAGTTTGTTAATTGATAAAAATAAACTATTAACATGTCTATTTTTGACAGCATTCTTACTTTACAGCATTTTTCACACCTCCTTAAAACTTTTGCTCATTATTGTATATATATATCTATATATATATCTATAAAAGAATAAGCCTCATTGCATAATTTATGGTTCCTCACACACAGAACATAATTTATGTCTCCTCAGAAAACAAACACACATTGCACAGAATGCCTCATTACATAATTTATGTCTCATCAGGAGACACAACTCCCATTGGGTGATTCAATGGGGACATTACTGCTCCCACTGGGTGATTCAGTGGGGGAATGTTTATCATACAAGGAGTTCTCCCGCCCCCTCCAGCCCACCCACCACTATCCAACTGACAAAAAAAAATATAGCTGCCACTCTCTCCTGAAGTAAGGGATAACAATAACTTCTCAAGGTCCACAGACTCTCACAAAAACACTGTTTCACCTCCCACAGATAATTGTAACCCTCCATACACTGTTTCAGTACGAGGGTGTAATATTTCCATAAAATACAAACTCAGGGATAAACTTAATAACAACTCATGCAGGGAGTTGGCCTGTCCCCACTATCAAGCCCGCCCACCACTATCCAAGTGACTGAAAAAACAAAATGGCTGCCACTTGCTCCTACACCACAGACACAAACACATCAGACACAAACACACACTCAATTACACACACACACTCGCACTCAATCATATACACTCAATCACACACTCTCTCACTCAGACTCTCTCACTCACACTCTCTCACACTCTCACACACACTCTCACTCACACACACTCATTCACACACTCTCACACTCAATCACACACACTCAATTACACCCACACTCTCACTCACAGACACTCTCACTCGCACACACTCACTCACACACACTCCATCACACACACTCTTACTCACACACTCTCTCACTCACACTCTCTCACTCACACACACTCTCACTCACACACACTCACACTTATTCACACACACACTGTCACTCACACACTCTCACTCACACTCAATCACACGCTCTCACTCACTCACACTCTCACTCACCCTCATACACACTCTCACTCAATCACACTCACTCACGCACACTCCCGAACACTCACGCAATCACTCACACACAATCACTCACATTCACACACTCACTCTCGCACTCACACACACTCATTTACACTTACTCACTCACACCCTGGGAGCCAGCACGATCCACCTTCCACCATAGTCTCACTCACACCTCAGGAGCCAACACGATCCACCTTCCACCATAGTATGTGCAATTACCACATACATTTCAACTACAGGAATGAATGCCACTCACACACACTCACTCACACCCCAGGTGCCAGCACGATCCACCTTCCACCATAGTATGTGCAATTACCACATGCATTTCAACTACATGCATGAATGCCACAGTGGAGGCATAAGTACAAACAAAAACTCATTACAATGACATATAAGTAACTCCCTTATGACTCACTTCTGTGTGTGTGTCTCTGTGTGTGCCTGTGTGTTTCTCACTGTGTGTGTTGCATGTCTGTATCACACTCTATGTGTCTGCATGTTGTGCATTGCATGTATGTGTGTATGACTTTGTCGCTGTTTATGCATCTCAGTGCAGGCGTGTGCGTTTGCATATGTGTCTGTGTGTGTGTGTCTTGCATCCGTGTGTGTGCGCATTAATCCCCTATATAGCCTGACAGGCAGCACCGTCCCACATTGCTAGTATGTATATATTAACCCCTTAAGTAACCTTGACGTACCAGGACCGTCACGGTCCTTGAACTACTCAAGGACCGATGACGGTCATGGTACGTCACGTACTTTTTACTTACAGCGCTCTACCGGGAGCGCTGTAAGTAAAGATAGGGCCTGAAATAGACCGCTCCAAGATCGGAGCGATCTCTTTCAAGCCCCATAATGACGCGCCGATACAAGTGACAGGTCACGTGTACCGGCGCATCAAAGTGCCCCTATGCGGTCATTATGGGACGGAAATGTCCCATGACCGCTGGTCCTTAAGGGGTTAAATGTGTGTGTGCGTGTTTGTCCCTTACCATTCTATTGTCTTCTGAGATGCACCTGGTCAAGTTTGTCTGGATAATATGAATGTCCACCCTTCACTTCTTGGCGTGCTGGCAAGCATAGCATACTTTGGTCATATTATGTGACTAAAACCTCATCATTAATATAGTCATGATATGCAGGCAATATGCAGCAGAGAAAAGGGTTAATAATGATAAAATATGGATGTGCACCAATGCTTTGTGTATTTGCTTTTATATCTATCGATCTATCTATCTATCTAGACACACATACTCAAATATCAGGTTTAATCTGTAATAACATTTGAATGACGCGCTTCCATGCACTGGGGATACCATGGTTTGATTCTACAATGTATATGTTTTTCTGTAGTGAATGTTTACTATTCCTTTAAACTTTCATTCATTTTGAACATCCTTTTATTTTTATCCTATTTTTAATTTTTAGCTTTAAATAATGTTGTCAGTTTGAATACAATTCTATATCTGTGACTCCTGAATCCTTGCTTTTGTTTACTCAGATCATCTCTACCATTCTGTAAGAGAAATCAGTGCATCCCCTCGTTAGGAGAGACTGAGCTATCTGGGTCCACAGCTCCTACTTTATTCCCACTGCTTAAATAAGAAACTGCAGAGATAAGCTATACTGAAATAACTGACAGCTATTAAAAATGAGGACAATGTATGCCGTTTTAAATATTTAAAAAGAACAAGGGTGGGTGTTGCAGTGTAACCATCTAGGTGCCAGCTCAGTGTGTTGCTCATTGCTTTGCTTTGAGTTGTACAACTTTCTGGTGCTCATATCGGTCGTATGTTCAAAATAAAGGTACAAGAATTCTGGGGTAAGCCAGTGGAATCATGGGGAAGATAATCATACTTCCAAAAATGCCCTTAGATTTAAAGGAGCAGTAAACTTTTTTAATGGAAACACATATTTTATAGAGAATTTCCTGGTGAATAAAACATTGTCACTCCCAACGCTGTCAGATGTTTTATTCAAAATGTATAGCAATTCAAATAATCGGGAAGTGAATTTACTGTGTTTACTTCCTGGAAGTTCTAACTGACAGGAAGTGACAGGCAGTTTCTATCACATTCTATGGAGAACTGTATGTCTCTGACTTTCCTCTCCATTAGAATGTAACAGAAAAAGAAATTAGAATTTGACCACTTTCGGGCAGATTGGGGATAGCTGATCAGTGCTGCAGCCTGCCGCTCTGCCCTCTCCGTCCAGCCTCCTCCGATGACGGAGGCTGTCTGTCTGTAAGCTGGAGCTCTCTCATTGGCAGAGATCAATTTCTGGCCAATGAGAGCACTCCAGCTTACAGACAGACGCCTCCATCAAAATTTTGTTTTCAAGTTCAATCAATTATTGGCATATTTGTCTAATTTCTCATAGACTGAGAAACTGCACAAGTGGAACAGAGGACAAAATCTAAAATGCTTTAAATGTAGTATAATTTGATAAAAGCTGAAGACTCAAGCAAATAATGAATGGAATAAGTGTTTGAGTGCCAGAGGTATGAACTTTATATTTGGAGTAATACTTATAATTTATTTAAACTATATTCAAACCCAAACACTATATGATTTAAAATTACAATTTAATTATAGATGTGAACAACCAGGTTTCATATTTATTGAAATATCTTGTCTGACTTTTTTTTTTACTTATTAAACTCTGAGTTCTTTGATCTGTGCAGGTAATAGGCTTTAAGTACCTCATTTCTGTTCTTTCCAGACTGTGAAGAACAGTAAATCAAGGGCCACATATGAATAAATAATGTATTAAATCCATAGGTAGAACAGTAACCTACCTTACACATTGTTGCATAAATTTAAAGGGATAGTAATGTTTCATAATAAAATCAGCTTTAATTACTCATCATAGTATTTGGACTTTGGAGAGTGTTATTTCAATTCTGAGTTGTAGTTCAAGAGTAATTCAATGACAAAGTATCCCCCTCCTGCCCCTTTTACTGATTTAACACTGCTCAGCCAGATCAGAAGAGAGGTGCCCAGGTAGACTGCAGAGAGGGACAATCTTCAATTACGATAAGGGGGACAGGGCCTTCATTGTTCTCATAGGAAGAAGATTGTCCCATGCTGTTATCTGTCTGGTCTATGGGCTGGATTCTACATCTGAGAAGAGATGGCTTACACTAGGTAAAAGGGACGGGTGGGGGAAACTTTGCTTGTGAATATCTCTCAAACCATAAAGGTTTGAGAGATAAGACATATCATTCTTCATGTTTTTTTTAATGCCTACAAAATAAAATAAAGATAAAACGAAGTGTTACTATTCCTAAACATTAAGGGTGGAATGCAAGAAACATACACAGCCACTATTTACAGTGTACTTACCATCACAAAATTATTAGCACCAATAATATAATAATAATAACAAGTATTTATATAGCACCTTTCTCCCAGTGGGACTCAAAGCGCTTTCAGCGCACGCTCTCGGAATTAACCAAATCGGCAGCTGAAATAATAGATGTTATTATTACCCAATTAATGGTACTCATTTATCGACCGCGGAAGGATGAAAGGTTGAGTTGACCCTGCTGGGATTCGAACCTGCAACCTTGCGGTTGGACTAGGCTCCATAGTCAGGGACTTTACCACTGAGCTATCTCACCAGCTTTTACCAAAATGTTACTGCATTTTTTTTCTGAATTAACGAACTTTAGTGCTTTTTTTTTTAGCGATTTGTGTTTGAAAAAATGGGCATAACTAAAATGTCCGCCATTTTTTTTAGAAGATTAGAGATTGTGCCTAATCTTGCAAAGCAGTTAGCACACATTTTCATGCATCTGGCTTTGCCGTTAATTTAGGCAGATGTGCTAACATGAGCAATCACAAATAGAGCATAAAGGTATAGCATACAAAAAATAGTGAATTCTCCACATTCTTGCATTCCACCCTAAATGTCTGCCTAACTGTGAAGGATCAGGTAAGGATTATAACGTTTTTGCAGTAGATCATATTGGTTAAAGCGGAACTACCACCGCAAAACAACTTTAGCTTAAATAACTCCTCATCTGGCGACTAGCTGCTTAGTAGCGCTAGTCGCCAGAATTATTACCTTATTCAATAGATTTATCTTTTCTTCCACAGCTAACAGACAGCATGCATAGCGGACATCTTGCCATAGTGACGTCCGTGCGCCTGCTCTGTCAGTCCTAGTCGGCTCTAGGAGGCGTTGCCAGGAGCCGTTCGGCTCCAGAAGGGACTGACAGAGCAGTCGTGCGGACGTCACAATGGCAAGGTGTCCGCGATCTGTCCTGTCTGTCAGCCGTGCAAGAAAGGGTAAATCTATTGAATAAGGTAATAATTCTGGTGACTAGCGCTACTAAGCAGCTAGTCGCCAGATGGGGAGTTATTTAAACTAAAGTTGTTTGCGGTGGTAGTTCCGCTTTAATAATATTTGCATGAAGGTTTCAGTAAGATTGGCCATGCTGGAGGGCCTTAAATGGCCCCTTGGCCTTAGTTTGGACATCAGTGTAATAGACTACTAAATCTGAGAGGCAAGCAAGATGTTGATGTCATATACGCAATACACAACATACAGAGAAAGTTCAGATCCTGTCCATCAATTTCATAATGGAATCCAATACCCATAATGCACTACAGCTGTATAACAGTCTCACACACGCCCTGTTGCTGCTTCTGCTGTGATCGCATCAGTTAGGTGCACTGAGGCTTTTAATTACAGGTGATGTGATGCTCGCCTTGCACTAGTGCAGGAGTAAGGAACTGTTACCTGTTCCTTCAAAGAAGAGCTCAGGGTGTAAAAACTACCAGGCTGCTTCCAAGCTCCTGTAGTCCTCTGCCTACAGTATGTATCTTCCATATGCATCCAGTGTTAACCCTTTTAGTACCATAGGGGTATGCAATGCATTGCATACCCCCTCTGGCACTCAAAGAGTTAAAGGGACGAGAAGAGTAGCATAACCGCAATGCTTGGCTGAGTGTTCTTGTAAAGATAGGGATGGGCTGCAAGCTGTGTGTTTGGGAATTGTGTTTAGAAGGAAGGGGGGAGGTGAACGTGAGCAGTGAAAGTAAACTTTTCATTGCATTGATTAGCATTCGGCCCTGTCCCTTTCTCACTCCTGTAGAGTTTGCATTTAGCCCATTGCCAAGCAACCGGATTGTAAAAAGTACAACAGGCAGCGTGGAGAAAGCATGCACCCAGGGCTGCCTGACTCTCACTGGCTGCTCCACAGGCTGCGGGACCCCACATTCCTCTGGGCTGCCCTCCTTGGCACGGGAGAACGGGCTGAGACAGGGCAGAAAAGCAAGGGGTCAGCTGGGGCACAGAAAGTGCTGGCCAAGTTTTGGGCACTAAACCGGCAGAGGAAGGACGAAAGTGTAGAAAGAGGAAGAGAAGGCGTTCTGCTATGCAAAATCCCTGATGCCTCATTTAAGGTTTGCACCATAATCCCTTTTATTTCTGGGGCAGCAGCTTAACCCTTTGAGCAATGTGTTGTATATGTCTCTAGGACTCAAAGGGTTAACCCCCCACTCCCACACCTAACATTCAGTAAGACATATCCACAATGCAATGTAGATAGATTCTGGGACAATCCAACAGAGCCGGGGGGGTGAAATAAAAGTCCTTTGATGTAAAAGGTATTTGTAGGTACTTGAATGCTATAGAGGTCTGCAACTCATTGTAAACAATTCAGTGGTGACCTGTCTAGCATTCAGTGAGGTAAAAGCCCAGTTTAAATCAAAAGGAATATTTACTTGTCCCCAGTGGTGAAGCTGGTTTGGATTTCTGTCTCTCTATATATAGTTATTATGTCCTGGGGTTACTGTAGTACTGACCTTTATAACTTCCTATAATTATTATACCCTGGGGTTACTGTAGTACTGACCTTTATGACTTCCTGTAATTATTATACCCTGGGGTTACTGTAGTACTGACCCTTATGGCTTATAATTGATATTGTACCCTGGTGTTGCTGTATTACTGACCCTTATGACTTACTATAACTATTATACCCAGGGGTTACTGTATTACTGACCCTTATGACTTACTATAATTATTATACCCTGGGGATATAGTAGTACTGACCTTTATGACTGACTATAATTATTATACCCTGGGGTTACTGTAGTACTGACCTTTATGACTTCGTATAATTATTATACCCTGGGGTTACTGTAGTACTGACCATTATGACTTCGTATAATTATTATACCCTGGGTTTACTGTAGTGCTGACCTTTATGACTTCCTATAATTATTATACCCTGGGGTTACTGTAGTGCTGACCTTTATGACTTACTATAATTATTATACCCTGGGGTTACTGTAGTACTGACCTTTATGACTTCCTGTAATTATTATACCCTGGGGTTACTGTAGTACTGACCTTTATGACCCTATAATTACTATACCCTGGGGTTACTGTAGTACTGACCTTTATGACTTATAATTGATATTGTACCCTGGTGTTGCTGTATTACTGACCCTTATGACTTACTATAACTATTATACCCAGGGGTTACTGTATTACTGACCTTTATGACTTACTATAATTATTATACCCTGGGGTTACTGTAGTACTGACCTTTATGACTTCCTGTAATTATTATACCCTGGGGTTACTGTAGTACTGACCCTTATGACTTCCTATAATTATTATACCCTGGGATTACTGTAGTAATGACCTTTATGACTTACTATAATTACTATACCCTGGGGTTATTGTAGTAATGACCTTTATGACTTACTATAACTATTATACTCAGGAGTTACTGTATTACTGACCCTTATGACCTACTATAATTATTATACCTGGGGTTACTGTAGTACTGACCCTTATGACTTACTATAATTATTATATCCAGGGGTTACTGTAGTACTAACCCTTATGACTTACTAAAGTTATTATACCCTGGGGTTACTGCAGTACTGACCCTTATGACATACTACAGTTATTGTATTCTGGTGTTATTGTAATACTGACCCTTATGACTTACTGTAGATATTATAGCCTGGATCTTGATTGAACAAAACAATTTAGGAAGAAAAAGAAAGATTGCGAGTACAAAGCCGCTTGATCAAACAAAACATTAAACAAAAATGGCAATTGTGTGCACGGAGAGCGATTGATAGAACGAAACAATAACTTAAAAAAACAGTTGAAATTAAAAGGCAAAAAAGTAATGTTAAATCCAACATGTTCTCATTCAAGCAATCAAAAGTATGTAACTTACAGTAATAGTTTGATGAGAAGACCTTTAACTCTACAACCTCCCCTGTGATGTGCTTTCATCGATTATGTTATAAATAACCAACAACGCCCACGCATATGGTTTTGTTTTTAACAGCAAACTGGAGCAATTATATAGTAATTTATATAGAATTAGTGAGAACTATAATGGCTTTAACCTTAGTTTTTTGCCATTGAATGTGTGTGCACAATTTCTGTTTTTTTGTTTTTTTATTTTGCTCATGGGATACCTGTAATGAATAAAACAGAGTCCAAATCAACTTTGAATACAAAAGCCAGAGAGAATGGAAATATGCCCCCTGAATGTTTGAGGAGTGAGCTGATCTGACTTCCTGGGCCTTATGCACAGTAGAAAAGTGCAGTAATTATGGGTCAAACCAGCTGCATCATAGCGGGGAAATAAAAATTCCCATTTGACTTTTGTAGATGTCTTCAAATATTTGGAGTCACTGAGGCTGATGTACTAATAAAAGTGGTGCAATTCTTGTGTAAACGAACAGCCCTTTAGGGAACAAATACAAATTGTCATACCTGAGAACTTTCAAACAAAGATGACTCTGGGATCTTTGAAATATTAACTCTTAAAGTTCTCCGTAGATTCTAGTCAATATGTCTCTCTATGGCCTAATGCAGAGGTTCTTCTGTCCGCCCTAAAGGAACCATTTGCAGGCTACAATTTAGTGATATCACTGCTTGAATCCACACAAGACAAGCAGGAGTTCTCCCTCTGCTTTCCTTTTACAAATAGAACGTGTCACAAAAAAACAGCTCCAATTAATCTTCATAATATTTGGGCCATGGAGAGTGTTATTTCAATACTGTCAGAGTTGTAGTTCAAGAGTAATTCAATGATAAAGTATCCACCTCCCATTTACCTAGTGTAAGCCGCCTCCCCTCAGATGTGGAATCTGGTCTCTTGACTGGACAGATCACAGCAAGGGACAATCTTCTTACTGTGAGTATAAGAAAAACCCTGCCCCCTTTGACAGATTTTTCAGGTTTTACCTTATGCTCACTGAAGATTGTCCCTCTCTGCTATCCATCCAGATACCACCTTGCTGCTCTGAGGTGAGCAGTGTTATATCAGTAAAAGGGGCAGGAGGGGGATACTTTATCATTCAATTATTTATCAGTTATTTGGTGCAGATCATATAGCAGGTATCACTGGACTCTCTCACCATGAGAATTTGGTTCTTCACACTAAGACCCTTATATTCGGATCAAATTCTGATTGATTTAAATGGAAGTCTTAACATTTAACTCCTGGGGGTATGTGGTAATGTGTGATAAAGAGGTTGTAAGGAGAAGATAACTTCTCCAGTGATATCACTCCTCCAGTTCCTATGTTTTTCTTTGGAGCCAATGCACTACAATATCTCCCACTTGAGCACCCTTAGTGCATTGGCTCCACAGAATGACATATAGAAGTGAAATAACTGGAGAAGTGATCTCTTCTTTATCACACCTTAGTCGATCTCCCCCTTGAATACCAGACATGTCTAGAACACACTGGGAGTTATGCACCAAGGTGTGATAGGAAGGTGATAAAGTGAGATGACCTCCAGTGATATCACTTCTCCAGTTGGAGAAGTTTTAGTGCATTGGCTCCACAGAATAACATAGGATCTGGAGAAGTGATATCACTGGAGAAGTCATCTCCACTTTCTACCCCCTTGAATGCTATAGAGGTCTAGAACACATTGCTTTACAGTACATTGGAGACTTCTCTATAATTTGAAGGTTGAAGACTCCCATTTAAATCAATAGGTTGTTCCCTATGGTGTAATGCAGAACTACTCCTCTCTCCTTTGTGCCTCGGGCACCCTGTCTGTATGATTGCTTGTACCTAAGTCCTCACACCAGTCATTTGCATAGTGATTACGGTACTTACTGCCCCTGGCCTCCTTTGGGAAGGGAGCCATTGATAATGAAGCGGTAAACTAGTGTGTAATTAGTTCTCCTTTTGTTTGAGGATCATTTGTAAGCTGCGGAATTTCCTGTTGCTCCACAGGTGTATAATGAGGCCCAGTGACTTGGAATACCTAACGTGTTTCTCTCAGGAGACACCTGCTAACATGTCTTTGTTTGACAGACAAAGTGCTGCTGGTTGACCTGACTGACTTCTGCCCTTAGGGACAGGAATTGCAAATCTGGTGTCTGGTTCGTTTTTGTAGGTTTGTCATCTTGGCCCTTATTCCTCAAGCCAAACAGATGCAATCCTGCAGCAAATCAACTACAGAGTAGGTGAATGAAGATTCTGTAGATTTCCACTGAAAAAATATGTCTTTACCCCTTTTCTACAATGCACTGGAGCCCTCTCTAATATTCAAGGTGTTAAAAACTCTAAGTATATCAGTGGGAATGATAATTTCCACCCTATGGTGCAGTTGGTTCGCCCCAGATTGGCACTTCTTTTGCTTGATGAGTAAGGGCCCTTGTTTATTTAATTACAGTGTCTTCTGAAAGGTGCGTAATAACAGGAACCATTATAACCCACTAGAACCAGCTATTGGTGGACTACAAGTGCCATTATTCTTAGCAGGCATTCAGCTGTTGTAGGACTACAATTCCCATCATCCTGAGGTGGACTCTGCCTGGCTGTAGAGGATGGGAGATGTAGTTCAACAGCAGCTTTGAAGTCTTTGTTTACCCACCCCTGCCCTAAGACCTCAGTGCTTCCTGTGCAGCCCTGCAGTATACATCTTTCATAAGAAGCTGATATTAAAGGGATTGCTTACCAGCCCTCCAGATGGGGATGTACATATCAACTCTTTGCACTTCCCCATCCGTTGCAGAGAGACCCGCAGTGCATTAGCTGCCTCTCAGCACCCTATGAGCCTGATACACAGAGAAATGTGGGGGCAGTTCTGGAATAAACCATCTGTATCACAGGAAACAAACAACCATTGATGTAAATGGGGCTTTTAACCCATTCTTATCACACCTCGCCCTTAATTGGGTACACATATATAAAATGCATAGAGCAGCTTTGTTTTGATTTCAGTGCACCTCTGAAATAAGCATATTTGCTATGTGTTCCAGTAAAAGGGGAGGCCTGCTCTGCTTACTTTTAACCCCTTGATTGCTGTAGAGGTCTCCAAAGCATAGCCATACCTGAGACGTTGTTCTTCTAGAGTCCCTGAAGGGGAGCCATGTGGTGCCGGTGGGAGGACATAAATAATGAGATTTGTTTCACACAGGGGTGTGCTTAATCATGGGTGGGGCTGGTCTTAATGCACTGTCTGATAAAGTAGGTGGGAACTGGGCAGAACAGGGTGGAAAGGAAGGGAAGTAGGAGGAACAGACTGGGAAGGAGGAGAAATGGGAGGGAAGTGGGAGGAACAGGGTGGGAAGGAGGAGAAGTGGAGGAATAGGGTGGGAAGACGGAGAAGTGGGAGGAAAGTGGGAGGAACAGGGTGGGAAGATGGAGAAGAGGGAGGGAAATGGGAGGAATAGGTTGGTAAGGAGGAGAAGTGGGAAGAACAGGGTGGGATGGAGGGGAAGTGGGAGGGAAATAGGAGGAATAGGTTGGGAAGGAGGAGAAGTGGGAGGAACAGGGTGGGAAGGAGGGGAAGTGGGAGGGATATGGGAGGAATAGGTTGGGAAGGAGGGGAAGTGGGAGGAACAGGGTGGGAAGGAGGGGAAGTGGGAGGGAAATGGGAGGAATAGGTTGGGAAGGAGGAGAAGTGGGAGGAACAGGGTGGGAAGGAGGGGAAGTGGGAGGGATATGGGAGGAATAGGATGGGAAGGAGGAGAAGTGGGAGGAACAGGGTGGGAAGGAGGAAAAGTGGGAGGAATAGGTTGGGAAGGAGGGGAAGTGGAGGAATAGGGTGGGAAGGAGGAGAAGTGGGAGGAATAGGTTGGGAAGGAGGGGAAGTGGAGGAATAACGTGGGAAGATGGAGAAGTGGGAGGGAAATGGGAGGAACAGGGTGGGAAGGAGGGGAAGTGGAGGAAGAGGGTGGGAAGGAGGGGAAGTGGGAGGGAAATGGGAGGAAGAGGGTGGGAAGGAGGGGAAGTGGAGGAACAGGGTGGGAAGGAGATGAAGTGAGTAGAGTTTCAGATGATTCATTACAAAAACCAGAGTCTCTGGGGCAAATCTGGAGTGTTCCCATCTATGTGCATGGCGTAGTAATGTATCGGAGACCTTTCTAGCATTTAACCCTTTGAGTGCCAGAGGCATACTCAACACATTCCTCTGTCACTCAAAGGTTTAAGGGATTTAATTTGTCCCCTGAGTACGGCCCTACAAATCTTATATTCATAATGTAATATAGTTCTTGCCATTCTTACAAAGAGTGCTGTTAACTCTTTAAGGATCAGTGTGGTATGCATGGATTGCTTTCCAACGCATTGCACACCCCTCTGGTCTTTAAAGGGTTAATACCACAAAACTAATACTCTGTAATATTTTCATGTACTTGGAGACTAAGAAGCCGTAGAAAGTTAATTGGTAAACAGGCTCCAAAAATATTTCAGACTGAGTCATGATTGTACGCTTAGTGGGAATGGTGCCTAATTTGTAGCACTGTGTGTCCAGCCCCCAAATTACACATTGAAGAGGAGTAGTTTTTTTTTTTTTTCTTAAAAATAAGTCTTATTTAAGAGTAATGGTAATAGACAAAATAAACCCGCGCGCTGGCATGAATCCATTGGGGTTAGTAATAGTAACATTTAGTTCTTGTAGTGGAGACGAGGTTTCAAGTAGTAAGCGATCCTACAGTCCCGCGCTGGACAAAAACACCAAGAGCAAATTAATTAATAGGAGGTGTGCGTTATTATACTGTACACAACAAATGGTGTAAACATACTGTTATTTCAAGGGAAACAGTAGTAAATGATAAAATGAATAAATAAAACAATATCCTATGATATAAAAGGCCAGATGTATATTTGTCCGAAGCAGACATGCGCAGTAGAGACTGCCGATGAGTCATGCGCAGTAGAGACTGCCGATGAGTCATGCACAGTAGAGATTGCCGATGAGTCATGCGGAGTAGAGACTGCCGATGAGTCATGCGCAGTAGAGACTGCCGATGAGCCATGCGGAGTAGAGACTGCCGATGAGTCATGCGGAGTAGAGACTGCCGATGAGTCATGCACAGTAGAGACTGCCGATGAGCCATGCGCAGTAGAGACTGCCGATGAGCCATGCGCAGTAGAGACTGCCGATGAGTCATGCGGAGTAGAGACTGCCGATGAGTCATGCGCAGTAGAGACTGCCGATGAGTCATGCGGAGTAGAGACTGCCGATGAGTCATGCGCAGTAGAGACTGCCGATGAGTCATGCGGAGTAGAGACTGCCGATGAGTCATGCGCAGTAGAGACTGCAGATGAGTCATGCGGAGTAGAGACTGCCGATGAGTCATGCGGAGTAGAGACTGCCGATGAGTCATGCGGAGTAGAGACTGCCGATGAGTCATGCACAGTAGAGACTGCCGATGAGTCATGCGCAGTAGAGACTGCCGATGAGTCATGCGGACTAGAGACTGCCGATGAGCCATGCACAGTAGAGACTGCCGATGAGTCATGCACAGTAGAGACTGCCGATGAGCCATGAGCAGTAGAGACTGCCGATGAGTCATGCGCAGTAGAGACTGCTGATGAGCCATGCGCAGTAGAGACTGCCGATGAGTCATGCGCAGTAGAGACTGCTGATGAGTCATGCGGACTAGAGACTGCCGATGAGCCATGCGCAGTAGAGACTGCCGATGAGCCATGCGCAGTAGAGAATGCTGATGAGTCATGCGGAGTAGAGACTGCCGATGAGTCATGCGCAGTAGAGACTGCCGATGAGTCATGCGCAGTAGAGACTGCCGATGAGTCATGCGGAGTAGAGACTGCCAATGAGCCATGCGCAGTAGAGACTGCCGATGAGCCATGCGCAGTAGAGACTGCTGATGAGTCATGCGGAGTAGAGACTGCCGATGAGTCATGCGGAGTAGAGACTGCCGATGAGCCATGCGCAGTAGAGACTGCTGATGAGTCATGCGCAGTAGAGACTGCCGATGAGTCATACGCAGTAGAGACTGCCGATGAGTCATGCGCAGTAGAGACTGCCGATGAGTCATGCGCAGTAGAGACTGCCGATGAGTCATGCGCAGTAGAGACTGCCGATGAGCCATGCGCAGTAGAGACTGCCGATGAGTCATACGCAGTAGAGACTGCCGATGAGTCATACGCAGTAGAGACTGCCGATGAGCCATGCGCAGTAGAGACTGCCGATGAGCCATGAGCAGTAGACACTGCCGATGAGCCATGCGCAGTAGAGACTGCTGATGAGTCATGCGGAGTAGAGACTGCCGATGAGTCATGCGGAGTAGAGACTGCCGATGAGCCATGCGCAGTAGAGACTGCCGATGAGTCATACGCAGTAGAGACTGCCGATGAGTCATGCGCAGTAGAGACTGCCGATGAGTCATACGCAGTAGAGACTGCCGATGAGTCATGCGCAGTAGAGACTGCCGATGAGTCATGCGCAGTAGAGACTGCCGATGAGTCATGCGCAGTAGAGACTGCCGATGAGCCATGCGCAGTAGAGACTGCCGATGAGTCATGCGCAATAGAGACTGCCGATGAGTCATGCGCAGTAGAGACTGCCGATGAACCATGCGCAGTAGAGACTGCCGATGAGTCATGCGGACTAGAGACTGCCGATGAGTCATGCGGAGTAAAGACTGCCGATGAGTCATGCGGAGTAGAGACTGCCGATGAGTCATGCGGACTAGAGACTGCCGATGAGTCATGCGGAGTAGAGACTGCCGATGAGTCATGTGCAGTAGAGACTGCCGATGAGTCATGCGGAGTAGAGACTGCCGATGAGCCATGCACAGTAGAGACTGCCGATGAGCCATGCACAGTAGAGACTGCCGATGAGTCATACGCAGTAGAGACAGCCGATGAGCCGTGCGCAGTAGAGACTGCCGATGAGTCATGCGGAGTAGAGACTGCCGATGAGTCATGCGGAGTAGAGACTGCCAATGAGTCATGCGGAGTAGAGACTGCCGATGAGTCATGCGCAATAGAGACTGCCGATGAGCCATGCGCAGTAGAGACTGCAGATGAGTCATGCTCAGTAGCGACTGCCGATGAGTCATACGCAGTAGAGACTGCCGATGAGTCATGCGCAGTAGAGACTGCTGATGAGTCATGCGGACTAGAGACTGCCGATGAGCCATGCGCAGTAGAGACTGCCGATGAGTCATGCGCAATAGAGACTGCCGATGAGTCATGCGCAGTAGAGACTGCCGATGAACCATGCGCAGTAGAGACTGCCGATGAGTCATACGCAGTAGAGACAGCCGATGAGCCGTGCGCAGTAGAGACTGCCGATGAGTCATGCGGAGTAGAGACTGCCGATGAGTCATGCGCAGTAGAGACTGCCGATGAGTCATGCGCAATAGAGACTGCCGATGAGCCATGCGCAGTAGAGACTGCCGATGAACCATGCGCAGTAGAGACTGCCGATGAGTCATGCGCAGTAGAGACTGCTGATGAGTCATGCGCAGTAGAGACTGCCGATGAGTCATACGCAGTAGAGACTGCCGATGAACCATGCGCAGTAGAGACTGCCGATGAGTCATACGCAGTAGAGACAGCCGATGAGCCGTGCGCAGTAGAGACTGCCGATGAGTCATGCGCAATAGAGACTGCCGATGAGTCATGTGGAGTAGAGACTGCCGATGAGTCATGCGCAGTAGAGACTGCCGATGAGTCATGCGCAATAGAGACTGCCGATGAGTCATGTGGAGTAGAGACTGCCGATGAGCCATGTGCAGTAGAGACTGCCGATGAACCATGCGCAGTAGAGACTGCCGATGAGTCATGCGCAGTAGAGACTGCCGATGAGCCATGTGCAGTAGAGACTGCCGATGAGTCATGCGCAGTAGAGACTGCCGATGAGTCATACGCAGTAGAGACTGCCGATGAGTCATACGCAGTAGAGACTGCCGATGAGCCATGCGCAGTAGAGACTGCCGATGAGCCATGCGCAGTAGAGACTGCCGATGCAGTCATGCGCAGTAGAGATTGCCGATGAGTCATGCGCAGTAGAGACTGCCGATGAGTCATGCGCAGTAGAGACTGCCGATGAGCCATGAGCAGTAGAGACTGCCGATGCAGTCATGCGCAGTAGAGATTGCCGATGAGTCATGCGCAGTAGAGACTGCCGATGAGTCATGCGCAGTAGAGACTGCCGATGAGCCATGAGCAGTAGAGACTGCCGATGAGTCATGCGCAGTAGAGACTGCCGATGAGTCATGCGCAGTAGAGACTGCCGATGAGTCATGCGCAGTAGAGACTGCCGATGAGTCATGCGCAATAGAGACTGCCGATGAGCCGTGCGCAGTAGAGACTGCCGATGAACCATGCGCAGTAGAGACTGCCGATGAGTCATGCGCAGTAGAGACTGCCGATGAGTCATGCGCAGTAGAGACTGCCGATGAGCCATGAGCAGTAGAGACTGCCGATGAGTCATGCACAGTAGAGACTGCCGATGAGCCATGCGCAGTAGAGACTGCCGATGAGTCATACGCAGTAGAGACTGCCGATGAGTCATGCGCAATAGAGACTGCCGATGAGCCGTGCGCAGTAGAGACTGCTGATGAGTCATGCGCAGTAGAGACTGCCGATGAGCCATGAGCAGTAGAGACTGCGGATGAGCCATGCGGACTAGAGACTGCCGATGAGTCATGCGGAGTAGAGACTGCCGATGAGTCATGCGCAGTAGAGACTGCCGATGAGTCATGCGGAGTAGAGACTGCCGATGAGTCATACGCAGTAGAGACTGCCGATGAGTCATGCGCAATAGAGACTGCCGATGAGCCGTGCGCAGTAGAGACTGCCGATGAGTCATGCGCAGTAGAGACTGCCGATGAGTCATGCGCAGTAGAGACTGCCGATGAGCCATGAGCAGTAGAGACTGCCGATGAGTCATGCGCAGTAGAGACTGCCGATGAGTCATGCGCAGTAGAGACTGCCGATGAGTCATGCGCAGTAGAGACTGCCGATGAGCCATGAGCAGTAGAGACTGCGGATGAGCCATGCGGACTAGAGACTGCCGATGAGTCATGCGGAGTAGAGACTGCCGATGAGTCATGCGCAGTAGCGACTGCCGATGAGTCATGCGGAGTAGAGACTGCCGATGAGTCATGCGGAGTAGAGACTGCCGATGAGCCATGAGCAGTAGAGACTGCGGATGAGCCATGCGGACTAGAGACTGCCGATGAGTCATGCGGAGTAGAGACTGCCGATGAGTCATGCGCAGTAGCGACTGCCGATGAGTCATGCGGAGTAGAGACTGCCGATGAGTCATGCGGAGTAGAGACTGCCGATGAGTCATGGGGAGTAGAGACTGCCGAACACACAGAATGCTGGTCCGTGTACTCGGGCTTTTACACTAGTATATATATAAAAAAGAGAAGAGAATGAGAATAATACTACAAGTTAATATAAATCCAAAGATAATGGAATCAATAATGAAAATAAATAGTTCAAAGATAAGTTGTAAGAAACCAATATTTCTTATTATGGACAAAGTTCTAATGAATGTACTATCACCAAATTAGTTGAATGAAAGGGAATGAGATGGAGTGACGATGAAATGAAGTCAGGATGAGGATGAAATGTTGATGGATGAATATGGCTTATCACTAGTAATGCTGTAGGTCTGAGTTGATAAAGTGGTCTTGACCACTTTAAAAGTCAAATCTGGATCTGTAGCAACTCACAAAACAGAGCAAAAACAAGAAGAGAAAGCCAATTTAAGGGTAGACAGTTATCACACTGTCCCACTTCATGTTAGCCAATGTTCTTTGTCCTCCAGTTCTGTTGCTGACTTCTCTTGGTCCACTATGGTCCTTTGGAAGTGATGCAGCTCCCCTGCTGATGGAAAGTTTATCGGAGGCGTGATGGAACCTCACAGAGGCAAATACTTAGTCTCCTTAATATTATAAATGGAAACAGAGGGGGATAAGGTGCCAAACTAGATGGTGCTATAGGACCAGTGTGGCAGTGCCTCATGGAGGGCACAGCTGAGATGCCGAACTCCTCCCGCTCCTCTCAGCATCCCGCTTGTCAGTATCTCAGCTAATCCCTCTACCACGCACTACCACACCGGGCAGAAAGCACCTCTAGGTTGGTGCTTTATTACCCTCTGTTTCCATCCTATGGTATAAAAGGCCAGATGTATGTTTGTCCGATGCAGGCATGCGGAGTACAGACTGCCCTAATGCAGCAAATGCTGGCCCATGTACATGGGCTTTTATGCTAGTCTATAATGTTAAAGGGGATGTATCACCTAAAAAAAAATGACCATACATTTTGTTACCACAGTAGTAGTAGGAAAGCTGTCATTTTTTTTTTTTAAGTAAGTACTTTTAAAGATATTACTTGTGAAGCATATTGCAGCATGCTGATTCTTTGGCACAGCTCCTCCTGACTGCCTAATCTTCTCCCACCTCCCTCCCAGCTGCCCCAGGGGCAGGGTTTTCATTGTTCTCACAGTAGTATATTGACCCTTGATGTGAGCTGTCTGGTCTATGGACCAGATTCCACATCTGAGGAGTGGGGGTTTACACTAGGTAAAAGGGACGGGAGGGGAAAACTTTATCATTCAATTACTCTTGAACTACAATGCTCGCAGTATTGAAATAACACTCTCCATGGCTCAGATACTATGAAGATTAATTGGAGCTGCTGTTTTTGTGAAACATTACTATCCCTTTTTTTTTTTGCCTCTGTGAGGTTCCATCACGCCTCCAATAAACTTTCCTCCTCTGAAGTCTTACTTTATGTGAAGTTATGATGTCATGATATGATTACTTTTTTATGCCATCTAATATCACAGAGTATTTGCACCTCTTTAACCCTTTTACGGACCAGAGAGATGTGCAGTTCATTGCTAAGGAATGCGTTGTACATTCTCTTGGTCCTTAAAGGGTTAATTACTCCAGGAAACACTATTTTCTGAGCAAAATGTGATAGGAAGAAATCAGAAGCAAATAAAAATAATTATACTGCAACAGACTGGCCACTGCTCAGCTGACTAGCTATCATAAGGGTTAAATCAAGATGTTTTCAGTTTCATACAACTGAAATACAGCTTCTTAGCCTTTTAAGTAAAGGCGTGTAATAGTCAACTATTTCTCAGTGTCTTCTATTGCTACAAAATTTTAAGCTGTCCCTCTCAATCTGCTCCTGTCTCACTACAATATGTAAAAACAGCTGTTCTCTTGCTGCTACTTGGCTCATATCTGGATAATTAGCATTGTAGCATCTTGTGCCTTTAACTATATTTTAGCACCTTGCTATCAGTTCCACCCTAAAATGTGATCCGTTGTGCGACATTCCTTCTTAAACTTCTTACTGTTATTTGTGCAGTTAAATACTATGTCAGTACTTTAGTACACTAAGAAATATGTCACAATGATTAGCACTTTGGTCTTAGGAATGGACTGACCCTTAAACTTTTTGCTGTCATCAGCACACTTTGGTCCTAGGAAGGACTGGCCCATAAACTTGTCTCTGTAATTACCACATTTTGGTCCTTGGAAACAGTGACCCAGAAACATATCACTGTCATTAACACACTCTGGTACTAGGGAAGACTGACCCAGAAACATATCACTGTCATTAGTACACTCTGGTACTAGGGAAGACTGACCCAGAAACATATCACTGTCATTAGTACACTTTGGTACTAGGGAAGACTGACCCAGAAACATATCACTGTCATTAGTACACTTTGGTACTAGGGAAGACTGACCCAGAAACATATCACTGTCATTAGTACACTTTGGTACTAGGGAAGACTGACCCAGAAACATATCACTGTCATTAGTACACTTTGGTACTAGGGAAGACTGACCCAGAAACATATCACTGTCATTAGTACACTTTGGTACTAGGGAAGACTGACCCAGAAACATATCACTGTCATTAGCACACTTTGGTACTAGGGAAGACTGACCCAGAAACATATCACTGTCATTAGTACACTTTGGTCCTAGGAGGTGCTAACCCATAAACATGCCACTGTCATTAGCACACTTTGGTCCTAGGAGGTGCTGACCCAGAAACATATCACTGTCATTAGTACACTTTGGAACTAGGGAAGACTGACCCAGAAACATATCACTGTCATTAGCACACTTTGGTACTAGGGAAGACTGACCCAGAAACATATCACTGTCATTAGTACACTTTGGTACTAGGGAAGACTGACCCAGAAACATATCACTGTCATTAGTACACTTTGGTACTAGGGAAGACTGACCCAGAAACATATCACTGTCATTAGCACACTTTGGTACTAGGGAAGACTGACCCAGAAACATATCACTGTCATTAGTACACTTTGGTCCTAGGAGGTGCTAACCCATAAACATGCCACTGTCATTAGCACACTTTGGTCCTAGGAGGTGCTGACCCAGAAACATATCACTGTCATTAGTACACTTTGGAACTAGGGAAGACTGACCCAGAAACATATCACTGTCATTAGTATACTTTGGAACTAGGGAAGACTGACCCAGAAACATATCACTGTCATTAGTACACTTTGGTACTAGGGAAGACTGACCCAGAAACATATCACTGTCATTAGTACACTTTGGTACTAGAGAAGACTGACCCAGAAACATATCACTGTCATTAGCACACTTTGGTACTAGGGAAGACTGACCCAGAAACATATCACTGTCATTAGTACACTTTGGTACTAGGGAAGACTGACCCAGAAACATATCACTGTCATTAGCACACTTTGGTCCTAGGAGGTGCTAACCCATAAACATGTCACTGTCTGTAGTATACTTTGGTTCTAGGTGGAACTGGCTCATAAATACATCACTTTAATTATTATACTTTGGTCCTAGGAGGGACTGACCTATGAATACATCAATTTCATTTCTCTACTTTGAATTTTGGCTGTCACTGCTATTGGTAAATTTTGGTCCTAGGAGGGACTAACACTATTCCTTAGCCATGTAAGTGCTATCTAGATGAGACTGCTCTGCATCTAGATCAGTAATCTAAATCTATTGTTGAATTTTTTTCCCTAAAATTTAACTTGAAAAATACTTTTTAATGGTTTTCCCTAAATCATTAATCACTTTGAAAGGTGGAAATGAAAAGTCTAATTTATCTCCAAATTCTTACCGTAATATCCGGAATAGTCTGCTGTTTGTATTTTATCTTATCTTTTGCTAAACAAATGCAAAATATGTGTGATCTATCTTTAAATGCATGTCTGTAACCTGGTGTCTTGAAGGTGGACTTGATTTTTGGACTAGCAACTGGCTGGTTATGAATGATGGAAGTTGTTGTCCCATCATCTTCCCTTCATCTTTTTTATGAGTCTTACATAGGCCAATGATGTCCCAGCTGATGTTATTTAGTTCCTTTAAGCATGACACCGTACTCATAGATTCAGTGTTAAGCGTTCCAATGTCTAAAGGCCAAAGGCAGCCTGATAGAACACGGTGATTCTTAGAACCTGCTTCCATTTAGCTGGTCTTCCCGCTACCGTAGGAAGTATCGTGCAAGCCTCGGGGAATGAGGGCCATTGTTTTTGTTGTAAAGCCGTGCTGACGGAATGGACTGTAATCTGCAACGGTGGTCCAGTGCGGCTTGGCAGATTTTGGATCAATTTAATCTGGTGTTTTAGCGTTGATCTGTCCACCTTGGGAGACCTTGCCAGGCGTATACTCTCCCTGTGATCATTGACACACTCAAACACTCCCGCCATGATAAGCTGAGATATATGTGTGTATATATATATATATATATATTTATCAACAGAGTTATTATATATGCTTAAAGTAGGGGACACATTTGCACACTGGTATGGAGGAGCGCAGGTTTACGTTTTGCTTTGTATGCATACCTGGGAACTTTTTATTGTTGTCTCCCCTGAGGGGAGTCCTCTGCTGCCATGGGTGGTGTGAAGAATGACGCGTATTGAGTCAAAAAGGGGCGGGTGCCGGGGGAGGGTTTAAAAGAAGGCTGGGGGAAGGAGATACACTGGTGGAAAAAAGTGGAAGTGTGTAGAGTTTCAATAGAAACTCCCTACGTCCGGAGGACTCAGCCTTTGCCCCGGAGACCCGGTAAAGCAGTGTCAAAACCGGAGTCTCCGGGGCAGATCCGGAGAGTTCCCAAGTATGTTTGTATGTACACTTTGGGTTTTGGCCTGATGTTTGAAGGTATTGGAGAGCACTCTCATTCCTTGCTGCCATCTAGATGCCAGTCACTATATCCTTTTCACCATATCCTATAACATAAAGTCCTAGAATGCGTTGCTCACTGTGTGTGTAACCACACATGCGCAGCTGGGACTCGCAGAACGAGCTGATCTGGAGTGGAGAGCTCCGGAAGGCTGACAGTCTGTCTGTGCTCCCGGCTCCGGGACAGCAGCGGAGGTGGATGGGTGACAAACTGTCACCCAGCGCCTCTGCTGCTGCCCTGGAGCCGGGAGCACGGACAGGCTGTGAGCCATCTGGAGCTCCCAACCCGGATCAGCCCGTGTATACGGGCTTTGTAACTAGCTCACTATAGGTATTTATTATGGTGAGCTAGCACTGTGAGCTTTTTTCTGTCTCTTCAAAAAATAAAGCAATGAAAAAATGGTCAAAGGAAAATCTACCATGTTCCTTTTAGGACTGAGGCTTATTTGGGTTAGGAACCATTCATTTTATCTAGTTAGCAATGTATGTTGCTGTTGTAGATTGTCCTCCTGATTCAGTAGAAACCATATCTGAAACTTCTGTCTCTTATCTTCCAGAGTCTGGGGTCGGCTGACAGGAAAGAATTTCAGACACCAAGGTAAGAAGGACTTTCTTATCTGATCTCAGTATAATCTGTTGTGTTTATCAGTTGATTGGGGAGGGTAACTTGCAGCCATCCAGGTGTTTTTGGACTACAGTGGGAAAACAGTTTTTATGACTTCAGGTTGCACATCACTGGCTTAGATCAGAGGTAGTCAGTTGTTGGGGCTCCTGCTGTTTGCTTATGTCAGGTGATGCGAGCTGTAGTCCCTACAAACTGGAGGTTCATCAGTTTGGCACCGCTGATGTGAAAGCTTTGATGGTGATGCTGCCAAAACCTAAAATGCACCAGGCCATCGCCAAACCATATCAGAGGTCTCACAAGCTCCTGTAGAATACAGCTGAGCTGAGATAGGCATAGACAAAGGGCAGGCAAGCATTAGCTTTACAGCAGTTGGAGCCACAACTCCATCACCCCCAAATAACCTTTGGCTGGCTGGAGATGATCAGCATTGTAGTTTTCATCAGCAGGTGAGGCCAAAGTTTCCTACCCAAGACAATACAAAAGTCCTTTTTTACATAGTTGTCAGCATGTATCGGTGTATAATTCTCCATTTGTTCCCTCAAATCTAGTCTTAGATATGCTTTCTAGGGTCTCCTATGCATGCTTTTTGTAGAGCTCACTGACTGCATTACCATAGAAATCTTGACCGTGCTGGCTTGTCTGTAAATGACCTGGAATAAGGTGGCACAAGTGTGGTGGGTAGTAATCTCAATGCATTATCTGTATTATCTGTTGTCTTCCATTACAAACAGCTCAAAAACATTAACCCGAATAGGACAGTCTACATTTGCATTTAAAACCCTTCGCGTGCCACAGAGGTATCCATGTCATTGCAATGCATTGGATACATCTCCGGCACTCAAAGGGTTAAAAGCAAGTTTAGGATTATATTTTAGAGATTTAACAAAAATAATATTTACAGGTGCTAAATGAAACACATAGTACAATACAATAATTTTTTTCATTGTTATTCCTTTGAGTTCATATTGAGTGGCCATTTTCATTGGTGCTTTGCTGTAAAAACAATGTTGTTCTCTTGTATGAGATATTGTAGAGTTTTTCTTGGATGTCCAAACCCTTCTCATTCTTTTGCTCGTTTTGTCCCTTTAAAGGGATAGTAATACTTCAAACAAAATGCAGCTCTGAATCTTCTTCATACTATCTGTCCCATGTAGTGCTGTATTTCAGTACTATCAGTCTTGTAGTTCAACAGCAATTGAATGAGAAAGGATCCCTCCCGCCCCTTTTAGCCGCCTCCCATCAGTTGTGGAATCCAGACATGGGACAGGACGGATAGCAGCAAGGGACAATCTTCAGTCAGTAAGTATAAGGAAAACCCTGCCCCCCCTTGATGAAAGAGGACAGGATTTTCCTTATGGTTATTGAACATTGTCCCTCACTACGCTCCATCCGGACCGGCTTGGAGAGGCAGAGTAATGCAGCGGAAAGGGGCGGGTGGTTAATCTTTTCTTATTCAATTGCTGCCGAACTACAAGACTGATAGTGTTGAAATATAGCACTACATGGGACAACTAGTATGAAGAAGATTTAGTTGCATTTTGTTTGAGGCATTACTATCCCTTTAAATGTCAGAGGACAGCTATGATTTGTGTACCTCTTTGTGATTTACTTTTATCCAATAGGACAACGCCACATCATCAAGATCCAACACTGTGAGGCTGATTCACTGGTAACGAGTGTAATTCTCAGTCAAACCAACTGCACCACAGGGGACAAATGCAAATGTCTATTGATTTAAATGGGGTTTTAATTCCTTGAATGCTAGATAGGTTCCCAAAACAGTGCTCTGCAATGCATTTGGGACCTCTCCAGCATTCAAGGGGTTAAACATCCCTCTTAACTCAAAGACAGATTAGGAGAATTATTATCTGTCCCCTATGATGCAGTTGAATTGCTTAGTAAATCAGCTTCTCTGTGTTTTTGTTACAAGTCGAAGCTTTACTGGTATTATTTATTATGTAGTAAATTGTTCAGTCAGTTGTTAGGGTGCTACAGATCTGCCTTGGGAGACATCTGAGCTCAGACGTTTTATAGAAGGGGCAGGGCTGTTGCAGTAATTCTTTGAGTACCAAGGAGATATTCACCGCATTGTGTTGCAATGCGTTGGATACATCTCTGGCACTCAAAGGGTTATCTCACTGTACCCAAAAAAAACCCCAAACATCTGACACCTACCTGGCTCTCAAATGATTAACCCTTTGGGTGCCAGAGGTGTATGGAACGCATTGCTTTGCAATGCATTCCGTACCCCTCTGACACTCAGAGGGTTAAAGGAAAAGTATTGTTTAATGTATAAAATGTATATTTTGTAGGACTTTGTCTTTTGAGTACAACAAGGGCACTCCTACTGCTGAGATATATTTAATTACAAATTATTACTATTCAAATCTGCATAGACCGACAAAGCAAATGCACCGCCCTTATATGCCAGGCCGTGGAAGTACTTTCCTCCATCAGATGTCTGAACTGCAATAACATTTGAATGACTAATCTTTCAGATCCTTGTACTCAACAGGCAAAACATTTATACATTTTCATTATTCTGCTATACTTTCACATTAAAGAGGAATCACCTTGACAGGATTGCTCCTGTGGGCAGATCTACTAAGCTGGCAGGGGGTGCTTTGTGCTGATCAGCCTGACTTTTGGGGTCATATATTTGAACTTTGAATCCCGGGGGGGGGGGGATGCACTAAGAGTCGATAAGTGCCTGGTTGACGATATAATGGAATATTTGGTTCGTTTACATCTTTACATATTCGTTAAGGTGCCTTTGCCATCACATCTGTGTGAAACAGCTGCAAATACGAGAGCATCACCATGAATCTGCCCTTTACAGTAACTATGCCAACAATGGCTCATTTGCATAATTAAATGCATTAAGGACCCTTGATGGTCCTGGCACGTCATGGAATTCAGGGGGTCCCCGCACGGCTGCACGCCATTCAGGGACCCCTGAATCCACTGGGCAGACCAAAAAATGCCCCGTGGTCCTTAACTAGCGAGCAGCCAGTCATTAAGGAGTTAATGAACTATTATTGTGTTCCTGTGGTTGTGTTTCTATGTTAATGGGACACTTTGCCGCATGCACTAAGCTCTTGTAGCTGTCTCTGTTGTTGGAGTTCGCAGTCCCAACATTGCCAACCTTAGGGTGACAAGCTGGGATCTTCCTATAACTCTCTATGGAGTCAGAGTACTGTTTGCTGTCAGCTGATGAATCTGCTAAATGTCAGATAGCCCTTTGATCAGCTGTTTTAGTAAGTACAGAACAGAGGAGAAGCTGTTATATCTAACAGCTTCTCTGCTGGTTCTCTCACTTTCTGAATCAACTATGGCAATGTTTTTTAAAGGGATAGTAATACTTAAAATGTAAAAAAAAATATTTTGTAGGGTTTATCCTCCTGAGTAACGTAAGAGTACTCCCACTGCTGAATGGTGTTTCATTCAAATGTTATTAATTTTCAAAGTTGAATTTTTTAGGTGCAATATCACAGTGGCCTGAAATTGTACAGTGGCGCTGTTGCTACACGATCCTATAGACAGCTCTGGTCCCGGGACCATAAATCTCAATAGGATGGTGTAGCAACAGTGCCACTGTACAATTTCAGGCCACTGTGATATTGCACCTAAAAAATTCAACTTTGAAAATTAATAACTTTTGAATGAAACACCTTTCAGCAGTGGGAATACTCTTATTTTACTCAGGGGGATAAACCCTGCAACATATTTTTTTTTTACATTTTAAGTATTACTATCCCTTTAATGCTCAAACCCTTTCAGTGCCACAGAGTGTGCAATGCACAGCCCTTTGGCACTGGAAGGGTTAAGTGACCTATGGTGGCATTGGTGGTGCTAAGGTCTGAGCGCATCCTCTTCACTGCCTCACCTGCTTACGTTAGATGGTTAGATGACTTGCAGCAAATTGATTGTGCATTAATTCACAATCTTCACTTTTCAAGTCAAGGGGGTCAGTTTTCTGACCACCAAAATGGCTAATAGGGTCAGTTTGGGGTCTGTAGAGAAGAAGCATCTGTTAGCCAACAACTCTGCTCCCTGAAAGGCAGGTAACTAAAGAGGATTAATTGTGGGTCATACCAGTTGCACTACAGGGGACAAATAAAAATTCCCCACTTTTCCACTCATTTAAATGAATGAATATGTGAGTGAATATGTTTATTTCTATAGCGCCACAAGTGTATGCAGCACTTTACAATTTAAGGCTTTAGACAATGCTGGGTTACAAGTGCTCTGAGCGAAACATTGGATGTGAGGTCCCTACACGAAAGCTTACATTCTAAAGTGGATTTAACCCCTTGAATGCTTGAGAGGTCTCCAATGCATTGAAAAGACTTTGGAAATTCTTTAGCATTCAAAGTATCGAAAGCCCCATTCTAATAATTAGGAATGTTCTTTGGTATAATTGTTATGTCCCAGAATTTCTCCTGTTTACAGACCTTAGGTTACTATGATCGTTGCTATGTAAATAGGTAAACATTGTGTGGCTCAGTTGGGGTAAATCCCCACCAATAACATAATATTTATAAGAAACAAACATTAAAATCTTGGAAATAATTAGATTTGACCCAGTTGTGCAGATGCTGCAGATATTACAATCCTTCTCATCAGCAGATCTGCAATCCAAGCAGAACTGTCAGTTTTATTTCAGTTATAGCAAATTCGAGTCAGCTTTACTAATTTAGTATCTGCATCTCATAGGACTTCTGTGATGTGTCACTTGCACAAAATACAGTTTTTGTTCCAGTACCTGTACATTCCCTCACACTGGGTACATTCTTCTTCAGTGTTTCAAGATTTTTAAATGGATAGTAATATTTCACAAAAACAGCAGCTCCAATTAATCTTCATAGTATTTGGGCCATGTAGAGAGTTATTTTAATACGGTCAGAGTTGTAGTTAAAGAATAATTGAATGATAAAGTATCCCCCTCCTGCCCCTTTTACCTAGTGTAAGCCGCCTCCCCTCAGGTGTGGAATCCGGTCCTGGGACTAGACAGATAACAACAAGGGACAATCTTCTTACTGTGAACATAAGGAAAACCCTTCCCCCCTGACATGTTTTTCAGGTTTTTCCTTATGCTCACTGAAGATTGTCCCTCTCTGCAATCCATCCAGGCAGTCTTGTTGCTCTGAGGTGAGCAGTGTTACATCAGTAAAAGGGGAGGGAGGGAGATACTTTATCATTCAATTACTCTTGAACTACAACTCTGACAGTATTGAAATAACACTCTCCATGGCCCAAATACTATGAAGATTATTTGAAGCTGATTTTATTGTGACGCATTACTATCCCTTTAAAAAGAAAAATCATCAACAGTTGGCGCCAAGTTGTTATCTAGGACAAATTACTTTATAGCTTTGAGTGCCAGAGAGGTGCCCAACTCATTGCAAAGCAATGCGTTGGGTACGTCTCTGGTTCTCAAAAGGTTAATGAAAGTCTACCGTTCTCCATCTTTCATTGGAACAGTAGGCAAAGGCACTCCAGATGTCCCAATGCCCACCCATGGCCAAACTCTCAATCATCATATTACACCACTCAAGCCCATCCTCTGCTGTCGCGATCTGAAAATATTCTTGGCCTTTAAAGTTGCAGTAATCTTTTCCTGCTTAGTAAAACAAGGTTATTGCTGTCAGTTGTTTTATTCAAACGATATAACAGTTCAAATAACCAGGAAGTGGATGTACTGTACAGCATGCTTACTTCCTGAAAGTTCTAACTGACAGGAAGTGACTTAGCAGTTTCTATCACATTCTTTGGAGAACAGCATATCACTGACTTTCCTCACCATTAGACTGTAACAGAATACTAATTGGAATTTGACCACTAGAGGACACTGCTAATGTAACAAAACATGTTTAAATGGTAATAACTCTGGAATGATGCATCTCTCAGCATTGGGAGTACCATTATCTTACTCAACAGGAAACCCCCAACAATATATATTTTTTCATAAAAAGTCTACTGCTCCTTTAACATACAAGCGCCAAAAAGTACACAATTTCTTGGTTGCTAGATAGGTCTTCAACGCATTGTGCAGTAATGTGTTGGAGACCTCTTTAGCACCCAAGGGGTTAAATAATAACCAGGTAAGGATATATAATCTGGAAAATAAACCAGCCACTCTGAAGCAGGACTCTATCAAGGGCACTGGAATTGCTCTGGCCACAGCTGTAATTTAGAATATGAGTGGGGCCAGTACTGTAGAAGGCCCCTTCAGGTCTGGCGATCAAAGGGAAATAGGTCCCTGACTCCATAATGCTAGTACTAGTAATATTTTAAACCAAGTAGAGGCTAACCTGGTGAAGTCCAGTTGGCGTTTTTAACTAACAACATCAGCTTACTTTATAGCCTTTATAGTAGAGATTGAATGCACTAAATCTCTATCTGATTCATCCGTTACTTGATAGGATGTTGCGATACTTTTGAAGACATTGTTTTTTGTTTTGTAATTGTTATCTCCATTACCGGTCGTGACCAGTGATTGATGGTCTACTTCATCTTAGTCGATTGTCTTATTTCTTTTCTCTTTCTTCTTTCTCTTGCTCTTCTTTTGAATGAACATGACTCGTATACCAATCTGGCACTCAAAGGGTTAAGAGACCCCAACACCCACGGCAGCAAATTTAGGGTAACAGCTAGTTGATTTGGATGCGCTATTTTAGAGACATCCAAGATAGGTGTTCCCTGCCCCTTGTTGTGTGGTACAGGCCTTATAGCATGTCCATTGATTCACTAGGATTGTCACTTTTTGCATACATGTTCAGAATATTTACTGTTACAAAATTATATCTATGTATCACATATATCACATAGCACTTTATTACAAAACTCACCTCACTTACTTGATTACATCACTGATCCTCTCTGCTGGTCCGGATGGAGAGCGGTGAGGGACAATATTCAGTAAGCAAAATGAAAATCCTTCCCTCTTTTGTCAAGGGGATCAGGGTTTTCCTTATACTTACTGACTGAAGATTGAAAGGGCTGTAAGTAATTAAACATACCGTTATGTGTTATAAAAAGCTTAACGAAGACTCGGAGCAGACCTTTAACCCCTTCCCGACAAGTGACTTACCAGTTACGTCACAAAAAAATGTCACTTAGTGACAAAGGACGTACCTGGTAAGTCACGGAAGTCATTCGCTACAATGCAGAAAAAAAAAACCCCGTCGTTAAGTGCCGGCTGCGTGCGCTCGCGGCCGGTCACTAAGGGGTTAATGTAGACATTACTATCCCTTTAAAATATTGCAATACGTTGGATACCTCTTTGGTACTCAAAGGGTTAGGAGTATTACGGAATACACACATCTTAATAACTTAACACTTTGTCCAGTCTCAGAGTCCTCTTCTACATTGGTCTGGAGAGAGCCAGCTTTTTTATGATTTTGAATTTTGGGGGTTTTGATTTTAATTAATTGAATAAAAGTTATATTTTAATTAGTTTCACCAATTATTTTAACTTTGACCCAACGGATGAGACTTACTGCCGTCGGATGCCCCACAAATATACATTTTTAGAGATATATTTTCTCTTTGCTTTCCTTTTTTTCCTTGATGATAATCATTATTTAGATATGGGAGCACAGTCGCAAGGATAAACATAAATCCTGAAATAATCGACCCAGGTGACAATAACATAATCTGGTCTCTAGTACTGTTTTTACAATTACATATTTTGAGATAAAACCCTAAGCCTCAGGGTCAAATTCTCAGAGTCCCCAGATATGCTTCTGCTGTAACATTAAACAGTTTGATAGACCCAATAGTGCTGAAGTTCTAAAGTCTCTCTAACAATCTGTCCATCAGTGTCCATACCCCCACCTCCTTCTTTCCTCTCTCACATTCCTTTCCAGCCGCCTCCGATGTGAGCTGAGTAATTCTCTCTAGCTCGGCAGATCACTGTATCCTAGCAGCAGGCTAAGCAATTTAAGGTTCTTTGCCATCAATAGAGGCAGCAGAAGAAGGGGAGGGGGGGTGAAAAGGCCCTGTGTATATTTGGATATTCATCATTACGCTCATATCGCATGGAATAATATTTATATTCCTTCAGCACTCACAGTCAAAAAGACAGAGCTGCAGCGTACAGGGAGTATTCAGGAAAGGCAAATGTGATCAGATTCTGCTGGAACTCAGCGTGAATGCGATATCCACAATCTGATGTATCCAGAGACATTTGTGTCTAAACATTCACACACAGTACAACGTACAGTCGGTATAAATGGAATATACTTCAGTTTGATTGTGTTGTTTAAACATAGCTTGTTAAATGTAGTGAGACGGTATGAATGGGGCACTTAAAATCTAGAAAAGCACATTTGGTTACATTTCTAATTTAAAGTCTAAGCAGGTCTGGTTCATTCAGTCTCTCTATGTAGAGTAATCTGAAACAATTTTTGTTTGAAGTAGAAGTAGCTCTTCTTAATAGTAAACCGCCACTTACTTTAGTATGGCCAAAAAATCTTAATGGCCCCTAGTCACTGCATGGACATGATGGACATGATGAAAGCCGCTATCCAGGACCATCACTGGTGTCCGTGCCTTAACCCTTTGACTCCCCTCTGGCACTCAAAGTGTTAAGGATCGATGACATGCCAGGACCATCACTGGTGTCTGTGCCCTAAGGAACAATGATGTGGCAGGACCATCACTGGTGTCTGCTCCCTAAGGAACGATGATGTGCCAGGACCATCACTGGTGTCTGTGCCCTAAGGATCGATGACATGCCAGGACCATCACTGGTGTCTGCTCCCTAAGGAACGATGATGTGCCAGGACCATCACTGGTGTCTGTGCCCTAAGGAACGATGATGTGCCAGGACCATCACTGGTGTCTGCTCCCTAAGGAACGATGACATGCCAGGACCATCACTGGTGTCTGCTCCCTAAGGAACGATGATGTGCCAGGACCATCACTGGTGTCTGTGCCCTAAGGAACGATGATGTGCCAGGATCATCACTTGTGTCAGTTCCTTAACGACAGGTGACAGTCCTGGCACGTCATGGCTTCTGTGTTCACAGCGCTTGTGACGGATCGATGTAATTACTACGGGAGTGAGAAGCGGACTGCTCCCTGACAGGAGTGCTCAGTTTCAGCCTCTCTTTCAGCAAGCCAGTACACATGATCGCTCATATGCGCCGGGCTCTCTGAATGACGTCTGTGTGATCCTTAAGTGCAAGCCTACCCCAAGACCGCAGGACGTTAAGGGGTTAAAGACCAAAGTTGTGTGCTTTATGTTCCTTTGCAATGCGTTGTACCTCTCTGGTCCTTAATGGATTAAGAAGGCTAACTCCCTCTGCCATGTCACTGGGGATGCTTTTCTGAGTAGCCTTCAGTAAGACAGACAGGGAGATGTACTAATATGATGTACTAATACAAATCTAGGCCAAAATGGGAGGCTATTTACTAATCTTTTCACACTGAAACATCACCCCTTAAAGGGATAGGAATAGTTAAAATGTAGAAAAATATATGTTGTAGGGTTTATCCCCCTAAGTAAAACAAGAGTACTCCCACTGCTGAAAGGTGTTTCATTCAAAAGTTATTAATTTTCAAAGTTGAATTTTTTAGGTGCAATAACACAGTGGCCTGAAATTGTACAGTGGCGCTGTTGCTACACGATCCTATGGACAGCTCTGGTCCCGGGACCATAAATCTCCATAGGATGGTGTAGCAACAGCGCCACTGTACAATTTCAGGCCATTGTGATATTGCACCTAAAAAATTCAACTTTGAAAATTAATAACTTTTGAATGAAACACCTTTCAGCAGTGGGAGTACTCTTGTTTTACTCAGGGGGATAAACCCTACAACATATTTTTTTTACATTTTAAGTATTACTATTCATTTAACTCCACTTGCACCAAAGGGAGGGTAGCACGGTTGTTTTGGGTGCTTTATATTTCTCTGCACCATGTTTAGCCCCATGTACTAAACAAGGGTCAGGGGACACCGTTACTTCATTTACATGGGCATGATATGGTATTCAGGGCTTGCTTACATTAACCCTTTCAGTCCCAGAGAGGGTACACAACGCATTGCGTGGCACTGTGTTGAGTACCCCCTCTGGGATGAATGACAGCTTCCCTTACTATGGCCAGAAAAAGGACCCTTATGTGGCAGGCTTTACATCTCAGGCATCCCTAGGCAAAGGCACTCTAGGTGACCTTATCTGTGCCCATGGCTGCACCCCCACTATTCATATAACCCCGTTATTGTGTCTTCCACTGTTTCCTGACACAGTAAGTATCCTTGGCCTATAACAAGCAAGAGATTTAAAAATATTTAACCCCATGGTTGCTAGAGATACAATGTGTTGGAGATCTCTCTAGTATCCAAGAAGTTAAGTAATAGCCTGTAAAAGGGGTATAAAACTGGTGCAGGAACTGGGAGATTGTTCTGGCCACACCCAGAATGTGGGTGTGGCCAGTACAGTTGAGGCACCACCCCTCACAGTCGGAGCTGTAAGCAGCTGCCTAGTCAGCCTATGGGGAAATCCGGTCTTCGGCCCTATGCGTAATTCCCTTGAGGCTTTGCGAAAGTGATAGCATCTTTTTTTGCTCAAGGCACCGTAACACAATCTGGAACTTTCGAGGCACCCCTCACAAATTAAATGTAATTTATCAAGGGCATAATGAAGGGTACAATAGGCAAATATACAGTTATTATTAGGTCTTATAATCATAATAACAAAAACAATCATTGTGCATAGCAATTTCCATAAATCTACATTTAAAACTCAATATTCACATTTTTGTCAAAGTCTTCATCGAAAACATGGGGCACCCTGAATTGATGGCCGTGGCACCCTGGTTGAGGATCACTGAATTAGAGTGTATGGGGAAATCCCACCATCTCCACTCGGTGTTCTCTCTCTCAATATGAAACCCTGGATAAATAGACAGTGAACAACAGATTATCCATATCTTTATTGTTTTTATAAATATTTTTTGTCTGTATTAAATCATTTATCAGACCTCTTTTTTGACTTTTGCTACTTTTCTAATCCCATTATAGTCAGTGAAAAGCATTTCACAAGTATGACACCGTGGATGGTGGCAAATGGCCGTAGGAGCAAAGACAAAGGTGCATTATAGGCGACAGATACAAGTTCCTATAGATTTAACCCTTTTGGATGCTAGAGACGTCCCCAGCTCATTTCAGCATCCAAGAGGTTAAAGGGATAGTAATTTTTCAAATTAAAAGCAGTTCCTATTAATCTTCATAGTATTTGGGTCATGGAGAGTGTTTTACAATACTGTCAGAGATGTAGTTCAAGAGTAATTGAATGATAAAATATTCCTCTCCCGCCACCAGCCCTGATCCTCACCAGCGCATCTGGACTTCGATTTTGATTTGACACTGTTGTGTGTCCTGTCCATTACAGTCTCTGGGATTCCTAGGACTTACAAGTATATTCCTCCTGTTCTGGCTCAGTCTCAACTGGAGTCAGACATTCAACCTTTATCTACTGCTGTTAAAGGGATAGTAATGTTTCCCAAAAACAGCAGCTCCAATTAATCTTCATAGTATTACGGCCACGGAGAGTGTTATTTCAATACTGTCAGTGATGTAGTTCAAGAGTAGCTGAATGATAAAGTATCCTCCTCCCGCCCCTTTTACCTAGTGTAAGCCACCTCCCCTCAATGTAGGATCTGGTTTCTTGAACAGACAGCTCACAGCAAGGGACAATCTTCTTACTGTGAACATAAGGGAAAACCCTGCCCCCTTTGTCAGGTTTAACAGTTTTTTCCATTATGCTTACTGAAGATTGTCCCTCTCTGTGATCCATCTGGACGGTCTTGCTGATCTGAGGTGAGTAGTGTTACATCAGTCAAAGGGGTGGGAGGGGGATACTTTATCATTCAATTACTCTAGAACTACAACTCTGACAGTATTGAAATAACACTCTCCATGGCCCAAATACTATGAAGGTTAATTGGAGCTGCTGTTTTTGTGAAACATTACTATCCCTTTACTGTAAATATATTCAAGCGGAAATAGACGTTAACTGTCCTTCTTGGTACACTGGCCTACTGCACTGTTCTCATTACCCATTTGGGGAGCGTTCATTCACTTTCATGGACCTTATAAAAAAATGCAACAGATGCAAAGTTCTAGAGCAAACCAGTTGCACCATATGAGGCAAATAAGATTCCCAAAGTCCTATTGGTTTAATTTAGGCCTTTCCAAAGCTTAATGTAGTCAATGGGAATGCTTATTCCCCTCCCTATGGTGCAGTTGGTTTGCTCCAAAATTGTAGCTCTTTTTCTTTCTGTATAAGAACCATTCATCTCCTTCCTCCTGTAGGTGTTATGGATGAAAAATCACTGTTAACCCTTCCTCCACATAGTATGCCCTGTTAGGGCCGGTGCCCCGGTAACGGTTTGTTTTCCATAGGAAGCGTCGCCTCCTCCTTGCCGTATCCATGGCACATTCCTGTAGATAATTTCCTGCCCACTGAGCACATTGTTGGCTCTTGAAATAGTGCAGCTTGTACCGCCCCCTCTCTCTCTATCAGACACAGGTGACAGGTCTGCCAGAGAGACGTACAAGGGAGCGTCAGTTTTTTTCTGGTTGGCGGACACAGCACTGTTACTCAGTGATGGGACATGGAAAGAAGTGAAGCACAATCAGCATGCTCTACTGCTATCATATTGTATGAGGGCTGGCTAAAAGACAGAAATTAAAGGGAAATTATCAGTTTTTACCGTGCTTGCTCCTATGGGTGCAGGCTTTGTAACGAGCTTGGGCTGTATTGCTCATCCCCAAAATGTCAGCCGTTTTGGGGTGAAAACCGACACTCTAGCTGGCTGCAGGCTGGAACGCAGTCCAGAAATATGTGGCTCTGAGATACAAACTTTCTGTCCTGAGCACACAGCCTCCATTGATCATGTTGGTCTTTGAAGCCAGACAAGAGGGTCTATGGGAAATGGACATATCTCAACTAGATTCTCCATTTCTTCTTGTGGGACCAGTGAGGACACCCAGGTGTCTCTTGTCAGTTACCCAGGGCTCACAGTGAAGCAATGGCAGACCAAAAGGAGAGCGGAATGGGGATCTGAAAGTAGATCCCTTGTGTTCACCTGGTAGTCCTGCGAGAGAGACTTGTCTGAGAGACTTGAAGACTTTTAGCTGAGCCTCACTGGGCTTCATGCTCACTAGCCTATCACTAAGCAGCTATGGAGGCTATAGACTCATCCCACAAAGTCAACAGTCGTCCAGGCCATTACTAGCTTTAGGGCTGTAGTATTCAGGCTTAGTACAATAATTGCCATATAAATCATGTTTACTAAGCGTATATGTCGATCAAAGTATTAATTTATCTAAGCTTCTCAGATATTTTATTCCTTAAGCACCAGAGAGGTATGCAACACATTGCTTTGCACTGCACACCCCCTGGCCCTTAAAGGGACAGTAATGTCCCAGAAAATCTATTTTACATGCCACAAATCCTATCTCTCAAACCGCTATGGTTTGAGAGAAATAGGCATTCAAAGTTCCCCCCTTCCTCCCCTTCTCCTGTTGTCAGCTACAAAGCTGACAGCAGGAGATTTGAGTTGTACGACTCGAGGAGGCTCTTCAGCAGAGCCGAAATCGCTTTATCTAAAATGAACTACTTCATTGGAATGGTCTACAAAGTGTGCTTGCAAACCAGGCACTCTTTGTAGACCTTTCCAATGAAGTAATTATTTTGAAATAACGTGATTTCGGCTCTGCTGCAGAGCCGCCGGCTGGTCCCTGGACCGGGATCTCCTGATGTCAGCACAGCACTGACATCAGGAGAAGGGGAGGGAGGGGGGGCTTTCAATGCAAATATCTCTCAAACAGTAGAGGTTTGAGAGATAGGATTTGTGGCATGTAGTTTATTATTTTAACCTCTAAAAAACAAGAAGATTTTTTATGGGACATTAGTGTCTCTTTAAAGAGTTACGTACGCACCATGTGTCACATTTATGATGCTAGGGAGTTCTTCATTAATGCATATTGCACTGGGTCTTTGTATAACAGCAAATTATGAGAATAAATCTTTCTTCCATTGGGGAGCAATGTCATCTTCGGGCACGCAGATTGTATAGATTTTACTGTACTCTTTGTCAGGCATTTTTTTCTTTTTAATTGACAAGGGGATAATGCAATACAGCATTTAGAGAATGCGATAATGCAGCTCGTGCTTTATGCCACTTTCTCTGTATTTTAATGCAGTGTTGCGCCAGTAGGAATTTTTATTGTCCCCTGAGGTGCAGATGGTGTCATCCAACATTGCTGCTCTTCCTTTGTGAATATGGCACAAAATGTTAACCCTTTGAGTGCCAGAGGGGTAGTGTTGTGTACCCCTCTGGCACTCAAATGTTTAAAGTGAAAGTATACCCATGGAATAATGATCCATTATTTGGTTTAACAGGAGAATGTACCTAGGCAGTTGTCCTTCATACCACAGTTAGCAAAGCAATGTGATGCACACCTTTGTGGTCTTAAAGGAGTTAAGCTTTTATGTGATCAATTTCTCCCAAGTTACATAGTAACTAACTAGTATTTTAGGTTGAAAAAAAGACTTATGTCAAGTTCAGCCCTTTTCCTATTCTTGATCCAAAAGAAGACAAAATAACCCTGTATTCAGCAATGTAGAATTCCTCTTATATTCTGTAGGAGGGACAGTCCCTCTTTGAGACCCAAATCCCTCTGTCCCTCTTTCCCACCTTGGTGTCCCCCTTTTTAGGAGATCAGACTGTGGGGTGTGTATATAAGTGTATCACTTTGCTCCATAGCAATAAAAACTCACATTAATGTCTGTGCAATCATCAGTATATTGTGATTATAAATTAGTCTGTGTAAATAAAATACTTTGGTCTTGTTCTAAAACATTCACTCAGTAACACAAAGAGGTGTCAATAGGTCATGAAATAACCTAAAAATTCTTGATAATGTCCCGCCCACCAGCCACACCCCCCAGAAACTTCCCCTGAAACAAAAGCGTCCCTCTGGCCATTTAAAACGTTGGGATGCATGATGGTCTGTAACTGAATGGTGAGGATTTATTACCATGAGAATATACTCAAGGCCCTTTAGGGAATCATAGGCCAGTCTCTCTCTCTGTTTCTTTATGGCTCTATGACTGTAGGCAGCCGACCAATATTTTAAAAATCCTTGTACGCAATGCCAGTATTCAGTTATAATCTACAGCAGGTCTTAAAGGAGCAGTACGTTTTTTTACTAAAAACCTACATGTAATAGAGTTTTTCCTGCTGAGTAAAACAAGGTCACTCCCACAACTGTCAGTTGTTTTATTCAAACTTTATAAACGTTCAAATATACTGTGTGTTTACTTCCTGATAGTTCTAACTAACAGGAAGTGACTCATTAGTTTTTATCACATTATGTGGAGAACTGTATGTCACTGACTTTCTTCTCCATTAGAATGTAACAGAATATCTGATTGGAATTTTACCACTAGAGGGCACTGGTAATATAAAAAAAACACAGGTTTAAACAGTAATAACTCTGGAAATATGCATCTCTGAGAAGTGGGAGCACCCTTATTTTACTCAATAGGAAATCCCCTACAATATATATTTTTCATAAAACAGGCAGCAGGAGAAAACCTTCTTGTCTTGTGTGTGTTTGAGCAGTGAGATCTTAGTGAGTGCCTATTAATGGCTCCTCAAAGATTGATTGGAGCATCTCTGGATTAGAACAAGCACGGACCTATCACCATGAATGCACTGGAAATGTTAATGGTTAATATTTTCAAGTTCTAAGGGTTGGTTTACTTTTAAAAGGTCGCACGTGAAAGAGCATGTGACCAAATGATATAGTTACCATGTTGCCATAACAAAAATGTCGAGACGAGAATCTTGCACTGCATGGCAGCGTGAGATTTTCATGTCTCTTAGTGAAAGGCTGCATCCCATAATATCATGCTGCCCCAGCTGAGCAGTCAGTGCATTGATTACTCCAATTCTCACAGCTAAATATGCAATGCATCATGTTGCCCAAGCTCTATGTCCGATCATTTATTCCAGGAGTGCTTAATTTGTACCTCGTGAGACACTGGGGACATATCCAATAGGAAGTCAAATCGTGCAGCTTTACAGTAGTCCAGGCACTGAAGATCTTTTTAGATGGCTCATGGACTGCCTTTGATTTCCTAGTAGATAGTTTAATTTTTTGTGTGGCATTCAAAGGGTTAAGCTAAATATCGACAAACATATCTAGGATTTTTACTCCTTTGTTCGATATGTAGCTTAACCCTTTGAATGCCACACAAAAAAAATGAAATAATGTACTAGGTAATCAAAGGCAGTCCATGAGCCATCTAAAAAGATCTTCAGTGCCTGGACTACTGTAAAGCTGCACAATTGGACTTCCTATTGGATATGTCCCCAGTGTCTTACCAGGTACAACTTTAGCACTCCTGGAATAATTATGATCTGTGGCTCAACTTCCTTCATGCATCCTTCTCTCCTAGGTATGCGTGCAATGCACCTTTTTAGGAGGTGACATGAGAATCTCTCGCTTATATGCAGGGCAAGATTCTCTTCCCTTTAATCCATGTGACATGTTTAATGCAGTGTGTAGCCGCACAATATTTAAAATGCTCCCATTTAAAAGGATACGCTCAGGGTTAGCTTATTTTGAAAGTTCCAAGGCATGGCCATAAGGCCCATATCAGGCCTGGTGTTCATTTCAGGATCACGTAGGGGAAACATTCTGGCCTCTCGTAGCCCCACCCATGGCCACACCCTCAGATCTCAAATGGCCACACCCTCAGGTCTTACATGACCACACCCTCTGTTCTCATATGGCCACATCCCCAGTTCTCACATAACCACACCCCCAGTTTCATCCGCTGTTGCCTGGCACAGAAAAATATCTTTACAAACACAAAATTGGGGTATAAGCATATGGCAACAATTACATTTCAGGGGTAAACCAACTACACAGTAGTGTGGAGACCTCTCTGTCATTCAGTGAGATAAAGCTCAATTTAAATCAGTGAGGTTTTGTGGAATTTTCACCCCCTCCATGTTGCATTTGGTTTGCTCCAGAATTGAACCTCTAAGGATACCTCTCTGGCGCTCAAAGGGTCATATGTGGCTTTTAAACTTTTGCATGCTAGACTGAGAGGTCTCCAATGCATTGTACACTGCATTTAGAAATCTCTCTCTAGCATTAAAGCGGAACTATCACCCTAAATAAAGCCCCCCCCCCCAATAATTAGGCATATGGCGCATAAGTACAGTGTTATGAAGAAATCGTTCTTCTTCTGAGACTGACAACCTGGCTTCTTGCTTTAGAGACATTTGCGCCCCTGCACCGTCAGTCCCTTCCTGTTACCTTAAGGCACAATGCAGCGCCTCCTAGAGGAGACCGGGACAGACAGAGCAGGCACGCAGATGTCTTTATGCCAAGATGTCTGCGCTGATACCTGGCCACCAGTCTCCGTAGAAGTAGGATTTCTTCATAACGTGGTACTTATCAGGCCCGGATTTGCCAATAGGCAGACAAGGCACTTGCCTAGGGCGCCCGATTTTCAGGGGCGCCTGGCAATGCCATTGTCACGCCCACAATTCCAGGTGCATAATGCTGACTGCTGTGCCACTTAAATTTATAATTATGGTCTGCACTTATGCCCTCGACACAAGGGCGCTTCGCCGCTTGCTGTGTTGTAGTAGTCTGTTACCTGCGACTGTGCCTGTGCCGCTGGGGCGCTTCATGCAACCTGCTGCTGTGCCTTCATGCTGCACCTCTGTTGTCATTGGTCACCACCTCCTGGGACATCATGACGCTGCCGATGAGTGAATGAGTGAGTGAGCGAGAGAGCCGGCTCAGAGGCGGGCCGAGGGTACAATCAAAACAGCATCAGCAGGCCAGTTGTTACCGGACAGGTGGCAGGAGGAGAGGCAGTGGCACGCAGTAGCCTCCCCAACAGCCTGCAGTGCAGCATCATCAGGCCGGTATGTGTGTTGCCCACAATTATATTTATTATTTGTTTCATGGACAGTACTGAGTGGAAGTTTTTGGGTGAGGAGGATGCTACCTGGCATGGAGTGCCAACTACAGGATTTACTCTCAGGTATAACTTGCTAAATTGTTATGGTTTTCAACATGCTGATTGTTATAATGCGCTCCCTCATATACCATTTCTAACTTAGGGTGAGGCCTTTGTGTTCTACACTCCTGGTCTATGAATTTGTTGGAGATATCTCAAACATTCAAAGGGCTTGAAATACCCATTTTAATTTATGAGAATTTTTATGTGGGCCCTATGATTTGGCCTGTATAGTATTAATGTGCGTTACCATTAAAGGGATAGTAATACTTAAAATGTAAAAAAAAATATGTTGTAGGGTTTATCCCCCTGAGTAACACAAGAGTACTCCCACTGCTGAAAGGTGTTTCATTTAAAAGTTATTAATTTTCAAAGTTGAATTTTTTAGGTGCAATATCACAGTGGCCTGAAATTTTACAGTGGCACTGTTGCTACACCATCCTATGGAGATTTATGGTCCCGGGACCAGAGCTGTCCATAGGATCCTGTAGCAACAGCGCCACTGTACAATTTCAGGCCACTGTGATATTGCACCTAAAAAATTCAACTTTGAAAATTAATAACTTTTGAATGAAACACCTTTCAGCAGTGGGAGTACTCTTGTTTTACTCAGGGGGATAAACCTTACAACATATTTTTTTTTACATTTTAAGTATTACTATCCCTTTAAGACTATAACCTTATATAATTTGTACTAGAGACAAAGAACTGTTTAGTTCTCATTGCTGTTAGTAGAGCAAAGCTCTTTAACTCTTTTAGTGCCAAAGAGGCTCAACACAGTGCAAAGCAATGTGTTGGGCCCCTCTCTGGCACCAGAAAGTGTAAAACCTAAGATTTAATCAGGAAAGTGTCTGCACTTTAACATGAAAGGTACTCTATTCCTTAAAGTAAACTGGAACAGTTTTGGGGCAAACCATCAGTACTGTGAAGAATAAAACAAATCTAAAAATGGGTGTGGTTAGTGGAGGGGTGTGGCTAAGTGAGAGGCGTGATTAGGGGTGGGCCAAAGGCGGGGCTAGGGGCGCCAGAGGTTGTTGTGCCTAGGGGCGCCTGAGATATAAATCCGGCCCTGGTACTTATGCTGGATAATAGCATTATTTCTAAGCTTATCGCTATATGACTAATTATTGGGGGGGGACTTATTTAGGGTGATAGTTACGCTTGAATGGTGTTAAAAAAAAACTTTAAATCAAGGGGAATTTTGATTTTTTTTTTGTCCCCTGTGTTGAAGTTGGTCTGCCCCAGAATTGCACCGCTTCACCTTGATGAATATGGCCCTGAGTGTGTCAGAGCTGTGTTACATTCTACTGTAGAATCTTGTAATGGTTTAATCCCACAGGGTTCCCATGAAGACTGTTTAATGATGCAGGGAGAACACGTTACTGTATACAACATGTAACATTTACACAGTGATATGATGTCACATTCCAGCTTTTCAAATACACGTAATTATTATTTCAATTTAATTGGCCTATAAGGCTGGCAGGATGATACTACGCTTCAGACGTCATTTCATAAACACAGAGCCACATGGACATGCTCAATTCTAGAGCAAACCAATTTCACCATAGGGGGAAAAATAACAGTTCCTATTGTCTTAACTGGGACTTTTAACCTCTCGAATTGTAGAAAGGTCTCAGTCGCATGCAGTGGAGACCTCGCTAGCATTTGAGGGGTTAAAAACCCCATTTAAAATCAGGAGGCATTTGGGGAATGTTTAATTTCTCCTACGGTGCAGTTAGTTTGCTCCAGAACTTTTCCCTATTTTGTGTGTGAATATGGTATATACTGTGCAAGGTAGGCTTTTAGTTACATGGGTGTGTGTGGGGGGTAGATATATACAATCAGCTGGCACAGTTCATTTTCTCATATGGAACGTTGGCATACTACTCCTGTGCTGTTGCTCTGAGGTAGGCACTAGAGAGTATGAACCTAGTTCACATTGGCACACACACTCTGCATCAGTAAAACTTTAATGCCAGCAAGTTCAGACACCTCCCCAAAAGCATGAGCACAGAGATAGAATAACTTTAAAGGAGTATTTGATTTTACATATTCTGTATGTAATATGTGCAGTCAAATTATCTATACTTTTTTATCTACACTATTTATTATTTTATATCTAGATTTTTCCACGTCATGTTCCTGACAGTGAACAACCCGGATGATCGATAGACCATCAAAGCAGGAAGTGTTACAATGTTACAGCCTCCCTGTAGCATTGAAATGCTCTGTGTAATGTATTATATTGTTACGGTCTCTCTGCAGCACTGAATGCTCTGTGTGATGCAATACAGTGTTACTCACTCTCTGCAGCACTGAATATTCTGTGTAATGTAATACAAGGTACAGTCTCTCTGCAGCACTCAATGCTCTGTGTAATGTAATACAATGTTCCACTCTCCCTGTAGCACCAAACTCTATGGGGTAGATTCACTAACTGGTGATAAAGAGGTGATAAAGTGGAGATAACATCACCAGTGATATCACTTCTCCAGTTCCTATGTTATTCTATAGAGTCTATTCACTAAGATCTCCAAAGCTGAATACATCTTAGTGAATAGGCTCCATAGAATAACATAGGAACTGGAGAAGTGGTATCACTGGAGAAGTCATCTCCACTTTATCACCGCTTAGTGAATCTACCCCCATGTGTGCTGTCTTGTTCACACTGTTTCTTTTTTACCTTGGATCACTAGACCTGCTTTCATGTTCTCTGACAGAAAGCTCTCTTCAAACAATTCCAGGTAGCTCATTGTCAAGGACATAAACGTGTATAAAAATTGGAAAGGATGAAAAAAATAATAAAACCTATAGGCAAATTGACTGTAAATATTAGGTACTTGCAGAATATATAACATTAACCCCTTAACAACCGGCCGATCGGCACGGTCAGTTAAGGACCACGGAGCATTTTTTTTTTTTGCTCCTTCTGTTTCCAGACTCACCAAATGGCGTGCAGCCGCAGGGGGAGCCCGGAATTCCATGACGGTCATAGTACGTCATGGGTCGTTCAGTTCAGTCAGATTTACCCATGACGTAATATGACCGTCAAGGGTCGTTAAGGGGTTAAAATACAGGGTTACTCTTCCATTCAGTAAGTTTCCTCGAGCCATTGTTATTACATAGATTTAAACAAGTTGCAGAGTAAAGGAATCCCCATACACTCCCACAGTGCCCTCCCTTTACCATAAACATCGTACAGGCGAAAATTAATTAGTTAATTAATTGGTCCCAGTGACAGTTTTAGCATAGGTCTGCTGTAGCACATCACCACTAATAACACTTTAACCCTTTGAGTGCCAGAGGGGTATGCAACACTTTGCAATGTGTTGTGTACCCCCTGGCACTCACAGGGTTAAACAATTCTGCTTGGCTTATTAACCCTGCTTGGTGCTTGAGATGTCTGCAGCCAGCACATTGCTTTGCGATGCACTGGAGATGTCACTAGCAACCACAGGGTTAAATGTCTAGGTTTTTGATGCAGGAAAACACATCCATTTGCATGGCATTACCCAGAATCCTCAGCTGTAGCGGGAGCCCTGTATGTTGTGGAATTATGTGGTAAAGCAGCGACTGGCTCATAAGTGTTCTTTATCATTAATGCACAAGAGAATAGAGAACTCTATTCATACACCCAGCCGAGAAAGAGGGCACTGAACCGACTCCTATTTACAGCCACCCTGTATAGAACAGACATTTATCCCATGTTTAGGGACGCAGGAGGCAGACTTGACCCCCAGGGCTGGAATCCTAGCCTGAGCTGATGGAAAAATATGTTAATTACTTGGGAAAAATGACATTTTTTTATTTTTTATTTTGGCTTGGATTGGTGATAAATGTCACGATTCTTATGCTGGAGCAGGGAAAAACCTCTCAAAAAGTTAAAGGGATAGTAATGTTTCACAAAAAACGCAGCTCAAATTAATCTTCATAGTATTTGGGCTATAGAGAGTGTTATTTCAATACGGTCAGAGTTGTAGTTCAAGAGTAATTGAATGATAAAGTATCCCCCTCCCACCCCTTTTACCTAGTGTAAGCCCCCTCCCGTCAGATGTGGAATCTGGTCTCTTGACTGGACAGCTCACAGCAAGGGACAATCTTCTTACTGTGATCTTAAGGAAAACACTGCCCCCCTTGACAGGTTTTATCCTTATGATCACTGAAGATTGTCCCTCTCTGCAATCCATCTTGCTGTTCTGAGGGGAGCAGTGTTACATCAGTAAAAGGGGCGGGAGTGGACTGTCATGGGTTGTTATACTCTTAAGGACCCATGACGGTCCTGGACCGTATTGGAATTCCGGGCTTCCCACGCGGCTGCACGCTGTTCAGGGAATCCGAAATCGGATTCGGCAAAAAAAAAAAAAAAAGGGTCCCTGGTCCTTAAGTGACTGCCATGTGCGTGTGCGGCCAGTCCTTAACAGGTTAATTAGTAGGTAGGTACAATTTAAAAAAATACCAATGCTAATATACTTGTATTTACTTAAGCCCATGGACTTGCTTAAAAAGTGGAGTTTAACGCAATAAGCCGTATCTCTCAAACCACAGTGGTTTGAGAGATATCTTCATTCAAAGTTTGACGTCTCATGCTGTCAGCCGTAAAGCTGTCAGCAGTAGATCCATGTCGGCCGACACAGAGGCTCTGCAGCAGAGCTGGAATTGCGTTTTTCAAACAGAATAACCGCATGGCAATGATCTTCCAAGTGTGTCTGGTTTGCAAGCACACTTGATAGATCATTGCAATTCAGTCATTCTGTTTAAAAAACGCGATTCCAGCTCTGCTGCAGAGCCTCTGTGTCGGCCGACATGGATCTACTGCTGACAGCTTTACGGCTGACAGAGGAGACGTCGAACTTTGAATGAAGATATCTCTCAAACCATTGTGGTTTGAGAGATACAGTTTATTGCGTTAAACTCCACTTTTTAAGCACTACAAATTTAGAAAAACATGTTCAGGGACATTACTATCCCTTTAACCCTTTGAGCGCCAATGGGGCACCCCTCTGGCACACAAAGGGTTAAGAACACTAACACACTCTAGTAATAACCCCACTTACTTTAATATGAGCAAATGTATGGCCTCTATAGATCAACGCTGAGGCAATTGTTTCCCCAGAATGAATCTTTCCTTAGTCCTGGATATCATATTCACAGAGGAGGCCATGATTCTTTGTGGCTGAGCTCTTGGGGGGGGGGTGCAGTAAGGTGAGATAATAACAGAGTGTGATCGATCAGAAGGCTCTATACACAATATCCTTTCTAGTGGATTACATAGAGGAAAATGCAGAAATCACTGATCCATTAGAACCCTTAAAGGGGATGTATCACCTCAAAAAAAAGTTTGCTTTGCAATGCGTTGGGGATCTCTCTAGCATCCAAGGGGTTAAATAATCATAGCTGGGAAGTCTCTAGATTTGCCCTGGAGACTCCAAATTTGACTGTGCATTACCGGGTCTCCGGATGTGGGGAGATTCTAATGAAACTCTGCCCACGTCTGCTCCTGCCTGTCTGTCCCTCCCACACCCCGCCCACTGCTCCTCCTTCCCCAGCCTATTCTGCCTATTTTTTAACCTGTTTCTTAAGCCCCACCCCCACGCATGATTAAGCCCTGCCCCTTTTTGACCAAATTTCTTTATTTATCTCCCCCAACAGCACCACAGGACGCCCTTTCCTGGGAGCCCAGAAGAAAAAGTTCCCAGGTATATAAATAATAGCCTGTAATGGGGTATTGAACTGGTGCAGGGACATTGAGATTGCTATGGCCACACCCACGGTGGACCAGGATAGCTGAGCAACCTCTCAAAATGTGGAGCTCCAGGCAGTTGCCTATTTTACTTATTGGAAAATCCGGCCCTGGATGTTCAGCACCTTGTTTTTAGAACGACTGGTAGAGGCACAAATTACGCAGTGGCAAAATATTTAACCCTTTGAGCACCAGAGCGGTATCCAGCACATTGCATTGCAAATCGTTGGATACCTCTCTGGCACTTAGTAGGCAAAACTCAAAATAAAAGGTTACTATCACTTTCAGTAGTACTGCACCCAGAGATACGCCTGCTGCCAGGATCATGAAGCAATCTTTCAGCAAAAATCACAGCATGTGTGCAGCACCATGACATGAGCTGAAGGCACAAGAAGTGTTCCATTCCCATTCCTCCCTTCGCCGGTGGTCCGTGGTCCTTTCCTTTCCTCCATCTCTCAGCGTTAAAGGAGAACCAACACCTTCTAATAATAAAACCTCAGTTACCTTGTTATGACCAGAAAATCCTAATGGCTGCTAAGAATTCTGCCCTTGTGCCTTTTTTTCAAGGGATAATATCTTCAAACAATCCTGAATATGATGCCTAAGGAGACGGACATGACAGTTACTGGCAGAATCACATGACTGTAAACTCTGCTCACTTATATGGTAATCTTAACTATTTAAGGTCCAGTGGGATGTGGAGCACATTGCAGAGCAATCCGCTTCAAACTCTTCTGGACCTTAAAAGGTTAAGTAAACTCATGTACTCTGCCTGTTTCAGTCTGAAACATCTGCCACCAACTGTCATGTCTGCCTCCATGACATCCTGGTCTGATTTAAGATTGTGTCTTTTGAACCAAGGTTCAAGGGCAAAATTTATAGGGGTCATTAGGATTTTATGGCCATATTGAGGTAAGGGGGGAGGTGTTATTAGAAGATGATATTTCTTCCTTAATCCCAGGTTGTCATTTTTTTTTTGCCTCTTTGCTGCAATGGTTTCCATGGGAACAGTATAATTCTTGCTCCCTCTCCTCTCTCTTAATTGCGCTGACTGCGGTGTCATTAAAACTTCCTGTCTAACCAGCCTCATATTACCTGTCACGCTGCTGGGTGGAGAGGGGGAGCAGGGGTATCTACAAACACGCTAGGTGTAATAATTTACTTCATAAACAGAGATACCTTTGTTTGAAGGGCAATCTTAGTGGTAGGGTTGCATGCCAGAGAGGAACTATGTACTAGGAATAAGTGGCTCTTTAAAGGGTAGGAATGGGTTAGTGGAATAGACTTTCTAACTCAGTGATTCTCAGCTCCAGTCCTCGGGGCACACCAACAGGCCATGTTTTCAGGATATCCCTAATTAATCACAGGTGAATCAATCACAATGACTGAGCCACTAATTGCTCACCTGTGATTAAGCAGGAACAACCTGAAAACCTTCACTGTTGGTGTGCCCCGAGGACTAACTATTGTCAGCTGCCTGACAGCTATGGAAATCAAGTTCCTGTGACTTACACACAATTTGCTCCACAGTCGCACTGCAGATCTCTGAGATCCACAGGGTTGGGAGACATCAGAGCTTCTCTTGAAAAATCTGCATCGATTAATTCGCCAACCTGGTTGTCAAGAAGAAACAAAGTGCTGGAACCTATTGCCATGACCCTGAGGTCTACTGATGCAGAACAGTGGATGCGAGGAGTAGCCTTTGCTACATAGTAGCCTGAGAGCTCTGCTAGGGATCACTGCTGGGGAGCGTAGATGACCACAGGTCTATCCTTGCTTAAAGGGATAGTAATGTTTCATAATAAAAGCAGCTCTAATTAATCATCATATTATTTGGGCCATGGAGAGTGTTATTTCAGTTCTGTCAGAGTTGTAGTTCAAGAGTAATTGAATGATAAAGTATATTTTACTGATGTAACACTGCTCACCTCAGAGCAGCAGGGAGGTGCCCAGGTAGATTGCAGAGAGGGACAATCTTCAATTAAGATAAGGGAAAAACCTGAAAAACATGTCGAGGGGGGCAGGGTTTTCATTGTTCTCACAGTAAGAAGATTGTCTCTTGCTGTGATCGGTCTGGTCCCAGGACCAGATTCCACATCTGAGGGGAGGTGACTTACACTAGGTAAAAGGGGTGGGAGGGGGATACTTTATCATTCAACTACTCTTGAACTACAACTCTGACAGTATTGAAATAACACTCTCTATGGCTCAAATACTATGAAGATTAATTGGATCTGCTGTTTTTGGGAAACATTACTATCCCTTTAACAGCAGTAGATAAAGGTTGAATGTCTGACTCCAGTTGAGACTGAGCCAGAACAGGAGGAATATACTTGTAAGTCCTAGGAATCCCAGAGACTGTAATGGACAGGACACACAACAGTGTCAAATCAAAATCGAAGACCAGATGCGCTGGTGAGGATCAGGGCAGGTGGAGTTCAAGCAGAAATGGAGCTCACACCAAAATGTTGAGGCAGGTGGAAAGCAGGCTCAGTCAAGAAACAAGAAGGTGCATGAGAAATCAAGCATAACATAGGATGTTTAACCCTTTGAGTGCCAGTACCCCTCTGGCACTCAAAGGGTTAAATATCCCCAGCACCAGAAGATGCAAAAGGTCCATGACTGTGTCAGCACTCACACTGTTATCTAAAAGACATCAAATGTGCCCCACACGAGAAGGATGGGAGCGTGGGAACATGCTGAGGCAAGGCCTGACAATGATTCTTCAGTGGAAGCTGATGTCACCAAGCCCTGCAGATCATGAAGAGCTGCAGGGTGAATGAAGAGAGTACGGAAGAGTTTTAAGCTATAAGAACTCAATTCCCATAGCTGTCAGATACCTTTCCTTACTGACCATTTTATTTGTTCATTTGTTAATAGTCCTTCTAATAGTAGTGACTTGTATCTTATACTTGTTTTATTTGAATCTGATCTCTGTTGTAGCTCACTGCTAATTTTTTTTCAATTTACAATCTGATAAAGACTAGTGACTCTTACGAGCCATCCAGGTCTATTGAAGTCCATTGTTTTTGTGAGCAATGCTTGATAGGAGCCTTTTTGAGCCATTCTCCAACTGGAGAAGACTTACTAAAACTTGAGAGTGACAGAGCTCTCCAATGCATTACACAGTATTCACGAGATCATAATCCCCGTATAAATCTATGGGAATTTGGGGATTTTTCCTGCCTTTGAATTTCACCACTTTTTTATTGAACATGTGGCCCCCAGAGTATTTATTTCACGATTTGTGATGCAGAGACACAATTTTACTAATCCCCTAGATACACAAGACCCAGAATCCTCTGCATTACCCCCCACTAATTTCTGGCCTAGCTACTCTTAATATGTCAACGCTTTGGCTATTTATCTTCTCAGATTCAGGTATACATGGTGGCGGTGGCTGTGGGGGGGACTCAGAACAGCCCTTGTCCTGTGCTCACTTCGCCCCGAGCTAGGACTGTTCTGTATAAAATTAGCTCTCCAGAAAAAGAAGCCTAAATTAAAAGCATAAATATTTGTGAGCAGCGTCCGAGCTGAAGCCCCAGCTTTCTCCCCAGCTAAACACTGGAGGTGTCACATGTGATTACAGTAGGACAGAGAGAGGCCTTTTCAGCCGCAGACACTACTCCTTTAATGCCAGAAGACACGGCAGGCGGCTGGGGACCCACAGCCGATCGAGCTCTCATCAATCAGCCTTCGCTTGGGCTCTGAAAGGGCCAGTTTGTTAAACAAACACACTTAGTGTAAAAAGTTTATTCCAGGTAATTAGGGCTTCACTGCAATGGAAACAAATTATTCTGGCTGCTGGTGCCAAGTCAAACAGCAGTGGGGCAGAGGCTGGGAAGAGGGGAGAGCCACATACTGAGCCATGCAAAATTATTATCACAAGAAAGAGGTGACAGCAGAGAGTGTGTTTGTGTGTGTGTTTGTCAATATATATTCCGAAACACGCACACACCTATATTTAGTATATAAACACTGAAGCACACATACAGCTCCCCTGTGTTTTATTTATATATATATATATATATATATATATATATATATATATATACACACACACAAGCTCACACACGCGCCTGTATTTACCATATATACATGCATACATACACAAATGCTTATGTTATTAACTCTTTAAGGACCAGAGAGCCCTTAAGGTTTAAAACACACAAACACACATTAGGAAATACACACCACACACTTCTGCATACATTAGGAAACACACTTACACAAGCTCACAGACAAACACAACTATTAGATTAGTAATCATACTTATTTTTGAATATATTACACATATTGTGGGAAAAACACTTCTATTAGCACATACAGACACATCTGTATTATATAACACACCTATTAGCACAGACACATCTGTATTATATGACACACTTCTGTTAGCACATACAGACACATCGGTATTATTTATCACATTTCTATTAGCACATACAGACACATCGGTATTCTATAACACACCTATTAGCACAGACACATCTGTATTATATAACACATTTCTATTAGCACATACAGACATATCGGTATTCTATAACACACCTATTAGCACAGACACATCTGTATTATATAACACATTTCTATTAGCACATACAGACATATCGGTATTCTATAACACACCTATTAGCACAGACACATCTGTATTATATAACACATTTCTATTAGCACATACAGACACATCTGTATTATATAACACACCTATTAGCACAGACACATCTGTATTATATGACACACTTCTATTAGCACATACAGACACATCGGTTTTATTTATCACACTTCTATTAGCACATACAGACACATCGGTATTATTTATCACACTTCTATTAGCACATACAGACACATCGGTATTATTTATCACACTTCTATTAGCATATACAGGCACATTGGTATTATATAGCAGACTTCTATTAGCATATACTCATTGGTATTATATAACACACTTACAGTATATTAGCATATACAGATAAACCTGTATTAGGAAACACTTGTATTAGATGACACACTTCCGTTAGTACATATATACACTTAGATAACCCACTTATATCATTACCTACAGACACACCTGTATTTGGAAACACTTATATTAGCATATACAGACCTGTACTAGGAAACACACTTATATTAGAACATACAGACACACCTGTGTTACGAAACCCACTTACATTATCACATACACCTGTATTAAATTACACACTTCTATTAGCACATACAGACACACCTGTATTAGATAACACTTCTATTATTACATACACCTGTATTAGATAACACACTTCTATTAGCACATACACCTGTATTAGATTATACACTTCTATTAGCAAATACTTATACACCTGTAGTAGATAACACTCTTCTATTAGCACATACAGACACACCTGTATTAGATAACACTTCTATTATTACATACACCTGTATTAGATAACACACTTCTATTAGCACATACACCTGTATTAGATTATACACTTCTATTAGCAAATACTTATACACCTGTAGTAGATAACACTCTTCTATTAGCACATACATATACACCTGTTTTAGATAACACACTTCTATTAGTACATACGTACACTTGTATTAGATAACACACTTTTATTAGCAAATACATATACACTTGTATTAGATAATGCACTTCTATTAGTACATACATACACTTGTATTAGATAATTCACTTCTATTAGCAAAAGATATACACTTGTATTAGATAATGCACTTCTATTAGGACATACATACGCTTGTATTAGATACACTTCTATTAGCAAATACATATACACTTGTATTAGATAACTTACATATCATTGCATGCAGATACACTTGTATTAGATAACACACATATCATTGCATGCAGATACACCTGTATTAGATAACACGCACATATCATTACATACAGACAAACCTGTACTGGATAACATATATAATTGCATACAGCAAAAGTACAGGTTATTATCTGGTTTGAGTTGTAATAACTTTTAATGAAACATTTGCCATCAGTGTGAGTACTATTTATTTACTCTGCGTATATATATATATATTAGTGAACACACAGACACAACTGTATTAATAACCCCTTAGGGTCCGACGATCCCCCGGTGTCTGGTCCTTTAAGGACCAGATAGACGCGTTCGACGTGCCGTCCCACGTGACTGATCACGTGGGGCGGCACATTGAAAAGAGGACTGAAAGAGATCGCTCCGGTCTTGGATCGATCAATTTCAGTCCACGGTATTACTCACCGCGCTCCTGTAGGAGCGCGGTGAGTAAAAGTACGTGAAGTACCAGGACTGTCACTGGTCCTTAAGTGCCGGACCAGCGTGACGGTCCGGGTACGTCACAGGACGCGAAGGGGTTAAGTATATGTATTAGAGCACACAAAGACACCTGTATTAGTAAATACTAGTGTAAAAGCCAGTGTACAATGGCCAAGGTCCGGGTGATGTTAAGAGGCCGGTCCTGCTCTGCCGCCGACGCAGTCATGCACTGTAGAGACTTCCCGAAAGCACAGAATGCTCCCAACACAGAACTCCCAGCATTCCTACACCTCCCAGCATTCTGTGCATTCGGGCAGTCTCTACTGCGCATGACGTCTTCTGACAAACATCCTAGCGAATTATTATATAAGATATGTATTAGAGCACACAAAGACACACCTGTATTAGTAAATATATGTATTACATCACACAAAGACACACCTGTATTAGTAAACATATGTATTAGTGCACACACAGACATATGTCTACTAGTAAAAATACGTAATAGTGCACACACAGACAACTGTATTTGTAAACATATAAATTATGGAACACATAGACAGACCTGTATTAGTAAACATTCGTATTAGTTCACACAGGCACACCTGTATTAGTAAATATATGTATTACTGAACGCATAGACACACCTTTATTTGGAAACATACATATTATTGCACACCCAGACACATATGTATTAGGAAACATACATACTAGTGCACACCCAGACACATATGTATTAGGAAACATACATACTAGTGCACACACAGACACATATGTATTAGGAAACATACATACTAGTGCACACCCAGACACATATGTATTAGGAAACATACATATTAGTGCACACCCAGACACATATGTATTAGGAAACATACATACTAGTGCACACCCAGACACATATGTATTAGGAAACATACATATTAGTGCACACCCAGACACATATGTATTAGGAAACATACATATTAGTGCACACCCAGACACATATGTATTAGGAAACATACATACTAGTGCACACGCAGATACATATGTATTAGAAAACATGCATATTAGTGCACACACAGACACATATGTATTAGAAAACATGCATATTAGTGCACACACAGGCACATATGTATTAGGAAACATATATTAGTGGATAATGGAACTTATATACTAGAAAACATAACGCAATGCACTGATACCATCTCTAGCAGTCAGTGTGGATTTCAAGTCCCGTTGAGATCAGTGCAGAATTTAATTTGTATCCTATGGTGCAATTTGCTCCAAAACTGTAACAGTTGTACCTATCACATGAGCATCAGACACACCCAAGGTGAACATGTTGCAGGGTTTATCCCGCTGAGTAAAACAAGGGAACTCCCACTGCAGAGAGGTGTTTTATTCAAAGTTATTACAGCTCAAACTTATTTTTTTTTACATGCAGTATCACAGTGGCCTGAAATTGTACAGTGGCGCTGTTGCTACACCATTCTATGGACAGCTCTGGTCAGTTGACCATAAATTCCATATGATGGTGTATCAACAGCGCCACTGTACAATTTCAGGCCACTGTGATACTACACCTAAAAATTCTAGATTGAGCTGCAATACATTTTGAATAAAACACCAATCAGTAGTGGGAGTACTGTTGTTTTACTCAGGGGGATAAACCCTACAGTATATATCTTTTTACATATTAAGTATTACTATCCCTTTAAATCAAGGACGGTTATAAAAAAACACGTACTGCAGGGTTACACTGACTCTGTTTGATGACCTCCCTAGTATTCAGTGGGTTAAAATCCCCATTTAAATCTTTGAGAATTTTGACTTCTCCCTGGGGTGCAGCTAGTTGCTCCTTTTTAGCTTATTGAGTGCAGCCCTATGTTCTTTTGAATCTGTCTGCAGAAACTCATGAATTAATTATGAGGAAAAGAACTTATTCCTATGTCTATAACAAACAGAAAAACAGCTAAAGATCCGCTGTATTATAGTTGGTAGGACAAAAAGGGCAAATTAGGTGAGTTCTGCTGTTCTCTGCTGTCAAAGACGGCTCAGCATCCCCAGACATTTATCCCCTTGGCTTACAGAGATATCGCCAACGCCTGGCAGCACAGTATATTAAAAGGCATATCCTGGTGGAGATACACTGAGGCCTGATAAAGCGGAGATGACTTCTCCAGTGAAATCACTTCTCCAAGTCCTGTATTATTCTATGGAGCCAATTCACTAACATTTCTTCGGCTTTGGAGATCTTAATGCATAGGCTCCATAGAATAACATAGGAACTGGAGAAGTAAAATCCCTGGGGAAGTCATCTCCTCTTTATCACCTCTTTATCACCGCTTAGTGCATAAAGCCTCCTGTGTCTAATGAGCTGTTTTAGTCCCAGATGGTCTCTAAGGAGAGAATGAGTAGACTGGAGGAGCGCTGGACGGATAACGGGGTAGAACAGGAGTAGGCAACTTTTGGCACTTAAAGTGGAACTTTCACCAGATTAACATAGTGCGGCAAATGATAATTACATTAGCGATATGCATTCAGTTTTATTTTCAAGTATAATTGCTGCATTAATGAAAAATAGACCCTTTTATGCAGACAGGCACCGGCTGGGATCTTGCTGTAGGCGATCTCTGCTCCACCGCTGTCAGTCCCTTCCTGTGCCTTTTGGCACAAAGGCATTCAACTCACCAATAGTGGAGGAGAATGAGACAGACAGCACAGATGCAGATATGCCGGCTCTGCAAGACGTCTGCTCTGTCTGCTTAACCCCCTAAGGACTACGTGACGTACTTTGACCGTCACGGTCCTTATACCCTTAAGGACCATTGACGGTCATATCACGTCACGTACTTTTTCCTTACATCGCTCTACCGGAAGCGCTGTAAGTAAAAACGGGGCCTAAAATTGATCGCTCCAAGACCGGAGCGATCTCTCTTAGGTCTCAAAGCGGCGCACCGGTACGCGTAACAGGTCACATGTACCGGCGCGTCGGCAAGGATCAAAGCAGTCCTTAAGGGAAGGTAACTTCCCTGGACTGCTGGTCCTTAAGGGGTTAAAAAGTTCTATTTTTCTTTAATGCAGCAATTATACTTGAAAATAAAACTAGGTATGTGCATATCGCTAATGTAATTATCATTTGCGGCACTATGTTATTCTGGTGAAAGTTCCTCTTTAAGGGGGGTTATGCACTAAGGTGTGATAAAGCGGTGATAACTTCTCCAGTGATATCACTTCTCCAAGCAGCGCTCCATTCCTCTAGCTCCACCCATGTTCACACCCCCATTCCTATCATGACTCCTCCCCAAGCCTAATTTCCTGTTGCCTGACACAGAACATACCCTAACCCAGTGGTTCTCATCCAGGCAATTTAGTGTGCCGCTGATACCCAATTAGGGTCCCCCTTGTGTCTCATGAAGACTTCCACAGAAATGTGAATATTGGGTTTTAAGTTTATATTCATGGAAATTGTTATGCACAATATGTTTGTTTGTATTATTCAGATTGTGAGACCTTAGAATAACTATATATTGATGTATATGTCCCCTTCATTACTCTCTTGGCAAATGACATTAACTGTTATGGGTGCATATAGACTGTAAGGGCATCTTGAGCAAAACCACTGCATTATTCTATAATGTACATAACGACAGTAAAGAGGTTAACTCTTTGAGTGCAGGTACCCAATGCATTGTAAAGCAATGCATTGGGTACCTTTTTGGCACTTAAAGCGTTAAAAGACAATGGGGACATTTTACCTTGTCTGTTTAAATGGGAGCAGACAACAGCAAAGCCCGATCCTTCTGTGTGCAGCCTCAAAATGGCTCCTAACAGCCTTTCGAGGGGCCATGCACATCTGCTTAATTTTTCCAGGTGGGGGGGGCAAAGCCATAATAGACCCCCCCAAGCCAGTCTGCCCAGCTCCTATATTTATCCAGGGGGAGAGCAAGTGTATGGTGGGGGGCAAGTGCCCCCTTTTACCCTCCTCCCCTGCGGGCACCCATGGAGGGGGGGAGATGTCCAAATATTGACTCCCTTGGCTGGAATGCATAGGAGGAGAATAATGAAGGCTTGGGGACACACAGCCTCCCCAAAAGGCACAAAGTGGAAAAGCTGTCTAATCCGCTGCCCTTGGCCTGAATATGTCAGTGAGCGGAGGTCTCCTTTAAGACCTCTGTTCTGCTCCCCTGTTGTTATACTGGAGCTCGAAATGCAGCCTGTAGAGGGATCAGTGAATACAAATTACTGTGTTTAAACTGGAAATCACAGTATACCAATCAGCAAACGTCTTCTCTACTAGTGTCCTCATTTCTTTCACAATGCTGCTTCTTACAGGACAGGAAACTCTTGATGTTATTCAGCATAGAGGCACCACGAGAACATTGTGCTCCCCCATTGGTCAGCCTGGGCTCACAAAGCAGTCCTGGCGTCATCTACAGGTCAGGTCTTAGGACATCAGGGGAGGTTACGCACTAAGTCGTTATAAGGTGACAAAGCGGAGATGACTTCTCCAGTGACATTACTTCTCCAGTTCCTATGTTATTCTATGGAGCCTGTACACTAAGAACCCCAAAGTTGAAGAGAGCTTAGTACATCTGTTCCATAGAATAATATAGGACTTGGAGAAGTGATATCACTGGAGATGTTACCTCTGCTTTATCACCTCTTTATCATGCTTTAGTGCATCTTCCCCAGGGATCTGCTAATGAGACAATTATAGTTGGTCTTTATCAGGCAGCTAAACTGTGTTTAGGGGCAGAACAGTGTTCGTTAAATGTTATTTTATCTATGAACATAGCAGACAACATAGATTGTGGTCTATGCCTTATCACAATCTGCACTAGATATTGCATAAAAGTCTATACAGTAAATATTGATGAGTAGACTCCTTTGGGTGACCTTTAATAAGCTTTAAAATAGTAGATGTGATTTTGGTGACTCCGTGCCCTGAAATGGAGTTGTAAAACATCTTTCAATTATTAAAACCGGAATAAGAATGCATGTATTCTTGTGCATAGAAAAATGAACGGGTCCAACAGGATCCATGGGGTGATATGAGCAAAAAGTAGCTTTCCTCTTACATTTCCAGCATGGAAGTCAGCAGCCCGGCTCCCCTCGACTAACATGAATTTTCCTAGAGGGCCGAGTTGGGAAGGGAAATTGGTGACCATTTTTCAGGGCTCATGAGAATTCAACTTAACCTTTTAAATGTTAGAGGGATACACAATGCATTGCAAAGTGGTGTACTGGGTACCCCTCTGGCGTGCAAAGTATTTACCCTTTGAGTGCCGGGGGGACGGAATGCGTTGCTTTGCAATGCATTCCGTACCCTCTGGCACTCAAAGGGTTAATAAGTAGCAGAAGACAGGAAATGAGTAAGAATTGTTTCACTCAACTCCTGCATTGCATGAAAAGTGGCATCTCGCCCACGGTCAGATTTCCCATGACATAAATAGGCAACTGCCTAGATAACCAAATTATTATTGGTACTTCAGGGTTGACTACCTTCTCAAGGGCACAACGCCCCCTCCATTAGACACTCAATCTCGGTTTATGGTGCCCCCTTTATTTACAAGTTTATATACACTAACGTGTCCAGTTTTATTTACCAGTCTATGTATCTATACTTTCCAGTTAATTTCTGAGCTTTTGTTTGTTGGTTAAGGGGTTCGATATATAATTTTTGTATCAGTTAAGGAATTTTCTTTTGACAGGAAAGAGTGGAAGGGGTTGGGGGAAGAATTTTGGGAGAGCTGGGATTGGTCATCATGGCCAGGACTAGGAGTTGCCTAGGGTTCTAAGCTTAGGGAAGGGGCAGGCAACGTTAGACTTTTATGGTTACTGTGGTTATTGAAGACTACAACTCCCATCATATCTGGGAACTCCGGATCTGCCCTGGAGATTCTGGTTTTCAGACTGCATTACCGGGTCTCTGGGGGCAGAAGATGATTCTCCGGTAGTGGTGAGCTTCTTCTCCTTCCCACCCTGTTCCTCCCGCTTCCCCCCCACTTCTCCTCCTTGCCACCCTGTTCTGTCCACTTCCCACCTACTTCCCACCCAGTTTATGACATGCAGATGAGAAAGCCCCACCCACCCGATTAAGCCCAGCCTCTTTTATGACATGAATTGCATCATTAACATCCCCTGTTGGGCAGCACATGAGCCCTCTCAGGGGGCTCAAAAGAGAAGAAGTTCCAGGTATGCAACCCATCTGTTGGCTGGCTGGGGATGATGGGACTTGTAGCCCCCAACAACCAGAGAGCCAGAGGTTGCCTGGGTACCTGAAATGTAAATCTAGTCCTGATCTTGTCTTTTGGCCTTGATTTGTTCCACTGACACATAACTGTCAATATAATTTGTGTCTGAGATTCTTGTCTCTGTTTTCCACTCATTTGTGTCTCTTTGGGCTGCTGTCTGGCTTCCAGTGTCAATAGACAAACAGATTTTATATTGATTTCCAGTTTATTTAGGTCTGCATGCTCTACCTATTTCATTCTGGCTCTTAAGTACGACGCTGCCACAAAAATGTGCATGAGAGATATTAAGGCATTCCCACTAAGTACAAGCTGGTAATTATTATTATTTTTTAAGAGCAGGCTGTAGTTTGAGTGAAATTCTGAATCACTAAATGGAGATTTGGAGAAGCAGACGAGCATTATCTAGGTAGCCTGTGTTTATCCAAACCGTGGTCGGCTCATTCCTTCAGGGTGCCTGAGGTCAGGGGATGTAGATCTCGTTTCCAGGCTGGATATCGGGTATTCCCTGTAGTGTTTTGTGGCGAGGTGGGCTGTGTGTTTGTGCTTTGTGGTGAGGAGGCCTGCGTGTGTTTTGTGGCGAGGTTGCATGTGTGCAGTTATGATGGGTGGGAAAGGTGTAAATAGGATGGAATGCACAAGGATTCTGTACCAGCTGATTTACTGGAACCCTTCCTAGTCATGTTAACCCCGTGGATGCTTGAGAGTCTCCAATGCATTGCATTGGAGACTCTCAAGCAACTAAGGGGTTAACCCTTTGAGCGCCAAAGGGGTAAGCAACACATTGCGTAACCCTCTGGCACTCAAAGTGTCAAACCCTAGCTTCCAAAAACCTGGATCTTGGACAAATCTAAAGCATTTCTACTGTGCCTCACAGCCCAAGTGCAACAATACTGTTAAAGTGACAGTGAACTCTTTTTTTGACTTTACATATTCTGCAAGTGGCTAATATGTAAAGTCACATTGCTGATACATTTTAATGTTATTTTTTAATCGGTACCTATTTTTTACACATTTTTGTCCCTGACACAGAGCTCCCTGGGTCTTAATTTCCAAAAAGGTTTCTGTCAGGCACGGTGAATGCAGGGATAATGTTACATTGTGCTACTATCTCTGCATTACTGAGTTGTCTATATGCTGTATTATTTTCCTAACACAGGGATTGTAACACTATCCATGCTTCCACAGTCCAGGGAGCTCATTGTCCGCTACATAAATGTGTACAAAATATTGAAGCTGAAAGAATAATACATATACAGGTGATTTGCTGCATACTGTACTTCGGTAGTTGGTCAGTTGTCTCCCTCCCTGAATGTCTAATCGGAGCCATTCTGGGGCTGGACAGAGCAGCCCTGGGCTTTTTACTAAGGTGACTCCCAGTGGAGCAGACTTAGTAAAATGGGATAATTGCCCTTTAATAACACTTTGAGTGCCAGAGGGGTGCGCAACATATGGTGTACCCCTCTGGCACTCAGAGCGGTTTAAACATGAAACACAAATTCTGAGCTTCATCAGCCAGTACATAAAAATGTCCCTTGTTAAACCATCAAGTAGTGGAAAGTAGGCCGTTCTCATACCTGGGAACTTTCTTCACTTGAGCACCAGGAAAAAGCCCATGTGCTGCAGGCCAGGTGGATGTAAATGACATGATTTGCACTATAAAGGGGGAGGGGTTTAATCAGGGGGTGGGGCTTACCATCCTTGTGTCATAAAGTGGGTGGGAAGTGGGCAGAACAGGGTGAGAAGGAGTAATAGTTGGTGCTAAGTAGAAGGAACAGGGCGGGAAGGAGGAGAAATGGGTGGAAAAGGGTGGGAAGGGGGAGAAGTGGGAGGAAAAGGGTGGGAAAGAGGAGAGAAGACTGAGACAGGGTGGGAAGGAGGAGAAGTGGGTGGGAAGTTGTAGAAACAGGGTGGGAAGGAGGAGAAGTGGGGAGAAAGTGGGCAGAACAGGAAGGAAAGGAAGAGACGTTGGAGGGAAGTGGGAGGGACAGGGTGAGAAGGAGGAGAAGTGGGAGGAACAGGGAGGGAAGGAAGAGAAGTTGGAGGGAAGTAGGAGAGACAGGGTGAGAAGGAGGAGAAATGGGAGGAACAGGGAGGGAAGGAAGAGAAGTTGGAGGGAAGTAGGAGGAACAGGGTGAGAAGGAGGAGAAGTGGGAGGAACAGGGAGGGAAGGAAGAGAAGTTGGAGGGAAGTGGGAGGGACAGGGTGAGAAGGAGGAGAAGTGGGAGGAACAGGGAGGGAAGGAAGAGAAGTTGGAGGGAAGTAGGAGGAACAGGGTGAGAAGGAGGAGAAGTGGGAGGAACAGGGAGGGAAGGAAGAGAAGTTGGAGGGAAGTGGGAGGGACAAGGTGAGAAGGAGGAGAAGTGGGAGGAACAGGGAGGGAAGGAAGAGAAGTTGGAGGGAAGTAGGAGGGACAGGGTGAGAAGGAGGAGAAGTGGGAGGAACAGGGAGGGAAGGAAGAGAAGTTGGAGGGAAGTGGGAGGGACAGGGTGAGAAGGAGGAGAAGTGGGAGGAACAGGGAGGGAAAGAAGAGAAGTTGGAGGGAAGTGGGAGGGACAGGGTGAGAAGGAGGAGAAGTGGGAGGAACAGGGAGGGAAGGAAGAGAAGTTGGAGGGAAGTAGGAGAGACAGGGTGAGAAGGAGGAGAAATGGGAGGAACAGGGAGGGAAGGAAGAGAAGTTGGAGGGAAGTAGGAGGAACAGGGTGAGAAGGAGGAGAAGTGGGAGGAACAGGGAGGGAAGGAAGAGAAGTTGGAGGGAAGTGGGAGGGACAGGGTGAGAAGGAGGAGAAGTGGGAGGAACAGGGAGGGAAGGAAGAGAAGTTGGAGGGAAGTAGGAGGAACAGGGTGAGAAGGAGGAGAAGTGGGAGGAACAGGGAGGGAAGGAAGAGAAGTTGGAGGGAAGTGGGAGGGACAAGGTGAGAAGGAGGAGAAGTGGGAGGAACAGGGAGGGAAGGAAGAGAAGTTGGAGGGAAGTAGGAGGGACAGGGTGAGAAGGAGGAGAAGTGGGAGGAACAGGGAGGGAAGGAAGAGAAGTTGGAGGGAAGTGGGAGGGACAGGGTGAGAAGGAGGAGAAGTGGGAGGAACAGGGAGGGAAAGAAGAGAAGTTGGAGGGAAGTGGGAGGGACAGGGTGAGAAGGAGGAGAAGTGGGAGGAACAGGGAGGGAAGGAAGAGAAGTCGGAGGGAAGTGGGAGGGACAGGGTGAGAAGGAGGAGAAGTGGGAGGAACAGGGAGGGAAGGAAGAGAAGTCGGAGGGAAGTGGGAGGGAAGGAAGAGAAGTTGCAGCTCATTCTCCCCTATAACAGAGGAGGAGGTATCTCTTTTACTATCCTCCTCTCCACCCACTACCTGCCCCTCAGATCCCATGCCCTCTCACCTTCTTAAGGCTCTTGCAAGTACTCTTGCTCCCAGCCTTACTAATATCTTTAACTCCTCTCTCTCTACCGGAACTTTTCCATCCTCATTCAAACATGCAATAGTCAGACCTATACTCAAAAAGCCCTCACTCGACCCCACCTGCCTTTCAAATTACCGGCCGGTTTCTCTCCTCCCCTTTACATCTAAGATCTTGGAACGCCTGGTATTCTCCCGCTTGATCTCTTTTCTCAATAGGAACTCTCTTCTCGACCCTTTACAGTCAGGTTTCCGTTCCAACTATTCTACCGAGACAGCTCTAACAAAAATCACAAATGATCTACACACAGCAAGGGACAAAGGACACTTTAGTATACTAATCCTACTAGATCTATCTGCTGCTTTCAACACTGTTGACCATGCACTCTTACTGGACACACTGCATACACTTGGCATCCGTGACACACCTCTAGAATGGATTTCCTCCTATCTCTCTAAACGTACTTTCAGTGTTTCTTTTTCTAACACTTTCTCGTCTCCCCTCGACCTCTCGGTAGGTGTACCTCAGGGATCAGTCCTGGGACCACTTCTTTTTTCACTCTACACCCTCTCACTTGGTGACTTCATCTCATCTCTTGGATTTAATTACCATCTGTATGCAGATGACACACTAATCTATCTCTCTGTCCCTGACCTCACTCCAGCTGTGCAGTCTCGAGTCATTCAATGTCTCTCAGCCATTTCATCATGGATGGCCCACCGCCACCTTAAACTTAATATGGCTAAGACAGAGCTGGTGGTGTTTCCTCCTAAAACCCATCCACCAACCCCCTTCTCCATCACAATAGGAAACTGTGTTATACACTCAGCATCCAAAGCACGCTGTCTTGGGGTCATACTTGATTCTAAACTAACCTTCTCCCCCCATATCCAAGCTGTCACTAGAACTTGTCACTTCTTCCTAAAAAATATTGCAAAAATACGTCCGTTCCTCTGCCTATCAACAGCTAAAACACTATCTCAGGCACTTGTTCTCTCTAGACTTGACTACTGCAACATTCTACTCTCTGGTCTTCCTGCTTCTCATCTCTCTCCACTTCAGTCTGTTATCAATTCAGCCGCAAGAATCACCACATTTGCTCCCAGATACCTTCCATCTCATCTCCTCCTGAAATCCCTCAACTGGCTACCTATAAAGTATCGTATTTATTACAAGATTCTTCTCCTCTCCTGTAAGTCACTCTGTTCTTCAGCACCCTCTTACATTTCTGCCCTTATCTCCCGCTACACCCCTTCCCGTCCCCTACGGTCTTCTCAAGCGTTCTTCCTGTCCTCTCCCTACACAGCTCGAGCCATCTCTCGACTACAATCTTTCTCACTGGCTGCTCCTCGACTCTGGAATGCCCTCCCCATCACCATTCGCCAATCATCCACAATCATCACTTTCAAGCAACTCCTCAAAACCCACCTGCTCAGGGAGGCATCTCAATAGCAATGTCCTCCTTCTGCACACTGACAGTCACATCAGAATCCTTCTGCACTTCTTTCACCACACCTTGTACCTGCACTTATAATACTCCTCCTAGTGTCTCTGTTTGTCAATATGAATTCAGCCTAGATTGTAAGCTCCTTGGGGCAGGGTCCCTTTCCTAGTGTATGATTCCCTTGCTGCACTTTCCCTCACAAATAATGTAATGATTGTACTTAACCTTAATGCTCTTAACCCCAGTTCTGTCGTTTTTGTATTGTATTATTTCAACTTCTGTTAAGCGCTGTGTACATGTATGGCGCTATATAAATAAAGATACATACATACATACAAGTGGGAGGGACAGGGTGAGAAGGAGGAGAAGTGGGAGGAACAGGGAAGGAAGAGAAGTTGGAGGGAAGTTGGGGGGACAGGGTGAGAAGGAAGAGAAGTGGGAGGAACAGGGAAGGAAGAGAAGTTGGAGGGAAGTTGGGGGGACAGGGTGAGAAGGAGGAGAAGTGGGAGGAACAGGGAAGGAAGAGAAGTTGGAGGGAAGTGGGAGGGACAGGGTGAGAAGGAGGAGAAGTGGATAGGTTTTCAGAAGAAACTCAACAAAGCCAGAGAAGCAGTCACTGTCCCTGTGACAGAAACATAATAAATGGTGAATTGTCTCTTTATTTGCAAAGTGGAGGGAGCAGACATTCTGCTGCATGTTTTTATTTTGCTTTCTATGGAGCCTATGCACAAAGATTTCTTTAACTTTGGAGATCTTAGTGAATAGGCTCCATAGAATAACATCTCCCCTTTATCACCTCTTTATCACCCCTTTATCACACCTTAGTGAATCTTCCCCGACTTCTCCAGTTGATCACTTCTCCAATTCCTAGGCTATTCTATGAAGCCCACGAACTAAAAATTTCTTCACATTTGGAGATCTTAGGGCTCGATCCAAATGTTGGAGTAGAAAAATGTCGGTAGGACAAAATGGATACCGACCGACAAAATAAAATGTCTTGGTCGGTATTCAAATGTCCTACCGACATTTAGCACAACGGACGTTAGGTCACAAAACTAGTGTTGTGTCCAAATGTCCGTTTTTTTGCGTTAAGTTCCCAAAACACCGCTAAATAACGCCAGTTTTGGGAACATAACAGTAAAAAAAACTAACGATCGGTTCCTGACATACTGTCAAGCACCGATCATTATAAAGTCTGTGTTACACTTACCTGTCATCCACTGTCTGTCTCCTTCTGTCTCCATTCTTTCTTCTATCTTCTCTTGTGTCTTCTGTCTTCTTTCTTCTTCATGTAAAAGAAAAAAAATAAGTTTGAGTTGAAAGCATAGATATGGTAGCCCCTTGAGTGCCAGAGGGGTACACAATGCATTGCAAAGCAATGCGTTGCATACCTCTCTGGGGCCCAAAGGGTTAAAGTACATAGTAATGTGCGAGTCTTCAAATAAAAATCCCCCATATATAATAATACACGTTAGGAAATGTTTGCCATATATCATAATGCCATGGTATCTCTATTGTCTATAAGTAAATAAAAAGCCAACTCAGCTTAAATCGTTGCTGTCTCCGCCGCTATGTGAGGTGCTGAGGCAGCAGCGGAGACGAAATAAGGTGGCACATCCCTCCCCTCTTCTTCTTCACGGGCCAGTGCCCGCTCCGGTCTTAGGGAGTTAGAATTGAGGCTGCCCTTTTATATGGACAGACTTCTATTCCCTCACAGCCATTGGCTGAGGTATTCTTACGCATCTCCCAGCCAATCAGCTTTGAGCGGCTGTGCTTTAAACTGATTGGATGTGAGGTGCATAAGCATATCCCAGCCAATGGCTGTGAGGGAATTAGAAGTAAGGTTGCCCTTATATAAGGGCAGCCTCAGTTCTAATTCCCTCAGACCGGAGCGGGCATCGGCCAGTGAAGAAGAAGAGGAGAGGGCTGTGCCACCTTATTCTGCCTCCACCTCTGCCTCAGCACCTCACACAGCAGCGGAGACAGAAGCGAATTAAGCTGAGTTGGATTTTTAGTTATTTATAGACAATAGAAATACATTGGCATTAAGATATATGGCAAACATTTCCTAACTTGCTTATTATTATTATTCTATATGGGTGATTTTTATTTGAAGACTGGCACACTACTATGTACTTTAACCCTTTGGGCCCCAGAGAGGTACGCAACGCGTTGCTTTGCAATGCGTTGCGTACCCCCCTGGCACTCAAGGGGTTAACATATCTATGCTTTCAACTCAAACTTATTTTTTTTCTTTTACAGGAAGAAGATAGAAGAAAGAAAACAGAAGATAGAAAAGAAGGACAGATGACCAGGAAGCTGAGGACTCCACTGGACATCAGGATTAATGGTAAGTGTTACTTATAATGTGATGTTTTTTAACTTAGTCGGGTTAACCCCATGAATGCCGGCAGGGTAATTATACCCCGCTGGCACTCATAGGGTTAATTCTACTAACATTTGACTCATTTTGTTATACTTTGGATGTATTGATATGGAGCTTAGAGCCCCGTATCAATACGTCCACTGAGGACTTAGGGTTTTTTATCTTCAAGTGTCTGTGTCACCTGTTTAAACAGGTGATAAGGGACTCAAGTTAAAGGGATAGTAATACTTCGTTTTATCTTTATTTTATTTTGTAGGCATTAAAAAAACATGAAGAATGATATAAGTCTTATCTCTCAAACCTTTATGGTTTAAGAGATATTCACAAGCAAAGTTTCCCCTCCCGTCCCTTTTACCTAGTGTAAGCCATCTCTTCTCAGATGTGGAATGCAGTCCATAGACCAGACAGATAACAGAAGGGGACAATCTTCTTCCTATGAAAACAATGAAAGCCCTGCCCCCCTTGACAAGTTTTTCAGCTTTTTCCCTTATCTTAATTGAAGATTGTCCCTCTCTGCAATCTACCTGGACACCTCCCTTCTGATATGGCTGAACAGGGGGGAGGATACTTTGCTTATGAATATCTCTTAAACCATAAAGATTTGAGAGATAAGACTTATATCGTTCTTCATGTTTTTTTAATGCCTACAAAATAAAATAAAGATAAAACAAAGTATTACTATCCTTTTAAAAAAAAAAAAAAGTGTTAACTTTCCTGTGATAACTTGAGTCCCTTATCGCCTCGCCTGTTCTTGGCTAACTCAGACATTTGAATTGCAATTTACGGTGTTTTCATCCTTTTCAATGGATGAAAACACCTCTTAACTTTACCTCACGACGGTTTTTTTTTTTTTTGCCGGTATTTTTTGACAGTGCAGACATTTGAATAGCTTTCTGTGCTGGAAGAAATGCCGTCGGCAGAAAAAACAGCCGACTCCAGCATTTGGATTGAGGCCTAAGTGCATAGGCTCAATAGAATAACATAGGAATTGGAGAAGTGATAAACTGGAGAATTCGGGGCTGGAATTCAAATGCAGGTGCTAATTTTATCTCTGCTTTTATCTCCAGTTTTCCCCATAGACTTCAATAGGAACATTTTTGATAAAACAGGAGGTAAAGCTTATTTCTTGAATTTGAATCCAGCCCTTCATCTCTGCTTTATCAAATCTTTATCAACGCGTAGTGAATCTCCCCCCTGGTGTTGTTACGTAACTCCAGGCATGGGAAGCGTGTGGCTCTCCAGCCACTCAGGACTACAATTCTCATCATCCCCATCCATCCAGAAGCTGGCTAAGTCTGTCTTTGACCTATGGGCCATTCAGAGAGGTAACTACACTATAATCAATGGGCCATACGTATAAAGACATATGTGGGAGGCAAAGCATACTGGACAAATAAAAACTCCCCTTCAAGGGAAAGGTCTCTGACATATTGTTGGCCCTTCCAGCATTCAAGGGGTTAAAAGCCCCATTTAAATTGGTTGGACAATTTATTTGTTTCATATAATGTCCCACAACTGCACCATTTTGTCTTTATACAATTGGCCCAAAGGATCATAAACAGTGGTTATTGAGAGTGGAAAATCTGTATTTGAACAATAAAGTTTTTCACTCCCCTTTATCAGTATGATCCTGCTCACAGAATATACACATATAGCACGTCTCTTCTATATACCCCATCACTGCTTCCTTAAGGGACTATATCAGCTATGCACAATTTTGGGGATTTGGGAAAAGTTTCAAAACCACCTATATTATTGTATTAACTATTTTTTTTTTATTTAGAAAACTATATATGATCTTACCTGAGAACTATTCACTTCAGACCCAGAGACTCTAGTCTTTAGAGTTAATTACTGGGTTCTCTGGGGACATAGGCTGAGTTCCCCAGGTAACGCTGTCCACTTCTAGTCCATTTCATCTCCTCCAGCCCCATTGTGCCAACTTCCAGCCCATTCTACAGTCTAACCCCACCTTTCTCCTTTCAATCCCACCCACCCGGTTAAGTCCCACCCACAACAATATTCATATCATTTTGACATGCCCATTCACAGACCATCAGCCGCCTCTCAGTGAATAGAGGGTAACATAGGGCTAAGATAGAAAGTCTTTAAAAAATATATATTTTTCTAAATCGAAAATGGATAATACAAAATATAGGTGCTTTTGAAAGATCTTCCAAAGTTATCAGATTGGTTTTGCAGGGATAGAGTCCCGATAATAGGCAATTATCTTGTAAAAATGAAAAATCATATGCTGTAGACTTTGTATTCTGGATTCCACAAATGCCTGGATTATGTTTTATTCGTGTTGTAGTTGTATAGTAAAGTTTTTTTCAAAGTTGCTCCTTGTAAAATAGATCCTACACCCTAGTATTTCTTTTCAGCATAATTCCTCCCTTTCCAGTGTTCTGCCTCCTTATTGAGCCAAGTGTCTGACTGTCACATGTCTAGCAATTGGCAGGAGTTACACTGCTTCAGCAACAGCGCTATTTACACAATCACATTTGTTTGCATTTGTAAGCCCCTACACATCTCCGTTTGACTGACAGTTTTTCCAGCAAGAAAACTTTTAAACCAAGATACATCAGGAATTAATTAATCATGCACCAATAAAGATATTTATTAGACAATTGCAAAAAAAGTACAAAACACATGAAAGTTCCCTTTAAGAAGAACATCCAGGTTATAGACCTACAAGCTCGGTCCATTTATACCTGTCTTGTTATAGACAGCCAACTCTTCTGCAGGTGATTAATTAAACTGCCTGCCTTTCTGTAAGACAAGTTACCAGCATGTTCCCTGGATCCATGCCTGTCTCCACTCTACCTTCAGATACAGAAAAGAGGACAATGGTTCCTGTGCTGACACCTTAGAACATCACAGGGCATTGCAATAGCGAGTTTTTAATAGAATGGCCCAGTTAGAAAGTGTCTGCAGATTTTTATAATTTTCAAACCAGTGGCTCCCACCCTTTTTTTTAGCTAAAGGCACTCTTAATATATATTGTGTCAGCCTTTTGTTTGAAGAATAAATAGGTTTTGGGGAAATTATCTTTTATATTCTGTGCCACAGTGTGCCACATTATTTTTATAAGTTTCTATGCTGGGACAAAATTACCACCATAGGTAAAAAAGAAGGAAGATAGCACAAGCTTGGTGTAGCGGTGTATTTTCCAATAGAGAAACTCCTTAGTAGTAAAATCAATATCACTTTACTAAGATACAGAATTGAAAGTGTCCATACCTGCTATATAACACACATTAGAGCACCTCGTGGTGAAACAGCTCTGGATAAGTACTACCACCATAGCTGGGAACTTCCTATTCAAGGGATACCAGAGAGGGCTCATGTGCTCAATTCGTGTCATAAAGAGGCGGGGGTTAACTGGGTGTATGGGGCTTAGTGCCCTTGCCTCATAAAGTTGGTGGGAATTGGGAAGAACAAGGTGGGAATGAGGAGAAGAGGGCAATAAATGGGAAGGACAGGGAGAGAAGTGAGCAGGAAGTGGGAGGAACAGGGAGAGAAGGAGGAGAAGTGAGCAGGAATTGGAAGGAACAGGAAGAGAAGGAGGAGAGGTGGGCAGGAAGTGGGAGGGACAGGGAGGGAAAGAGGAGAAGTGTGCAGGAAGTGGGAGGAACAGAGAGGGGAAGTGGACAGGAAGTGGGAGGAACAAGGAGGGAAAGTGGAGAAGTGAACAGGAAGTAGGAGGAACAGGGAGGGAAGGAGGAGAAGTAGGCAGAGTTTCAGATGAAACTCACCACTGCTGGAGAATCAGCCTCTGTCCTCGGAAACCCAGTAATTAACTTTAAATCCAGAGAATTCCCAGTTAAGATTACTGCACTGTGCTATGAATGAGTCTAGGGCAGATCCTGCACACTGGGGGCATTTCTAATAGCACAAGGAGTGGTAAGGTTGGCCTCGAACAGAAATAATTAACATATTGTGCAGAAAATTAGCATAAAGTGCCACAGTGGGCCATCAGCACGTAAAGGCTAATGTCCCAAAGACAATTTATTTTAGAGAAAAATGGTTAACGCAATAAATAGACAGTTTTTAATTCTCTGTAAACCAAAGCAAATTTTAAATATGAAGGGAGCAACAACGGGTAAAAAACATACATTTGAATGAACATGTTTATTTATAAGAACATGTTAATTTATATGGAGCCACAATTTTACTGCTACTGTATGAAGCCCTGGCCTTGGGTCCACAGTACAGGTCAGCCTGGTTCCCAGGTGGTTGCATAGTTCTCAATACCTGATAATCTGTTAGGGAAAGGGAACAGAGCCTACAGGGACACATCAGTATGGAACTGGCTGAGGAGAAGAGGATGCCTGGTCTTCAGCTTCATTTATCTGGCACCTTATTGCACTGGGGGATATTAATCAGAGTTATGCCTCAAGTGCACCATGTTATATGGGATTGGGAAATGGGTGCAGTTTGGACTGAGGAGCATCGAAGAACAGGGCATTGGTTGGCTGATAATTATTGAAGTTTTAGTCCAACAGCCTCTGGAGAGCTAAAGGTTGCCCTCCTTGCACTTGTGCCTCTTTATTAGTAAGACTGCTGACTTCCCTGACATAAAGGAACGCACTTCGATTTCCTTCATTCTGCTACTCAGCAATAAGTGTTTTGATTCCTAATTTATAATATCCATCCTGACAAGTCTCAAAACGGGCTGTCTCCTGAAGCCAGTGCTGATGGTGCTAGAGGCGACTCTGAGGTAGCAGCCACACATTGCCATAGACATACTGCTCGAGGACTCTGAAACCCGCTGAGAAATGGAAGCTTTGAGACTCTATGCACTGCATGATCTCCCTATTCTTCAGTAGTAGCGTAATTTGGATATGAATGGGAAAAACTGTGTACTGCATGTTGTGTAATAACTCACTGGAAGGAAGAGCATATGAACTTAAGAGGTGGTAAAAGGTATGTGTCCTGATGTCTGTGTTAGGGAAGGTAAGAGATACGTGTATTGATATCTTTATTAACAGGATGTGAGTAGTATGTGCCTGATGTCTGTATATTAGGAAAAAGTGAAAGGTACATATCCTAAAATAATAGACCAAGGGGGAGCAGTAGATATAGCTTATCTAGATATCGGTAAAGCATTTGACACTGTCCCTCATAGAAGACTCATTAATAAATTGCAGTGTTTGGGTCTGGATGTAAAAATAGTTAAAGTGATAGTGATGTTTCACAAAAACAGCAGTTCAAATTAATCTTCATAGTATTTGAGCCCTGGAGAGTGTTATTTCATAACTGTGAGCACTGTAGTTCAAGAGTAATTGAATGATAAAGTATCCTCCCACCCCTTTTTACCTAGTGTAAGCCCCCACTCCTCAGATGTGGAATCCAGTCCGTAGACCAGACAGATAACAGAAGGGGACAATCTTCTTCCTATGAGAACAATGAAATCCCTGCCCCCTTGACAGGTTTTTCCCTTATCTTAATTGAAGATTGTCCCTCTCTGCAGTCTACCTGGGCACCTCCCTTCTGATCTGGCTGAGCAGTGTTACATCAGTAAAAGGGGCGGGAGGGGGATACTTTGTCATTGAATTACTCTTGAACTACAACTCTGACAGAATTGAAATAACACTCTCCAAGGGTACGTGTCCTGATGTCTGTGTATTTGGAGGAGGTGAGAGGTACATATTCTGATGTCTGTGTATTAGGAGGAGGTGAGAGGTACTTGTCCTGATGTCTGTGTATTAGGAGGAGGTGAGTGGTACATGTCCTGATGTCTGTGTATTAGGAGGAGGTGAGAGGTACATATTCTGATGTCTGTGTATTAGGAGGAGGCGAGAGGTACGTGTCCTGATGTCTGTGTATTAGGAGGAGGTGAGAGGTATGTGTCCTGATGTTTGTGTATTAGGAGGAGGTGAGAGGTACTTGTCCTGATGTCTGTGTATTAGGAGGAGATGAGAGGTACTTGTCCTGATGTCTGTATATTAGGAGAAGGTGAGAGGTACATGTCCTGATGTCTCTGTATTAGGAGGAGGTGAGAGGTACTTGTCCTGATGTCTGTGTATTAGGAGGAGGCGAGAGGTACATGTCCTGATGTCTGTGTATTAGGAGGAGGTGAGAGGTATTTGTCCTGATGTCTGTGTATTAGGAAGAGGTGAGAGGTATGTGTCCTGATGTCTGTGTATTAGGAAGAGGTGAGAGGTATGTGTCCTGATGTCTGTGTATTAGGAAGAGGTGAGAGGTATGTGTCCTGATGTCTGTGTATTAGGAGAATGTGAGAGGTACGTGTCCTGATGTCTGTGTATTAGGAGGAGGTGAGAGGTATGTGTCCTGATGTTTGTGTATTAGGAGGAGGTGAGAGGTACTTGTCCTGATGTCTGTGTATTAGGAGGAGATGAGAGGTACTTGTCCTGATGTCTGTATATTAGGAGAAGGTGAGAGGTACATGTCCTGATGTCTGTGTATTAGGAGGAGGTGAGAGGTACTTGTCCTGATGTCTGTGTATTAGGAGGAGGTGAAAGGTACGTGTCCTGCTGTCTTTGTATTAGGAGGAGGGGAGAAGTGCATGTCCTGATGTCTGTGTATTAGGAAAAGGTGAAAGGTACGTATCCTGATGTCTGTGTATTAGGAGGAGGTGAGAGGTATGTTTTCTGATGTCTGTGTATTAGGAGGAGGTGAGAGGTGCATGTCCCTGATGTCTGTGTATTAGGAGGAGGTGAGAGGTACATGTCCTGATGTCCGTGTATTAGGAGGAGGTGAGAGGTACGTGTCCTGATGTCTGTCTATTAGGAGGAGGTGAGAGGTAAGTGTCCTGATGTCTGTGTATTAGGAGGAAATGAGAGGTACGTGCCTCATATCTGTGTATTAGGAGGAAGTGAAAGGTACGTGTCCTGATGTCTGTGTATTAGAAGGAGATGAGAGATATTTATCCTGATGTGTGTATATCAGATAGGGGTGAGTGGTACATGACCTGATATTAGTGTATTAGCATAGCGTGACAGGTATGTTTTGTGATGTACATGTACTAGGAGAGGGCGAGAGGTATATGTCCTGATATTTTTGTATTACCCTCTGTAGAGTGGCTAATGATCTACAGACTGCAAAATCCAAAGGCCACTTCTCAATACTACTTGACGTATCCTCTGCCTTTGATACAGTTAACCATTCTCTTCTTTCTCAGATTCTCCATAATCTTGACTTCCGCAATCAAGCTGCTTAACAGCGTCCTCCTATCTCCGGCAACGTTCCTATTTTGTGTCTTCAGACAATAACGTCTCCTCTACAGTTCCGCTGTTTGTGGGGGGTACCTTAAGGCTCTGTTCTGGGTCTGCTACTTTTCTCCCTGTACACCCTTTCATTGGGTGAATTTATTAATTAATTTGGCTTCAAGTATCATCTATATGCTAACGATACCCACATTTAAATGTCCACTTCACCCAAAATTCAGTTACGAATTCCAGACTGCCTCTTGGCCATCTCCTCTTGGGTGACCCACCATCATCGGAAGGTAAACATGTCCCAAAATCAAACGTCTCATTTTCCCTCCAATATCTTGCCCAACACCCACTTTCACCATTACCATTGATGGAACTGACATTTATCAGGTCAGCTCAGGACTCTGCCTAGGGGCCATATTTCATTCTTCACTTTCCTTCCCCCTCACATTAACTCCTTGGTTTGAACCTGTTGCTTCTTCCTCTGCAACATTGCTAAAATCTGCGCGTTCCTGTCCCTAAAAAATGACTAAAACTGTTGTGCATGCCCTCATACAAATACAAAACATAAGCAGGCGTTGTGCACCTCTCAAGGTATTGGGGATGAGAAGGAAGAGGAGAAGAGAAAGAGGAAAACAGACAGGGGAGTAGGAGGGGGGATCCAAAGAAGAAAGAAGATTAAGGAATTCATAGGTACCATATATGGCAGGCCTGGAAAGACTAGGGTGTCCAGTGGTGGGAGGCAAGATATCGGGCTTACGTTCTGGTCTGTGGCCATAGGGCTGGTCAGAGATACCAGTGTTGCAAAGAGTAATCCAGGGCTTCCATGCCTCCCAGGAAGAATAGCCCTTCCTTCATTTGAAGAAGGTAAATTTTTCCATGACTATAATATGAGATAATTTATTTGCCCATTCTGACAGCAAGGGTGGGTCTGCCGTTCTTCAATAAATAGGAATGCACATTTTGTCTGCATTGACACATTGGAGAAACAGCAGATGATTCGGTCTGTTTCTGACGATCTAAGTGGATGATTCTCCCAGTACTGTCCCCACTCAGTCAGGGAAAGTAGCATGAGGCATTAGTTGGGCTATAACAGATCGTATTTTCATCCAGAAAGGGGCTATGATGGGGCAATCCCAGAAGATATAACTTCAAGTGCCCAAGTGTGTGTCGCATCTCCAGCAAGTCGAGGCTATCTTGGTGTAAATGCTATGTAGTCTGTCAGGGATCCTATACCAGTGTGTTAGTATTTTATAACTTGTCTCAATAATAAGGATGTTAGTAGAGCAAGTCTGAACCTGGCGCACTCCCTTATGCCACCGGGAATCAGGTAGTTGTAAGCCCCATTCCATTTCCCATTGGTGTCTAAAAGTGTCTGGTGGGGTTAAGTTACGATGTTGTGAGTGGATGTCATACTTACTGGAGATGTTGTGTTTCTTAGGTTGAGAGTGTAGAAACGCTGTTTCCAAGCATGTCAGTTGTTAAAAGAATTGGGCTTTTTTGTAGGTGGTGGAATGGAGTTTCAGATAGTTCCAATACTCCGAAGGCTGAAGATCAAATTATCACACAAGACAGAGAAAGGTTTAAGAGTGCCATTTCTTGAGATGTCAGTCATCCTCAGTATACGCTCTCCACTCCATTGCTTAATCCTGGTAGTGCTTTGACCTGGGGAAAAAGCAAGGTTGTGGATAAGTGGTGCCAGAGGTAAGGTGGGATAGGAGAGTCCATTTTGTCGTGTGAGGCAGTCTCATGTAAATAGGGGAGCCGAGAGTAAAGGGCACTGTCTTACCTCCGTTGTCTGTCTTGAGGGGGTATCCATAGGAAAACATATGTTGGTATAGGAGTGGCGAGGATGTTATGCAAATCTACCCATAGTTTAGTTTGTGTGGGTGGTACATTTTATCCCCATTTATTTATTGTAACATAATGCTATTGTAAGGTGCTGCGTACACTGTGTGGCATTGTGTTCTGATGTCTGATGTGGTGTGTGTTCTGATGTCTTTGTATTAGGAGATGGCCAGAGGTATGGGCCCTGATATACTTGTATTAGGAGGAGATGATAGGTAATTGTTCTGATGTCTGTGTATTAGAAGGTAAGATGTACATGTCCTGATTCATTTGTATATGGAAGAAGTGCGAGGTAAATGTCCTGATGTCTACGTGCTAGGAGAAGGTGAGAGACAAGTGTTCTAATGTCTGTAAATTAGCAGAATAGAGGTAGTTGTCCTGATATCACATAAATACGTTATTACCACTGTCATCACTACAGTTTGGTCCTAGGAGGGACTAACCTATAAACATGTCATGTCACTGCTATCAGTACACTTCTGTCCTAAAATGGATTGGTCCCTTAAATATCTCTGTGCCATAAGTGCACTCTGCTTCTGTCAATCTCAACCTTTAAATCAGCTGCATCCCAAGGAACACATCTGTGGCCCACAGATTCATCAAAGGGTCACACGTTATGATAAAATGTCTAAAACAGTGTGTTAAGAACAATAGATTATTAACCCCTTTGATGCTAGAGATTTGCAATGCATTGGAGACCGTTCTAGTGCCTAATGGTTACGATAAAGGTGTGGGGCAACAGGAGAAGCCTCTGAGGGACGATTGTGGACCCAGGGCAGCCTGTTGCCCACCACTAGTGTATGTGATCTCTGCAGCGCATGTCTATCTGCTTTATGCCCCATTCCCACTCCTACTTCTCTCCCTCTCTCTGCCCTGTGATCCTTTCAGGCTGTGTGGTCGGTATCAAGGGAGGTTCAGGTTTCCTTCATAAAAAATAAAATTCATTAGGACTGGAGATGCCAAGTCCGTGTAACCACATCTCGGAGCGGCTTCCCCCATCATCACTGTCTGTGCTCCTTCTAAAAATCAGCTTTCCCAGGACATAGAAAAAAGCTTACTGTTAAACCTGGCTCTGCCATCACAAGGTTGTATTAAGTTTGGGTGGTGCCTTAACTCTTTAACCCTTTGCATGCCAGAGAGGAGTTGCAGTGCGTTGGATACCTCTCTGGCATGCAAAGGGTTAAGGACCAGAGTGATGTGCAACTCAGAGGGTTAAAGGGATCATTACCCTTATTCTGACTTTACATATTCAACAAGAACATACAGCATACAGAGCAGTCAGTGCTGCTGGACAGTATTACAATGTATCACTGTACTGCTTTGATGGTCGACTGACCAGAACACTCTCTGCTCACTGTCAGAGACATACATGTGTAAAAAAATTAAAATGGGGGAAGGTAAATTGCTTGTTATTACTGTTTTTTTTTAACCTTCACCCATTTTATTTTTTTTATACATTTACTAGTACACGGGCCAACAAAGGCGGCGCTGCAGTCATGCGCAGTACTGACTGCCAGAATGTGCCGTGGCTGATAACAGAGCAGGTCGCTCCGAATTCAGACTGTAGTCCTCTCAGCGCACCTTCCAGTATGCAGAGAGGACTACAGTCTGAATTCAGAGCGCCTCGCTCCGTTATCAGCCACGGCACAGGTAGTCTCTACAGCGCATGACTGCAGTGCGTACAGCCATCTCTACAGCGCATGATTGCAGCGCGCGCAGCCATCTCTACAGCGCATGATTGCAGCGCATGCAGCCATCTCTACAGCGCATGATTGCAGCGTGCGCAGCCATCTCTACAGCGCATGATTGCAGCACATGCAGCCATCTCTACAGCGCATGATTGCAGCACGTGCAGCCATCTCTACAGCACATGACAGCTTCTGACAAACATACTTTTAGCGATTTATTATATAGGATGTCTCTGACAGTGAGCAGAGAGTGTTCTGGTCAGTCGACCATCAAAGCAGTACACTGATACATTGTAATACTATCCAGCAGCACTGACTGCTCTGTATGCTACTTTTCACACTGTTTTTTTTTTGTTTTTTACATTGTATCAGTTCTTTCACAGACCCTAACTGAAAGCTCTCTGGAAACATATCCAGGGAGCTTAATTTCAGACATATAAAAATGTAAAAAAAAAAAATAGGTGAAGATTAAACAAAAAAGAATTAAAGTTATAGTCAATATAACTATGACTACATATTCTGCAATGGTACAATTTGCAAAATCAAAATAAATGGTTACTGTTCCTTTAAAGGAGCTGAAAACTTTGATTATGAAGATTTTTTTTTTACTTTTCCTGCTGGAAGATTCGTAATTCAAATGTTATTACCGCTCAAACATGTACGTAGTGCTAACTAGTGTCCAAAAGACAATCTTTTTGGAATGCACTCTGTTGGATACTTGAATCGCTGACTACAGGTCCCCATAATAAGTGATAGGAACAGTACCATCGGGGGGGGGGGGGTGCAATAAGGGTCGATGCTATGGCAGTGTGTGTCTGTTGATGCGTGACAAGCACATTGCCTTGGTGATAGAGACACTCATCGCCATATGCACTAAGAATTAGGGATGCAAGGGGAGGGGGAGAGACTGTGACCATTAGTATATAATCCTGGTATAAGGGTGTAGATGTGATGGGGAGAGAAGAGAGGAAAGAGTCTTCAGCACCAAGAACATCAGTAACCCTCACTCAGCCCTTTCATTGTCAGTGGGGTAAGCATCACATTGCATTATGATGCACTGGATACCTCTGGCACTCAAATGGTTAATATAGTGATGGAATAAAAGGAGGCATATAGAACCAAAGGTCCTCCAAGTGCAGTCAAATAGCCATTGGTGCTATCTTCTTTCTCGTCCTCAAGTTACAGTATCTATCTATCTATCTATCTATCTATCTATCTATCTATCTATCTATCTATCTATCTGTCTGTCTGTCTGTCTGTCTGTCTATCTGTCTATCTATCTACACTTCAGTTGATGTAAGGAATGCACACACATGATCTTTTCTGAATGCAAAAAGCATTAGACAGCTGAAACATCAATACAATAAATGTAACCCACTTTTTTGCATCCTTTTATTCGAGCACCCAGGCCACTTACAGACTGTTATAGTGAGTGCAATGCAAACGCAAAAGTCACACACACATATATATATAAAAATCAACGTGGTTTCTAGTTCCTTGTTAGGCACCGCATGCAGCGAATCAGGGTAGGCTGCAGCTAGACTCACCACCCCATTGGTCCACCGAGTCCCCGACATGCACGATATGCCAAATCACATGGAGAATGTTGTGCACTATTCACTAGTATAATATAAATGGGCAAACAGAGGCTGAGCCCAGCCCAGCATGTGTCATTTTACTGAATGTGGAGTTATAGGAATGTGATGGGACTAATGGATGGTGAATCAATGGGGATGTCAGCAGATTGTGGGAAGATACCTTTGTGCATGCTGTCTATATGCCGTTGACACCACTTCACCATCATCTCACCATTTTGGCCCCTTATCGCCCTTTAGTTCATCTCTCATGATGCACAGGATAGGAAATTGCAGTTTAATTTTAAAAAAATAATACAGTGATTTAAAAATCAGTATTTTGGTTAACAGGAAAACTCCTATAACTTATTTTTTCATAAAAAGTCTTCTCCTTTACTTCATGGTATTGTATTACATAACCATTCTGTCTACCTTGCGTCTCTAAAGCTACTTGTAATTGCTAAACTTTCAATAAAGTTTATTAAAAAAAGTGTACCCTTTAATTAAGGAGCAATTGCTGTAAGAGTCAGCGTGCCTCGTGTAAAAAAATGTGTTAGATACCACCCTGGCACCCAAAGGGTTAAATGCGGCTGTTAGCCACTTGAATGCAGGAGAGGTCTCAAAATCACTGCAAAGCAGGCCAAGAGTAAGACTTACTATTAACACTTTGAGCGCCAAAGTGGGATCCAGTGCATCGAGCAGGGGATTTTTTTGTAAGAACCCCTGAAACACAGAGACGTAGGAAAAAGTGGAGAATTGTTGGGGCAAATCAAAGTTCCTATTGATTTAAATTGGACTTTTAAACCTTTGATTTCTCAACAGGTCCTCAACGCATTGGCTTGCAATGTGAGGGAGACCTCTCAAGCATTCAATGAGTTAAAAGACAGATTTTAATCAGTGGACATTTTTATTTGTTCCCTGAGTTCGGGTGACCAGACTTCACCTTTAACCGGGGACACATACGAAAAATGCATACTGCAGGGCTGCTTTGATTTCAGTGCATTCTCTTGATGACGTGGGTTTATCCCAAGAAACGTACGTCAAGAATTGAGTGATCATAGGTCTGAGTCAGTGTGGGAGATACGTGTTCAGCACCAGAACGAGGCTGGGAATACAAAGTCTGGATAGCCTGTTGGTTTGATGTTACCTAGAGGAGACAGTCTAGAGCAGCAGTTCTCAACCTGTGGGTGGCGACCCCTTCGGGGGTTTAAAGACGATTTGCCAGGGGTCACCTAAAACCATCAGAAAATAGTTTTTTTTGTCTATTTTAAGCTGTAAAACTTGTAATTGTCTGGGAGACCGGGACTGACAGTGCAGGCACGCAGATAAGATGTCTGCGCTGGTGCCTGGCTTCCGGCCTCTGAACAATAAGGATTTCTTTATAACGGAGTAATTCAGTAATTACAGCGATGAAGGAGCAACGAAAATAATTTTACTGTTAGGGGTCGCCACAACTTGGGATATTTTATTAAAGGGTCGCGGCACTAGAAAGGTTGAGAACCACTGGTCTAGAGTAAAGCGTGCAGGACTCTAAATGAACTGAAGGCGATGCTGGTACCCCACGACTGCCGGCCTAGAGATACAATTATGTGGATTTTTTTTTTTTTAATTCTGATTGAGGAATTCATGTGAGTAGAGACCCTGAAGGAGGTTATTTGTCTAAAATTATTTTACTAACATGTAAAAAATACCACACTTAGACTGGATCTATTTGGCTCTCCTGTCCTTTTATATATTTGCAGTCCTAGAATATGCCTATTTCCTCGGTATCCCCAGATAATGGTGAGGTCTGTTCACCATATCCTAAGTTGCACTTGGTTTGCGCCAGAAATGTCCAGCATTTGCCAATATGCATATGGGCTGTTGATCCTTATCATTCAATTAAAGTAGAATTTACACCACCTAATAAAACCCCCATTCATCATACCTGGTTAAGAATGTTGGCAGTTTTAGTCCAACATCAGCTGCTTGACTGAAGGCTGCTCAACCGTGGCATAGCTATAGCAAAACCATTTTGTTATCTGAGTACTAAAGTGTTGTCTTTCTGTGATCTGATTGGGGCAACAGACTGCAAGGAGGATTTCTGGGCAATGGGAAACCCCTCCAGGCTTGCGATTGAGTGTGTTTTGGGTAGATAGGAAGGCTGTCAATTACCTACAACCAACCTTTAAGAGTGTAAATGAGATGTGTTCATGTTTTGTGCTGATCCCACTGAAGCCTGGTTAATCCCTTTTGCATGTATCAATAATGAAGCAATTAGTGCTAATTTACATACAGATGTGTGCCCTAGCCACGCCAATCACTGCAATGAATATGTAATTCTGGAATCCAGGCATCTCTGCCTACATGCTGTCGACACAATTATTGGAACCACCATTTCTTCTCCACGAATGATGATGCTTTAATGGAGCAAATGCCTTTACATTCATGCAAAGGTAACTTTCCTGCCTGTTTTAGCCACAGTTTCCCTCCCTGTAGACAATAGTATTGATCTTTATTTATCGGCCAGCCTGTGTTTTGTGTCTCTTGGGAAAAGGAAGGACACGTATATTAGTGTAGGCCAGGGGCATTCAATTGTTGGACCATTAGTTGCTGGGGGTTGCAACTCTCACCATCCCCAACCAACCAACAGCTAACTGGGATTGATGGGAGTTGTAGTCTCCGATAGATGGAAGTCCAAAGACTGACTTCCCCTGGTGAACGGCCCCTTATTTTCACTTTTACTGGTTTGTTAAAGGAACAGTAATGTTTCATTATGAAAAAAATATGAGTATTGGGCTTTTCTTGCTGATTAAAACAAGGGGATTCCCACTGCTGTGTTATACTTTATTTAAAAATATGTTGTTTTTTTATTAACCATTTAAGAACCAGATGGGTGACAGTGCATTGAGCAGCAATGCTCTGAACACCACTTTAATCCTTAAAGGGATAGTAACTTTTCAAAATAAAAGCAGCTCCAATTAATCTTCATAGTATTTGGTCCATAGAGAGTGTTATTAAATTCTGTCAGACATGTAGTTCAATAGTAATTAAATGATAAAGTATCCCCCTCCCGCCCCTTTTACCTAGTGTAAGCCCCCACTCCTCAGATGTGGAATCTGGTCTTAAGACCAGACAGCTCACATCAAGGGACAGTCTTCTTACTGTGAGAACAATGAAAACCCTGCCCCCCTTGACAGGTTGTTCAGGTTTTTCCCTTATGCTAATTGAAGATTGTCTCTCTCTGCAAACCATATAGACACAATCTTTCTGTTCTGAGGTCAGCAGTGTTACATCAGTAAAAGGGGCTGGAGGGGGGATATGTTATCATTCAATTACTCTTGAACTACAACTCTGACAAATACTATGAAGATTAATTGGAGCTGCTTTCATTTTGAAACATTACTATCCCTTTAAAGGGTTAAACTGCAGTTTTCTAGAGTGGACACAAGGTGGAGTTATTGCCTTTACTCTCTGTCGAGAGCTTTAGTCTGAGTCAACCTCTCCCAAAGTGAGTAATAGGGAAAGTAATGCTCTCTCGACATAAGTTGGCACATTTGTTAGAAAATATAGATGCCCAGACACAACTCTGCCAGTGGAAATTGGCTTTCAGGGCACACAGGTGTCACGCTGCTCAATTCCCTCTTGAGGCTGCCGCTTTCAGTCTCTATTATATATATATATATATATATATATATATATATATATATATATATATATACAAGATTGAGAGATGAAACACGGAAATGTGGGCGGTCAGGCAGTTCCCATCTTATTTAGAGGTATTCACACGTTTGAACATCTCTAAATAAAATGGTCATTTCGTGTCCTTCCACATTTCCGTGTGCCTTCTCTCAATCTGGTATATATGACACAATTGTTAACCATATGAAAAAAAAAATTGAGCTGAAATAGCTTTTCAATGAAGTATCTCCAAACAGTGAGAGTACTCTTGTTTTTACTCAGAAGGAAGATCTGTACAATACATTGCTTTTCATAGTAAATCTTTACTGAACCCCTTGCCTAGATGTACGTCTCATGTGATTTGAATAATCATCTCAGAAAAGCAGCACAGGCGGAACTTTTTCATAGCCCCAAATTGCTTCAAATTCTATTGTATGGATCGACATTACAGTACCACTCTCATAAGTTTCTCAGGATGAGTGAAAAAGGTACAAGAGTGGCACCAAGCAATTTAGATCTAATAAGAAGTCCTGTGTGTGTGCTGCTTTTCTGAGATGATTATCTATTCCTACCTGCAGATACTTTTATGTCTCACTAGTATTCCATCATCTCATTGATTTCTTTCCTTAGACCATCCAACTAGGGGCCTTTCACAGCTAACATTAGAGATCTAAGGACAGGGCCACCATCTGAGGGAGCAAGATAGTACCTGTGCAGGGCCGGATTTATCAAGAGGCCGACTAGGCACTGGCCTAAGGAGCTCAATTTTCTCCGGTGCCCGGCAGTGGCCCAGTCACGCCCATTTAAAAAAAAAAAAAAAAAATGTTTTCATTATTTTTTTTATGTGCTGTGGTACAAAGGGTGTCACCCTCTGTAAACTCAGTGCCACAGTGAGTGATTTAACCCGGTGGTCCCTCTTGCTCTGCCTGTGACTCAGGCACTTCATTTGCTGCCGTGTCTGCTCAGTCCCCAGTCGCACCTGAGGCATCAACCCGCTGCCTTACTCTTACTTTGCTGTGTTGCGGCTGGTGGAAGCGATGTTACATGACTGGGCGTCATGTGATGGCGACATTGGGCATGACAGTGTGGGCTGGCTAAGGAGGCAGCAATGACTAAACCAGCTAAGCACAGTCTGCACTTAAAATTTGCAGCGTGTGTAGCAGGCAGAGTAGCTGGGTGCAGTGGTGGACTGAGAGGTTGATCATTCAGTCATGGACTGAGGGCCCACCGCCGCAGCAGGTCACCATTTGTCATGGATAACTCTGGAGTGCCCCTTATTTTGTACACTTGTCCCAAGAAACTCAGTGGGACAATTCCCAGGAAATAGCAGCATGTTGATTTTAGCTCTGCCAGACCGTCACCAACGCGGCCACCACCACCTCAATAAGCTACATTTAGTGAGCTGAACATCGATCTTCTAATACACTGAACAAATGATGGCTAGCCGGGTTACATTTACACAATGAGAGAGAACTGCTTCTCTGGTGCCAACCAATGAGAGAGGATAAATGCTTTTCCGTTGCTAGCCAGTGAGAGAGGAGAACTGCTTCTCTGGTGCTAGCCAATCATAGAGGAGAATGGCTTCTCTCATTGGCCATCTTATGAGGCTGTGCGGGTTAAAGGCCTGACATCTAAGGGCAGAGACTGTAAGCTCTATGGGGCAGGGACCTTTTATCCTCATGTATACTCACCTGTTGTTCCCCTTATGATTGTCTTTATAAGTACTTAATCACTGCACATATTGTACTCCTGATATCAACTGTAAACTGTAAAGTGCCAAGTACACTGGTTGGCGCAATATAAATAAAATATACAATACAATACAGAGAGAGTATGAAGTAGTGACATGCAAGTGGCCTCCACAGCACTATCCGGAGTGACGGAGTGCTCACTGCCTCTCACCCCTGCTTAAATGTGGTGACAAACGTTTCTCTGCATGAACTGCTACAGGATTTGCAGGTATGTCTGACTGAGTGCTAGACGGTTGTTCTTGGAAAACCCCTTAAATACTTGGCTTGTATTGCATTTGAGACTTCTTTAATATTAAAGGGATAGTAAAGTCCCCAAAAAACTATGTTCTAAATCGTTGCTGCACTAAAAAAACATTTAATGTGCTTAATCCTTTCTCTCAAATCGTTATGGTTTGAGAGATGTAAGAAAATAAAGACCTTCGCTCTCTCCCTCTTCTCATGCGTCCAATGTACAGCGGACGTCATGCAATACTGCTTCCGGGACCAGACGGCGGCTCTTCAGGAGCGCTGTCATCGAGATATCTAAGTATAATTACTTCATCGGAATGTTCTACGTGTGCTTGCAAGCCAGGCACATGTTGTAGACCATACCGATGAAGTAATTACAGTTAGATATCCCAATGACAGCACTCCTGAAGAGCCGCCTACAGTCGGGCGACCGAATTCTGCCTCCGACAGCTTTACAGCTCGTCAGGCAGAAAGGGGAGGGAACGGAGGACTTTATTTTCTTATTTCTCTCAAACCATAACTGTTTGGGGTGTTTAAGCGGTTTAAGAGATACGGTTTGTTGCAAATAGTTTATTTTTTCAATATCTACCTAAATCTAAATATTTTTTATGGGACATTACTGTCCCTTTAACATATCCCATAGATTATACCTGTTTAAACCAAGCATATTTTAGATCAACTTTTGAGCCATTTGCATCAAATAATAAATGTCAAACTCTGTCAGATTATTTACATGTGTATATAACACCTTATTTCTGTTTATATTTTACCCTTTAACCCCTTAAGGACCAGCGGTCCAGAGAAGTTACCTTCCCTTAAGGACCGCTTTGATCCATGCCGACGCGCCGGTACACGTGACCTGTTACGCGTACCGGCTCACCGCTTTAAGGCCTAAGAGAGATCGCTCTGGTCTTGGAGCGATCAATTTTAGGCCCCGTTTTTACTTACAGCGCTCCCGGTAGAGCACTGTAAGCAAAAAGTACGTGACGTGCTATGACCGTCAATGGTCCTTAAGGGTATAAGGACCGTGATGGTCATAGTACGTCATGTAGTCCTTAAGGGGTTAAGGACCAGCGGTCCAGGAAAGTTACCTTCCCTTAAGGACCGCTTTGATCCATGCTGACGCGCTGGAACACGTGACCTGTTACGCGTACCGGCGCGCCGCTTTGAGGCCTAAGAAAGATTGCTCTGGTCTTGGAGCGATCAATTTTAGGCCCCGGTTTTATTTACATCGCTCCAGGTAGAGCGCTGTAAGCAACAAGTACGTGACGTGCTATAACCGTCAATGGTCCTTAAGGGTATAAGGACCGTGACGGTCATACCATGTCACGTAGTCCTTAAGGGGTTAAGGACCAGCGGTCCAGGGAAGTTACCTGAATAGAAGAATAGCATTGTCGAGTCCCTTTCCTTAACTCAAGGAAGCATGCTGTGCCAGGACCGTCACGCCTTCCGGCACTCATGGACAATCATGACAGGTCATGGAATTCTGGGGTGGCAGCACGCCGCTCTTCCATCCCAGAATACTATGAGATGAAAAAAAAATAATGCACTGTGGTCCTTAACGGTTGCCCTGTGCCAGATTGGACAGTCGTTAAGTGGAGCATTCTCTATTTTTTGTAAGCCATACATTTATGTACTGTTTGTGATTGCCCACATTTTGGTGCAAAAAACATACTAATGCCTTGATGTTGAATTGCACATGCTCCTAAATTATGGCAAAGTTAGCCAGACATATGTGTGCTAAGTGAGTTGCTGAATTAGGTGCAATCGCTAATCCTCCCAACAAAATGGTGAATATTTTAGCCTTGCCCACTTTTTCAAACACATTCACTAAAAACAAGCAAATTTTGCTAAATCAGACAAAACATTTGCAATATTTTGCCATCAGAAGTACACTGTCAATAGCAAATGTGCACGTCTTACATCCCGCCCTTTGTCTCCGCATCAGTGAATGTATCAGTTCACAGTCTGTGACCAAACAGCCAGACATAATTTCACTTACAGTTCACCTCCGTTGTTCTCTGTTACACACATGCACTCTCTATTACCAGTTGAGATGTGGACCTCGGAACAAAATAATTCCTCATTCCTCTCACTGACGAACCCTTTTCCTAGAACCATAGCACAGAACCTGTCATAGCTTATTTGGTAGCAAGGGACTCCAAAATGAAATTTTTTCCTGTGTTCACTTAATGAATGAATGAACAAGATGTGTGCTATTATCAGTCTCTGCAAGTACATACTAAAAGTGGTTATTTGCTAAAAATCTTCTGACTGATGTACTGGGGAAAACAAATGGATTGTATACAATGTACTAAAGTCCCTACTCGCAAAAGAAAATTGGAGCAATTATGAAGCATTACCAACTGCACTTTGCTAGTCAAGTAAACATTTCTATGTATTTTAATGGGACTTTAAACCCTTAACGACCACCCGATCCACCGGTCTGTCTCATTTCTGTCGCATTGAATTCTGGGATAGCAGAGCGGTGTACAGCTGCGCTGCCATCCTAGAATTCCATGACATGCGAGGACCTGACAGGTGTGAAAGTCCTGGCACTTTAAAACTTCACTAAAAACACCTTGAATGCTAGAGGAATCGCCAACACACCACTTCACCAGCATTCAAGGAGTTAAAAGTACTATTTAACCCAGAGGGGTTAAATGGTACTTACACACCAGACAGACACCATCATCCTGTGTAGACAAGCACACACAACCATGGAGCTAGCTTTCCCTTCTGTTGAAACAATCACATATGCCTGACTTTCAAGTAAGGGAACATCTGTACTGTATTTTCATCTGTCTGTACGGATTAAGAATTGTCACTGGATTACTTAACTAAGGGAAAACTCATACCACTTGTTTTTGCCATTTTGTTTTTCATATTCTATATACCCTATTTTCTCAGCTCCTACCAAGTTAAATTATTATTTACTAGGAGCATTGGCATATTTTTGCCCAAGAGGTTAATAAATTATATACCCTCCCCCCCCCCAAAAAAGTACAATACAGTTGTATACACGACTAGATAAACATAGACTGTGATACGTGTCAGGTACTAATAGGTTTAAAAAACTGGATTTACGTGTAGGACTATTTTCCCCTGACATCCAAGTAAATCCAGAAAGGTGACAATGTTCTAAACCCCTTAACGACCCTTGATGTTCCAGGACCGACACCCCTGGGGCACTTAAGGACCATGATGGTCCTGGCACCTCATGGAATTCCGGGTGCGCAGAGCGGCTGCACAAAAAATGATGCGCCACATCGGGCAGTCGTTAAGGGGGTTAACCCCTTCGCGTCCTGTGACGTACCCGGACCTTCACGCTGGTCCGGCACTTAAGGACCAGTGACGGTCCTGGTACGTCACGTACTTTTACTCACCGCGCTCCTGCAGGAACGAGGTGAGTAATAACGTGGACTGAAATTGATCGCTCCAAGACCGGAGCGATCACTTTCAGTCCTCCTTTCGATGTGCCACCCCACGTGATCAGTCACGTGGGACGGCACGTCAAACTCGTCTATCTGGTCCTTAAAGGACCAGACACCGCGGGATCGTCGGACCCTAAGGGGTTAATGACTGGATTGTTGAATTTTCAGTGCTTAGCCCTTTCAACTCCAAAACGGTGTGCAACACATTGCAAAACAATGTGTTACATAACTCTCCATCGGGGAGTGTGTTTGTGAGTGAGCATGTGAGTGCATCTGTGAGTGAGATCGTGTGAGTATATGTGTACGTTTTGCATGTAGTGTGTGTGTTTTGCATGTAACGTGTGTGTTTTGCATGTAGTGTTTTGCTTTTTTGCATATAGCGTTTTACATATAGCGTTTTGCGCATAGCATTTTGTGTTTTTTGCATAGTGTTTATTGTTTTGAGAATAGCTTTTTGCATAATGTATTTTGAAAGACACTCAGTTGCTTCTCTTATTTGCATAGAACCTTCTGAGTCCTGTGTTTCCCTGAATCAGTGACAGTCGGCTCAGCTGGGTCAGTCAGTACAGAAGGGCAGGGAAGCTGTCATATATAGCTTCTCTGCCACACTTGTATTTTGGAACCCTTTCAATGGCATAGGGGTGTGCAATACACATCCCTATTGCACTGAAAGGTTTTAGGGAACAATGCTGGGTTTAGATGCTGAAGTCTAAGCAGATCCTTTCTGCTCCCCTAGTGGGCAAGTGGGGAAGCAGAGAGGATGCACTCAGACTTCAGATTTGTCAGACTGCTGGTGATCTGTAAGGGAGGGCATTCAGTACACATTGCTAGCAATTCGACAGTCTTCCAAACTAATAAGTAGATTCTTCCCCCCTTTCATAAGTAACTCCTTTTGTATATGGTGATGCGTGTCTCCATTGCCAAAGCCAGGGCTGGATCTACATCCCAGGCTTCTGAGGTGCCCTTAGCTCTGCCTCTGGCCACACCCCCACACCTCACATGAACCCTCCCCCAGTCCCATCTACTATTTCCCAACACAGGAAATGCCATTGGCTTATAACAAGCAAGAATAAAACAAAAAGCTTTAACTCCTTGTTTGCTAGTGAAATCTCAAATGTATTGTTCCACAATGTATTGGAGAGCTCTCTAATATCCAAGGGGTTAAATAATAGCCTGTAAAAGGGTATAAAACTGGTACAAGGATGTTGAGATTGGACTGGCCCCACCCACAACTCAGAATGTGGGTGTGGCCAGCACAACCGAGGCTCCCTTCAAAATTCAGAGCTCTAGGCAGTTGCTAGCCACACATCACCAGACACACACCGCCACAACATAGACCCTTAATGCATCTCCTCTCTTCTTCCATCTTTAACCTCTAAAACACTGACAGGCAACCAGATTTACACCACGGGCTGCGCATGTCATCTAAGGTCCACAAGTAGCACACATTATAGTTAAAAATTTAGAAATAGGAGTTGGAAAAGTAGATTAACCCCTTGGATACTACAGAGGCCTCCAATGCATTGCTTTATATTGTACTGGAGAACTCTCTAGCACCTGAGGGGTTAAGGTGAGACTGTGTAAGCGTAAAGGGAGGTGAAGCACAGAGACAACAGAGAGCGGATGTGCAGATTTTTGGGGTTAAAATAGAGATTACAGACTGGGGGCCACAGGAGACACATCTTTGGGCCGCCAGCTGCTGACTACTGATTAATAGATGGTAAGATCCTCAGTCAGAGCATTGTGGTGCCCATGGGAGCATGTGGGCAGCCCCACAATATGCCCACCCCTGAACTCATTCCCCTTCCCTGTCTTAAGTTCATCAAAGAATGGCTCTGTTGTGGTTCTGCAGATGCTTCAGGGCACAGTTAAAGAAACTTCCATCAACACCAAGTCGAGAAGACAACAGAAGCATCTGAATGTTATTGTTATTGTGCTATAATACGCTGCCTCAAGACTAGAACTTCTTATGTCTCATGAGATATCCACTTAGAGCAGTGTCTGCGGATTCTGAACCTCTTACTGAGAAACGTTCAGCTTGACTTGGAATCCTCTTTTGTATGAACACAGCATGAGTCCCTTATTCAGAATTTCCCATTTATTTCCCATTTGAAGATTAGAGGGGTGTGCACAGCAATCTGGTCCTTAAATGATTAACCGTCTTAGTGTGAGAAGGGTACCCAACGCATAGCAAAGCAATGTGTTGGGTACTCCTCTTGTACTCGAAGGGTTAAGCGGCAACCTGCAGGAAAAAAAAACATATCTGCGTTAAAAATTAACAATTTGAGTGACAGCTATTTGTTGGTTATATAAATAGTTTTTGTCAAGTAACCTTTTTTGTTTGGCACGTTATGCTAATTAGTTAAAGTACTGGGGCCAAGATTATCTCACCCTGTGTTGTGAATGACTCTAAAGCACTGGGGCATTTTTAAAAGTGCATGGAACTTTATGTTTGGTCTAGAACATAACTAATTAGCATACCGTGGAGGGAATTAGCATAAAGTGCCACATTGTGCCACCAAGACATAAAGATTAATTTCTCAAAAACAATTTATTTTGCAAAAAATATGGCTAGTACAAAATATAGGCAGATTTTAATTCTCTGTAAAACAAACTGTACCGTAAAATCTTGCGTATAATACGCACAATTTTGCCCCTCTTCACCTTATGTGAAATGGGGGCGGTGTATTATACACAAGCCAAAAAAAATGTATAAAAAAAATTCCCATTGCCACCACTTCCCTCCCGGCTTACCCATATCCTCCTCCTCCGTAGTCCGTCCGCTTACCTCAGCCTTACCTTAGCCTGACAGGGCATCTGCTGCCCGCTTCCAGCATGGCCCTGTCAGGACCTCTTCTTTGTAGCCAATGGGTAATGTCTTGTGAGGACCGGTAAAACTGGAGGTAATAGTAAAAACAATACCACCTGAAAAACTCACACATGTACCTCAGCTATTATATAGCTGGCGAGGTACATGGAACAACGAGCGTTGGTGGCCAAATGCTCGTTGTCATTTTTTGTTCCCACAACTCGTACTAAATAGCGTGAATTGTGGGAACATCAAAGGATTAAGAAAGCCAACTCTCTTTGTTTGACAGTGTCAAACAACAAGAGTGACCTGAAATAAGTCAGAAATGTAACACTTACCTGTCATCCACTGTCAATTTTCTTCTTTAATCTTCTCTTCTTTCTTCTTAACTTCAGTCTTCTTTCTTGTTTAAAGGTATAGTAATGTTTCATAATAAAAGCAGCTCTAATTAATCATCATAGTGTTTGGACTTTGGAGAGTGTTATTTCAGTACTGTCAGACTTGTAGTACAAGAGTAATTCAATGACAAAGTATCCCCCTCCCGCCCCTTTTACTGGTGTAACACTGCTCAGCCAGAGCAGAAGGGAGGTGCCCAGGTAGACTGCAGAGAGGGACAATCTTCAATTAAGATAAGGGAAAAAACTTGAAAAACTTGTCAAGGGGGGCAGGGCTTTCATTGTTCTCATAGGAAGAAGATTGTCCCCTGCTGTTATCTGTCTAGACTTACAACCAGATTCCATGTCTGAGAAGAGATTGCTTACACTAGGTAAAAGGAGCGGGAGGGGAAACTTTGCTTGTGAATATCTCTCACACCATAAAGGTTTGAGAGATAAGGCTTATATCGTCGTTCATGTTTTGTTAATGCCTACAAAATAAAATAAAGATAAAACAAAGTATTACTATCCATTTAAAAAAATTGTGCTAGGTATGTTACTTAAAATTAAAAAATGACGCCCCTCCAAAAGATGCGACTGTTAACCCTTTGAGTGCCAGAGAAGTAGCCCTCCAGCGCTCAAAGGTTTAATATAGGAGGTATCTTCATGTCCGCTTTAACGGAAAAAATCTAATGTTTTTTTAATTTTGTCATGAAATGTGCGGTCCTTCACATGCAGTGAAGCCACTGCATGGAATAGGATAGCAAAGTCTGCCTTTTTTATGTGTTGTCCAATGGGGGCAAATGTTGTGCCCATTGAACATTTTTGCGCGGCGGTGGTTGTTGACAGAACAGTTTATAGAATTGTAAACTGTGCTGTCAAAACCACCACCACTTGTTTTGAATACTAACGGGGCTAATACATTTGAGCCCCAAGACTGGACAACATGAAGACCCCAGCTTTTGCTGGACTACAACTCCCATCATGCTCCAGCAGCTGTTGGCTGCTGGAGGATGATAGTAGTTGTAGTCCAACAAGAAGAGTAGGGCCACGAAGCCGCATCAATCTATATTTTTATAGCAGTGAAATATATGTTATGCAACATGGTAGTATCAGAATCTGCGTTACTGAGAGGTAGAAAAACTGTCTCTCCTGTTTTTGGACTACAGCTGCTATTATTGTCCATAAGCCAAATGAGGATGATGGCTGGAGAACCACAGGTTCACGATTTCTGTTTCACCTGTAGTTGAAAATCCAGCTGTCTGAGGACACCACTCTCCCACACACATACATATTTGCACTGCAATGCAGACCTCAATAACCGTAGGGATTAAGTCATCCTGCCAGTCACTGAATGTGCGGGTCTTTTCACTGAGACATTCCTGGTTTTGCGTAGCCACAGACTAATATATGTCAAAGGACTAATATAGTTGCCTGTTACACTGACATGAATCAGTGTCCCCCATAATCACGTTTGTTCTTATCTCTCACATCCTCTTCACCTTTACTGTCTTATTCTTTCCTTAAAGTGGGACTAACACCTCATAACCGTTCTCCTTCTAACGTGCATCGGAGAGATTCAGCTCTGAAAGACTTAAAATAATAATTAAAAGTGGACATGTCTGCATGACGCATGTGTTATTCCAGTGCACAAACATTCCATTTTAACTCTTTCCGTTCTGGGATGCTCACCTTAGCAGGAACATTGCAAAAAAGTAGGTAATTTTGAGAGAGTTTTCAAAATCACCTATATATGATGTTAGCCATTTTTTAATCATTCGAAGCATAGTTAATGAGATACAGTATTTGCTTGTATTTATTTGTCAGCTATTGCAGATTAGACAGTATTGCCTGACCTGTCTAGCAGATACTAATTACACACTGCGAGTATCCTTCCCACCTCTCTCTTCCTGCCTGCCAGATACTAACATTCCATACTCCTCTCCCTGTACCACCCACTTCCTGCCGGCAAGATACTAACATTCCATACTCCTCTCCCTGTACAACCCACTTCCTGCCAGCAAGATACTAACATTCCATACTCCTGTCCCTGTACCACCCACTTACTGCCAGCAAGATACTAACATTCCATACTCCTCTCCCTGTACAACCCACTTCCTGCCAGCAAGATACTAACATTCCATACTCCTCTCCCTGTACCACCCACTTCCTGCCAGCAAGATACTGACATTCCATACACCTCTCCCTGTACAACCCACTTCCTGCCAGCAAGATACTAACATTCCATACTCCTGTCCCTGTACCACCCACTTCCTGCCAGCAAGATACTAACATTCCATACTCCTCTCCCTGTACAACCCACTTCCTGCCAGCAAGATACTAACATTCCATACTCCTGTCCCTGTACCACCCACTTCCTGCCAGCAAGATACTAACATTCCATACTCCTCTCCCTGTACCACCCACTTCCTGCCAGCAAGATACTAACATTCCATACTCCTCTCCCTGTACCTACCACTTCCTGCCAGAAAGATACTAACATTCCGCACTCCTCTCCCTGTACAACCCACTTCCTGCCAGCAAGATACTAACATTCCATACTCCTCTCCCTGTACCTACCACTTCCTGCCAGCAAGATACTAACATTCCATACTCCTCTCCCTGTACAACCCACTTCCTGCCAGCAAGATACTAACATTCCATACACCTCTCCCTGTACCACCCACTTCCTGTCAGCAAGATACTAACATTACATACTCCTCTCCCTGTACCACCCACTTCCTGCCAGCAAGATACTAACATTCTGCACTCCTCTCCCTGTAGCTACCACTTCCTGTCAGCAAGATACTGACATTCCATACTCCTCTCCCTGTACCTACCACTTCCTGCCAGCAAGATACTAACATTCCATACTCCTCTCCCTGTACAACCCACTTCCTGCCAGAAAGATACTAACATTCCATACTTCTCTCCCTGTACCACCCACTTCCTGCCAGCAAGATACTGATATTCCATACTCCTCTCCCTGTACCTACCACTTCCTGCCAGCAAGATACTAACATTCCATACTCCTCTCCCTGTACAACCCACTTCCTGCCAGCAAGATACTGACATTCCATACACCTCTCCCTGTACAACCCACTTCCTTCCAGCAAGATACTAACATTCCATACTCCTCTCCTTGTACAACCCACTTCCTGCCAGCAAGATACTAACATTCCATACTCCTCTCCCTGTACCTACCACTTCCTGCCAGCAAGATACTAACATTCCATACTCCTCTCCCTGTACAACCCACTTCCTGCCAGAAAGATACTAACATTCCATACTCCTCTCCCTGTACCACCCACTTCCTGCCAGCAAGATACTAACATTCCACACTCCTCTCCCTGTACCTACAACTTCCTGCCAGCAAGATACTAACATTCCACACTCCTCTCCCTGTACCTGCCACTTCCTGCCAGCAAGATACTAACATTGCACAGTCCTCTTCCCGTGCCTGCCACTTTCCGCCAGCAAGATACTAACATTCCACACTCTTCTCCCCGTACCTCCCACTTCCTGCCAGCAACATACTAACATTCAACACTCCTCTCCCTGTACCTACTATTTCCTGCCAGCAAGATACTAACATTCCACGCTCTTCTCCCTGTACTTCCCACTTCCTGTCAGCAAGATACTAACATTCCATACTCCTCTACCTGTACCTCCCACTTCCTGTCAGCAAGATACTAAAATTCCACATTCATCTCCCTTTACCTACCACTTCCTGCCAGCAAGATACTAACATTCCACACTTATCTCCCTGTACCTCCCACTTCCTGCCAGCAAGATACTAACATTCCATACTCCTCTCCCTGCACCAGCCACTTCCTGCCAGCAAGATACTAACATTCCATACTCCTCTCCCTGTACCTACCACTTCCTGCCAGCAAGATACTAACATTCCATACTCCTCTCCCTGCACCACCCACTTCCTGCCAGCAAGATACTAACATTCCATACTCCTATCCCTGTACCTACCACTTCCTGCCAGCAAGATACTAACATTACACACTCCTCTCCCTGTAGCTACCACTTCCTGTCAGCAAGATTCTGACATTCCACACTCTTCTCCCTGTACCTACCACTTCCTGCCAGCAAGATACTAACATTCCACACTCCTCTCCCTGTATCTGCCACTTCCTGCCAGCAAGATACTAACATTCCGCACTCCTCTCCCTGTACCACCCACTTCCTGCCAGCAAGATACTAACATTCCATACTCCTCTCCCTGTACCTGCCACTTCCTGCCAGCAAGATACTAACATTCCACACTCCTCTCCCTGTAGCTACCACTTCCTGCCAGCAAGATACTAACATTCCATACTCCTCTCCCTGTACCTACCACTTCCTGCCAGCAAGATACTAACATTCCATACTCCTCTCCCTGCACCACCCACTTCCTGCCAGCAAGATACTAACATTCCATACTCCTATCCCTGTACCTACCACTTTCTGCCAGCAAGATACTAACATTCCACACTCCTCTCCCTGTAGCTACCACTTCCTGTCAGCAAGATTCTGACATTCCACACTCTTCTCCCTGTACCTACCACTTCCTGCCAGCAAGATACTAACATTCCACACTCCTCTCCCTGTACCTGCCACTTCCTGCCAGCAAGATACTAACATTCCGCACTCCTCTCCCTGTACCACCCACTTCCTGCCAGCAAGATACTAACATTCCATACTCCTCTCCCTGTACCTGCCACTTCCTGCCAGCAAGATACTAACATTCCACACTCCTCTCCCTGTAGCTACCACTTCCTGCCAGCAAGATACTAACATTCCATACTCCTCTCCCTGTAGCTACCGCTTCCTGCCAACAAGATACTAACATTTCATACTCCTCTCCCTGTACCACCCACTTCCTACCAGCAAGACACTAACATTCCACACTTCTCTCCCTCCTACCCACCATTCCCTGACGGCCATAAACTGACAATCATGCAAATCCTGTCAAAATGGATGCCCCCACTGAGGTGGAAATGTGGATAGATGACAGTTCCAAAAAATAAATAAATCCATATATTGCATGGTTTTTCCTACTTAGAAAAGCAAGGTGCTCCCATGTCTGAGATAATCTTTATTCAAAAATTATTACAACTCAGGCTAATGCCTCCTTGGTTCAGTGTTTGGAAGCTTTAGTCAATTGACAGAAAATTTTCTGCAGAGACTAATGAAACAGCACAACCTAGTGGTCAATATTATAGAATTTTTTTATTAAAAAGTGAAAAAAAAAAACAAATTAGACAAGATTAAGCTGTTATGATGTTTGAATTATTTATCTCCCAGCAGGAAAGTCCGTACACTATATATTTTGCTGAATTTAGAGGCCTTGGAATAATTCAAATAACATTAGAAATACTGTACATTTTGAAACTTTATTAGGTTGCCTAAGAGAGTCAGAGATAAGTCCCCCAATGCTATATTTATTAACCCTTTGAGTGCCAGAGGGGTACGGAATGCATCACCCCTCTGGCACTCAAAGGGTTAATTAAAACCCTTTGAGTGCCAGAGAGGTATCCAACGCATTGCACTGGAATGCTGTCAATACCCCTCTGGTACACTAAAGGTTTAGAAAAAAATCTTATTTAAGCCCCTTTAAATAAGATTCAGATTTTGGGACATATTTAAAACACAAAAGATACTCAATTCTTGATCAAACCAACTGTACCATAGGGCAAAAATAAGAAATTCCCATTAATTTAAGTGGAACTTTCAACACCTTGAGAGATAGTGATGTCTTCAGTGCATTGCGAAGCAATATTGTGCAGACCTTTCTAGCTTTCCTGGGGTTAACCCCTTAACGACCACTGCCGTGCCAGGACTATCACGGCTGGCCGGAACTTAAGTACCAGTGACTTCCTGGCATGTCATGGAGTTCAAGGCTCCCCGCGTGGTTGCACGCTGCTCAGGGAGCCCTGAACGGAAATTAAAAAAAAAAAAAAAATGCCCTGTGGTCCTCAAGTGCCGGCCGTGCGCGCACCGGTCCTTAAGGGGTTAAAAGACCCACTTGGGACTTAAATGGAAACAGCTTAAATAGATTTTTTGGGGGGTCTTCCACTGTATTAGAGCTGTCCAAGTTCAGTTCTCAAGCTCCACCCACAGGCCAGGATGTAAGGGTTTCCCTGATTAAGCACAGGTGAGTTAATCAGTGGATCATTCATTGTGACTGACTCACCTGTGCTTAATCAGGGAAATCCTTACATCCTGGCCTGTGGGTGGAGCTTGAGTACTGAACTTAGCCCTGCTCTGGATCAAGAGGGGTGATATGGCATGGTCTGGACTTGATGGATGCATGTCTTTTTTCAGCTTCATCATATTAGGGTGACCACATGTCCCAAATTGGCTGGGACAGTCCCAGATTTTAAGTGTGTGTCCCTCTTGTCCCGGGCAGCCCCTTTCTGGGACAATACTGAGTCCCTGAATGAAGACTCCAGAGCACAGAGTTCTAAACACTAAAAGTAGAACTGCCCATTGGCTACTGTGACAAGAAGTGTTGTCTTTTTTGGGCTACAAGAAAATGGCTTCCAGGCACAGCTCAAATCTATAGAGAACTGATCTGGACATCAATCGGGAGCTGCAGTGCATTTTGTGTTGTAGTGTAATGCTACTCTAATGCTACTCTAAGGCTTTGTAATTGATGTACATTTTCTTGTAGTCCATCACAGGCAGCTTTTTCTGACACAGCAGTCAATGGGCAGTTCTCCTTCTAATGTTAAAAAGTCTGTGGTGCGCTCTTTTCTCCGCAGTGTCCCTGAATGGCAGAATTGAAATGCGGTCACCCTACATCAACTATGATAGTGTGTCTGGCTCGAAAGTTAATTATATTTTTTGTCCCTTCCTGCCTTTGAATACCAGAGGGGTACACAATACGATGCATACCCCCACAGCAAAGGGTTAATAAGTCAGGTACAAACCCATTATATCTACTGCAGTTCCACAGTAAGGACATTTTTAGCAAATAAACCACTTTTAGGATGTTCTTGCACAGGCTGATAATAGCACACATCTTGTCAAATGAACGCTGCAAGGCATTTCATTTTGAGTCCCTTAACACCTGCTATAAAATGAGTTATGACAGGTTCTGTGCTATGGCAAGTCTTTGGTAGGAAGAGAGTTAATCAGTGCCGACTGTATAGAGAAAAGTGATTAATCTGTATACAGTCTATGGACCCCTCAGGCTTTCTCAGGGGAACAAAGGTAAAACACTGCACATTAATTTTCTGTCCGTTATTAAAATTACCGCTAACCATAAAATTTAATTTGCTCTTAAATATATAAAAACATGTTATAAAATATAACTCATGCTCGCACTCACTCTACACATACATGCTCACATTACACACAAACACACGCACTAGATAACACACACAACACACATGCACTTGCGTGTGTTAATGTTGCTATACAACATGGCGTCCCCGGCTGCTGCCAAACTCCAAACCCTATCATTCCTTGCCAGTCATTGGCTGGTGGAGGATAATGGCGGTTGTAGTTCATCAACAACTGGTTTTACACCTATGCTGTACTTTGACAGATCTTTAGATATCCTATATAATAATTAGTTAGGATGTTTGTCTGGTGCCGTCATGCACAGTAGAGACTGCCCGAACGCACAGAATGCTGGGAGCACAGAATACTGGGGGTTCTGTGCTGGGAGCATGTAATGTTGGGAGCACAGAATGCTGGGAGTTCTGTGCTGGGAGCACGGAATGCTGGGAGTTCTGTGCTGGGAGCATTCTGTGCTTTCGGGCAGTCTCTACAGTGCATGACTGCGTCAGCGGCAGGACGCAGAGCAGGACCGACCTCTTAACCCTTTGAGTGCCAGAGGGGTACGCAACGCATTGCAAAGCAAAGGGTTAACATCACCCGGACCTTGGCCCGTGTACACAGGTTTTTACACTAGTATTGAATGTTCCACTTTCCCACAGAGTGAAGGAAGCAGCTTTCATTGGCGCACCTTATTTCGTGGTCAGGACTCTGTACTCTGCCTTTGTGAAACACAGCACCAAGCAATGAATGCAAAGGAGACATTGCCTCAGTGGAAGCCTCCATTTTTAAATAATTTATATGGTTATTCTCCCCCAATGATTTATTCCACTCCTCTTGCAGAAACTGGACAGACAACAAAGCTCTGCTGAAATTAGATTCCCCAAGTACGAAACCAGAATTCTTTATATGTATCAAATTGATTGAACAGCAAGAAACACAACATATAGGGAGTTTAAAAGGATAGTAATGTCTCTTTTAAATAAAATGTAATATTGTTGATATTACAAAAAATAAACTAACAGATGCAAGTCCTATCTCTCAAACCGTTATAGTTCGAGAGATATATGATGCTAAACTTCCCCCTCCCTCCCCTTTCACAGATATCAACTGACAGAAGGAGATTCGAGTCCTGCGACTCGATGGTGGCTCTTCAGCAGAGCCGCAATAGCGCTACCTAAAAACAAATAATTCATTGGAACGGTCTACAAAGTGTACCTGGTTTGCAAGCACACTTTATAGACCTTTCCAGTGAAGTATTTCTTTTTATACAGTGCTATTTCGGCTCTGCTGAAGAGCCGCCAGCCAGTCCCGGGACCAGGAACTCATGATGTCAGCTAGAAGCTGACGTGTGTGAAAGAGGAGGGAGGGGGGAAGTTTAGCAGCGTGAGACGAGATTTGGATTAGTTAGTTTATATTTGTAATATCTACAATATTGCATTTTATGTAAAAGAGACATTACTATCCCTTTAAATAGATGCATTTAATCAGCATAAAAGCTGGCATGTGACAGATCCACTTTAAAGGGATAGTAATGTTTCACAATAAAAGCAGCTCCAATTAATCTTCATAGTATTTGGGCCATGGAGAGTGTTATTTCAATACTGTCAGAGATGTAGTACAAGAGTAATTGAATGATACAGAAGCCCCTCCTGCCCCTTTTTCCTAGTGTAAGTCACCTCCCCTCAGATGTGGGATCTGGTCCTGGGACCGGACAGATCACAGCAAGGGACAATCTTCTTACTGTGATCATAAGGAAAACCCTGCCCCCCCTTGACAGGTTTTTCAGGTTTTTCCTTATGATCACTGAAGATTGTCCCTCTCTGTGATCCATCCGGACAGTCTTACTGCTCTGAGGTGAGCAGTGTTACATCAGTAAAAGGGGCAGGAGGGGGATACTTTATCATTCAATTACTCTTGAACTACAACTCTGACAGTATTGAAATAACACTCTCCATGGCCCAAATACTATGAAGATTAATTAGAGCTGCTTTTATTATGAAACATTAATATCCCTTTAAACCAGCATATGCAAGAATGTCTTAGAGGAAAAGTAACACGTTCTGATGAGAACCAACATATTATGGCCAGAAAATCTTAATGGCATATGAAGCTTTACCTCGTACCCTCATTCCCTGGATGTCATTTCCATGGAGGCTGATGTGACAGTGGCTTGCAGGACCATAGAAAACATAACTTCCCCACCTCAGGCCCTTAAAGAGTTAACCAGGTGACAAAATAAGCACATTCTCAGAATGCTCTTCATTTGACATTTTAGCCGAGCGGGCAGGAACTTCACTTTGTGTATGAATCGCAGCATTTGCTTCATTAAACCATTTAAACGAAGAGGCTCGTAAACCCCCCAGAATTCAAAATGGAACCTTTTAAGTGTCAGAGAGGTATGCAACTCTTTGCAATGCGTTGTGCAGCCCTCTGGCACTCAGAGGGTTAACAAATATAAGAATGTTCAGAATCCATTTGTTGGGTGTTCATTTGTCTCTCTGGGATCGGGTTGTTTAACCCTTTCAGTGCAAGAGGGGCTCTGCAATGCGTTGCGTACAGCTCTGGTACTGAATGGGTTAAAGGAACATGAATAATTCCTACCGATACACTCCCACTTATTTTAATCTGGGCAGGAAGTCCTATTGGGCGCTATTAATCAGTTCTGTTTGGATTGGTTCCTCAACATTAAGGGGCAATTCTGGAAGCTAAAGAGGGCAATTCTGGAGCAAACCAACGGAACCCACTACACCCTAAGGGACAAATGAACATTTCCATAGAGTTAAATGAGGGTTTTAACATCTTGATTGCTAAAGAGGTCTTCATTGCACTGCCTTTCAGATCTCTAGCATTGTAGGTGATAAAAGCCATATTTATATCCATATCAATTTTAGGAATGTTTGTTTGTCCTCTATTGTGCATGCACTAGGGTGACCACATGTCCCAGATTGCACATGACAATCCTGGATTTTAAGTGTGTGTCCCTTGTCCAGGGCAGCCCCCTTCTGGGACAATACAGAGTCCATGAATGAAGACTCCAGAGCACAGAGTTCTGAACACTAGAAAGAGAACTGCCCATTGTATACTGTGACAGGAAGTGATGTCTTTGTTGGGCTACAACAAAATGGCTTCCAGGCAGAGCTCTAAACAGTAGAGAGAGAACTGAGCCTTGATCTGGACATCATTTGGGAGCTGCAGTGCGTTTTGTGTTTGTAGTGTAATGCTACTCTAACACTAAAGTGAGTTTACCCACAAACTCACCCAAAAACGCACCCAAAAATATCAAAATTTGTTATTGAATGGAAGACTGTATAATTGTAGCAGTGTTCAGTTAGTTTTTCACTGATAGTATTGCTAACTGAACACTGCTACAGTTATACAGTGTTCCATTCAATAAGGAATTTTGATATGTACATATAGAGGTCATTACAAAACTGTAGATTTGGCAAGCCGGATAACACCCTGGGAGTACACTATTTACTTCATTGCCGTTTGTATATCCTTGTTAGGGTGTTGGTGCTCTCAGTATAATTGTATATGATTTTTTAACTATAATTGAGTAAAAGTTAGGTTCTAGTCAGGGCCGGATTTGTCATTAGGCAAAGTAGGCACCTGCCTACAGGCGCACTCCAACGAGGGGCGCCTGCCATTTGGATTTTTTTTTAAAATTATTCTTTAAAAAAAAAAAAAACTAGCCGCCTCACTGGCTGCGCCGGCAGCACCCACTCACATTGCCCGCCCCCCCCCCCCCCCAGTCTTGTACCTGATGGAGCTCCCTCATCGGCTCTGTAGGAATGCAGAGCGCTGGGAGATGACATCATCTCCCAGTGCTCTGCATTCCTGAGTAGGAGACCGCGCGGGAGCTCCATCAGGTGCAAGACTGTGCCAAAGGAGGCACATACAGATCTCCTACCACTGAGGTAGGAAACGGACAACGGCAGGAGGCAATGTGAGGGCAATGTGGAGCTAATGGGGGGCAAGTTGGAGCCAATGGGGGGCAAGTTGGAGCCGATGGAGGGCAATGTGGAGATGGTGGGGGCAAGTTGGAGCTAATGGGGTGGGGGGCAATGTGGAGCTGATGGGGGGCATTGTGAGGACAATGTGGAGCTGATGGGGCAATATGGAGCTGATGGGGGGCATTGTTAGGGCAATATGGAGCTGAAGGGGGGCAATGTGAGGGCAATATGGAGATGATGGGGAGGCAACGTGGAGATTAGGAGCACTGTGGAGGTGTCCAGTGCAGATGGTCCACGGGGTGGGGGGCGCTTCAAATTTCTGTGCCTACAGGCTCCTGAGATGTAAATCCAGCCCTGGTTCTAGTTCCACACTATACTGTGACCCCATTATCACAGCATTTAGCTCTAGACAGGTGTGCTGGTTCAGCAGGGTTTCCTTTAATGCTTCTCTAAGGCTTTGGGGTGATGTACATTTTCTTGTAGTCCATCACAGGCAGAGCTTTCTATCACAGCAGTCAGTGGGCAGTTCTCCCTCTAGTGTTAAGAACTCCGTGGTGCGATCTTTTCTCCGCAGTGTCCCTGAATGGCAGAATTGAAATGTAGTCACCCTATTGTGCACTTGGTTAGCTACAGACTTTCACATATTTCTTTTCCAGAATTCTACCTTTAATATTTAGTTGGTGCCAGATATCATGTCCGTGGAGTCAGACATGATGCCTTGTTACACGAGTCAGTAACTCTAATCTCCTCCCACATAAGATTTCCTCTGAAGACTTCAGTGTTATAAGTTCGGGGGTACTCGTGTCCTATAAAAATAAATATGTCTGTCTGCCTTTTTTGGATGTGATATCCAGTACTAATTGAAGATTCATTTTGGAGAACCAGTCCATGCAGAATTGACTCATAATGGTCATTGGGATTTTCTGCCCAGAGTAAGGTAAGTGGGAGTTTATTATTAGGTGGTCTTTTTGCTCCTATAACAGGAAAGCACATCAGTCTAGTACAGGGATAGACATCTCACTTTCTCAGTCACCAGTAGCAAAGCTATAGTAGTAAGAGGTTCTAAATTTGTTTAACCCTTAGTAACAGCCACGTGCGTACACGGCTGTCACCTTAACGCCCTTGGTACATTTTTTTTTTTTTTTTAATGATTCCGGAGTCTCCGAACGGCGTGCAGCCGCTCAGAGACCCGGACTTCCGGGACTTACTAGGTACGTCCTCTGTCACTAAGTGACAGTTTTTGCGGGACGTACCTGGTAAGTCAACTGTCGCTATGGGGTTAATTGTGTCATAGATCTCAATGGGCTCTCTCTCACCCTTAGAATATATCTGTTCATGATGGGACCCTGTGAGATCCATGGTCTGGTGATTGCCTAGGTTGTTAAAGGGATAGTAATACTTCATTTTAACTTTATTTTGTAGGCATTAAAAAAACATGAAGAATGATATGTCTTATCTCTCAAACCTTTATGGTTTAAGAGATATTCACAAACAAAGTATCCCCCCCCGTTCAACCAGATCAGAAGGGAGGTGCCCAGGTAGACTGCAGAGAGGGACAATCTTCAATTAAGATAAGGGAAAAAGCTGAAAAACTTGTCAAGGGGGGAAGGGCTTTCATTGTTTTCATACAAAGAAGATTGTCCCCTGCTGTTATCTGTCTAGTCTTACAACCAGATTCACATCTGAGAAGAGATGGCTTACACTAGGTAAAAGGGGCGGGAGGGGAACTTTGCTTGTGAATATCTCATAAACCATAAAGGTTTGAGAGATAAGACTTATATAATTCTTCATGTTTTTTTTAATGCCTACAAAATAAAATAAAGTTAAAACGAAGTATTACTATCTCTTTAAATATGCCCAGACTGCATTATCATGTTTAATTGGTCCACCCTTCCAAAGTCCAGATATCATGGACAATATTAAACTTTTCAATGCCCCTTTAAACATCTGCCCTTACTATATATCTAAATAATTGCATAATGGGATACAAATTAATCGCTGAAAAACTCAAGCTGACCAATTAAAATGTTTTTCAATGTACAAAAAAATTGACTTGAACCAGTACAGCTTCTAGAACAAGTGTGGCAGCCATCCATCATTCAGTTGGTATTGGACTACAAATTCCCTTCATCCTTAGCCAACGATGAGGGGAATTGTAGATCAACAATAGCTGAAAAGCTGCTGGTTGTGGACTCCTCTGCTCTATAACTTCCAGTTGAAGTGCGCACGTTCTCGTGTCAGTGGGGACATCCATCTTGATTTGCAGGGACTATCTGGTAGGAAATGGCAGTTGGGGAGGGAGAGAAGTATGGGGATAGTAGTATCTTGCTGGAATACCAGCCAATGCTAAAAGTATAAACTGACAAATACATACATCTAAATATCTCATAAATTATTATTTCAAATAAAAAATGGGTAACCTAACATGTAGGTGATTTTTTAACTTCTTTCAAATCCCCTGCTTGTTACAAAATGACAGATCCACTTTAAGTCCTGGTAACTTGTTCCAATACTAGAAGCCTAGTTTAGGAGTTATAAACCGTCAAACCATGGGCGAACTTCCTGGTTCCTTTTATCCCTTCCTGGCCTCATCTTATGAACCTGAGATCTTTCTTATCTCATCCTTCTTGTTAGGCTGTTTGGGTACCACTAACAATGGCTTGTTGTTACGTAAAAAGAAAAAAAAAAAAAAAACGACTGCATCCGATTAAACAAGGTTGCAAAAGAGCGAGATTTTTCAGTGTTGGAATCTTAGTCACATGGGGCCGTTACAGTCCTCCCCCCACCCCCCCTCTTTCCCAGCTAATCTAGTTTCTATAGAAACAAGATTGGGAAAAAAAGACAGACAGAGAGAGGGGCAGAAAAGAGTGAGAAAGAGAAGAAGGGGATAGAGAGGTGAGCAGCAGTAGGCGAAGACTATGGTCACGCTTCAGGTTTGAGAGACACCAATGATTACAGGGTGATATGCAGATGGGCAGGACTACAGGTGATGGGAGATTCGCCCCCTAACTCACACAAGTGAATCCTCTGCTCTTTGCTAATGCTGTTCCTTGGACCCTTGACATGACTTCACTGACGGACGTCTGAGGGAGCTTAGAATAAGACCAGGTAAGTGGTAGCAGTAAGTCCTCCAAGTATAGGATAGGTGAATATGGATTCCAAAATGTGTGTGTGTGTGTCTTGGGGGTAGTGACAGCAGAGGCACTGATACATTGGGGTGATACGCAAAAGAAAAGTGTAGCAATTCTGGGACATCATAAGCGACAAATACAATTTCACATTGTTTTCAATGGGGATTGAAACCCATTGAATGGTAGAGGTGTCTCGCAATGCATTGGAGATCTCTAGCATTCAATGGGTTAAATGGAACTTTGTTTAGTTATCCTCTGTAGTACAGCTGGTTTGCTCTAGAATTGTGCCACTTTTTCTGTATGCATATGGCCTTTTGAGATAGATGGATAGATAGATAGATAGATAGATAGATAGATAGATAGATAGATAGATAGATAGATCGGGGGTGGGAACTCAAGGCCCTCTCTCTGTTGTGAACTGCAACCCCATCATCCCCTGCCAGTCATTGGCTGCAAGGGATTATGAGATTTATAGTTCTAAACAACTGGAGAGCCTCAGATTGCCCATCCGTGCTCTAGATTGTAAGCTCTTCTGCTCAGGCACATCACTTCCTCTTGCTTTGTCTCACGATAATTAATATTTGTTTTAATGTCTTTAATGTTTACATCCCATAGTACAGCGCAGTGGAATATGCTGGTGCTCAAGAAAATATGATAGATAGATAGATAGATAGATAGATAGATAGATACAGGTAGCAAGCACAGCGTTTGTATTAAACTGAATTAACAAGATGTTCCAAATGACCTGATTGCAGAAATGGATACAGTGGGCTAAAGTGTTACATTGAGAAGAAGAAATTGTTCCTACTCTAGATTAACCCTCAACAGGTGCTGGGCTTTTCCTGCCCAGAACAGGAACACAGGATACCCAGGTCAAGAGACTTCTATCTCCTCCCCATATGTTTTTCTCATTTGCTGAAACTCCCGCCTGTCATTTTTTTTTATCTTTCATAAATTTGATTCAGGTCCAGAAGACGTCCACAGGATGGAGTTACAGCTCCTCCGTTTCATGTTATGTTACAATAACTCTACCCCGGAAAGACAGCTCTTGTTACCTTCCTTGGCCCTCCTTCCTCACCCTCTATTAAAGGGACACTAATGTTTAAAATGGAAAAAAGTCAGGGTTTACTCTGCTGAATAAAACATTGGCACTCCCACCACTATGAGATGTTTTATTCAATAGTTATTATGGTTCAAACTGGCATGTTTTGGGGCAGTATTTCCATGGCCTGAAATTTTATAGTGGAGCTATTGTACGGCAGTCTGTGACAACAATACTTCATAGGATTCTGTAGAAACAGCACCCCTGTACAATTTCAGGCCAAGGAGGTACTGCATCCAAAAAAATTTTTTAGCTTCAATAACATTTGAATAAAATCTCAGCAGTAGGAATGCCCTTTTTTAATATTAAATATTACTATCCTTTACAGGAACAGTATCTTCTAATAATTAACCCCCACTTTCCTGGGGGTTTCCAGAAAATCCACTTTCCAGAAAATCCTAATAGCCACTAAGAATCAGTTCTGTTAGGAATGGTTCCCCAAAATGAAACCTTCATTAGTAGTGGATATCATGCCACAGAGGATGGCATGATTATTTGCTGTAGAACTCCAAACTCCTCCCACTGAAGGCTTCCTGAGATGAGTCCACCCACTGAAGGCTTCCGACGAAGACTCCTCCCACTGTAGGCATCCTAAGGTGACTCCTCCCACCAAAGGCTTGCTCAAAAGACTCCTCCCACTGAAGGCTTCCCACATAGACTCCTCCCACTGAAGGCTTGCTCAGAAGACTCTTCCCACTGAAGGCTTCCTAAGAAAAATCCTTCCACCGAAGGCTTGCTCAAAAGATTCCTCCCACTGAAGGCTTCTTGAGCAAACTCCTCCCCCGGAAGGCTTGCTAAGAAGACTCTTCCCACTGAAGGCTTCCTAAGAAGACTTCTTCCACCGAAAGCTTGCTCAGAAGACTCCTCCCACTGAAGGCTTCCCAAACAAACTCCTCCCACTGAAGGCTTGCTCAGAAGACTCTTCCCACTGAAGGCTTCTTAAGAAGAATCCAACCAGTGAAGAATTCCTCAGAAGACTCCTCCCACTGAAGGCTTCCTAAGAAGACTTCAATAGGAGGAGTATGAGTGATACAGAAAGAATAATGTCTGCCTCCATGGGCATGATATCCAGCTCTAATTATGGAGTAATCTGGGGAGAAAAATTCACACAGAATTGATTCATAGTGACCATTAGAATTTTCTGTCCAGATTTAGATGTGTGTGTTTATTATAAGGGTTTCTATAATAATAAGGTATTACTAATTTTATTTTGGTGGGAGGAGGATTCAAGGAATTAACATTGGAGTCATTGCATGTTTGTATATATATTTTGTGGGACTGTAGTCTATTTAACCCTTTGAGTGCCAAAGGGGTACGGAAAGCCATTGGCGGGGGTTACTATGATTAAGCTGAAATGGGACAGCCATGTTTTAGACTAGACCGTTCTCCTTATCCCTAATCACCTAGCCTGCATACCCTCCCATTCTTTTCATTCGGCCTTCCATCTCTGTTTAACCCTTTGAGTTCCACCGGGTTTTGCAACATGATGTGTTGCCCATCCCTCTAGCACTCGAAAAGTTAACTCTTTAAGGTGCTTTGATTTAACACCTCAGAGTCTAGAGACCTCTCCAATATATTGCTTCAAAACTCATTGGAGATGTCTTTAGCATCCAGGGGTTAAAAGAATTCATTAATTCATCTTACCTCCTATGGCTGATTATTTTTCTTCTTACGCCATTACCTTGCCCAAAGCTATCCAGCTTCCTGATCTAGTTCACGCTTCTGTCCCCCCAACCCTTCCAAGTTTAACCTCTTCTGAGCCTTTGCCCATAACTTGCCCTTTTTCTGTGCAGGAGATGTAATTGCCATTGAGCGCTACTGTTGCTCAGTGTTTTTGTTTTGTCTGCTCACAGTGCTAATTATCACATTTTATTTGCTGGTGCTATTGATAGATTTAACCTTTTGCTTGTCAGAGGGGTGTGCAATGCATTGCAGAGCAACTTGACTCAAATGAAGGACACACATTTTTGAACTCCTCTTTAAGTTTCAGAATACATCAGGACAGATCAATCTAAAATGTAACTCTTAATCACCACTATAAACTGTTATTTTGGTGAACTGTACTGTAGGTGTAATTGGTTCTTAATATGTTTATGAGAAGGACTCAACTAAGCAGGTGTCCTTCATTCTGCAGTCATGTATAGCTATTTATATATGTTTTGCATTGAATCTGAAATACAGTGTTGAAATCCACCTCTGGGTCGCCTCACAACAAACATAAGACTTTGTAGTTCTGAACGGTTCATATGGGTCAGCATCTTTATTAGATTTTAAACTGGACCTAGAAATAGACTACAACAGTCATTAAATGCAAATATAAGATATTGATATAACTGACAGCTGTATGAAGGACATCTAACTAGGTAGTCCTTTTGTTCCAACATGGAAAAATAAATATAAGTCTTACAGCTCACTCCTTTGCTAGTTAATCTGGAAGCAGTTGCATTATAAAATTACAACCCTTAGTGTAAATGTCCCCTGGGTTTCTCCTCCCCAAAGCTGTGTGCTCTAGAGAGGATACTAATGATTCATCTTGGCTATTGCAATGTCGTATCCACCTGCACAACCAATAGGAATGCTTCAGTTCGTTAAGGAGGTGGGAAAAGAAGCTTTGGACAGACTTCTATGATTAGGGATATAAATGTATAATGCTCCTAGTATAAGTAGTCATCTGCTGAAGGACTGATATTTTTATTTGTTCTTGTTAGTTGTCCTTTATGCAAAATAAGAGCCACTTATTACTAGGATTGCATGAATGTGTGTGACAGTGGATAGTTTTACTAAGCCGTGACTTAAGCCGTGGGTTTGGTTTCACAGCTATGCACTCAGAAGTGGCTAGGTAGCATTGTGCTATTCGCTAGCAGGAGTAACTGCATTCACATAATGAATGGGATAATTCAAATGAATGTAGGTGAAAGGAGGTGCCGTGTTAGCCATAGAGGAAGCAGGTGGCTGGTACAGTAAAAGTGGGACTGTTATTGGCTGACTGAGTAGCTTTAGAATAAGACCTAACTTTTTTGAATGCTGGCATTCTAAATCTACCCAGTTAGCCAATAAAGTTATCACTTTTTATCACTCTTATTCTACCAGTCTCCTGCTTCAAATGAATAAGGAAGGTTCTTTTAATCACTGCTTTTCATGCAGAAAGCTTGGCGTATAACACTCCCATTCATTAGAAAATAATTACTCCATTGGTTGAGGAGCATATTGAATATGAGAAAATGGCTTAGGCTAGGAACCAGTCTCCCAAGACTGAGATGAACGGTACACTCTCCAGTGTCTGCACTGAGTACCTCAGACCTGCTTGTTGTCCCAGATATCCAGTGATGGTCCCTGGTTTTAACTTCCTGGATCCTGCTGTCCCTACTTTTTTTTTTCTGGTTTCAAAATTAAGTTTTATTGCTGTGTCCTATGTTCTGCATTTTCAAGGGCTTCACAGAGTGGTAATATTGTTTTTTTATGATTGTCTGTTTTGCTGTACAATTACAGTTTTGAATCTGTTGTATGACAATATCTGTTGGTGTTGCTATACTCAGTACTATACACCACTAGTGGCATTCTGTCATGTGACCGCTAGGAGACGTATAGGCAAAGACCTGTTAGCTTTGAGGTCTCTCTTAAAGTGAAATAGACATCCTTAGTATAAAACTTCAATTTATTTGTCTCATTAAAAAATAAGGAGTTCAGGTACACGTGCTATTGAAGACCACCCATATGATTATGTGTTGCTCACCCTTAAAGGGATAGTAATGTCCCAAAATAAAAGCAGCTCCAATTAATCTTCATAGTATTTGGGCCGTGGAGTGTGTTATTTCAGTACTGTCAGAGTTGTAGTTCAAGAATAATTGAATGATAAAGTATCCCCCTCCCGCCCCTTTTACCTAGTATAAGCCACCTCCCCTCAGATGTGGAATCTGGTCTTAAGACCAGACAGATCAGATCTTCTTAGTATGAGAACAATGAAAACCCTGCCCTCCTTGACAGGTTTTTCATGCTTTCCCTTATGATCACTGAAGACTGTCCCTCTCTGCGATCCATCCGGACAGTCTTGCTGCTTTGAGTTGAGCAGAGTTACAACCATTAAAGTGGTGGGAGAGGGATACTTTATCATTCAATTAATCTTGAACTACAAGTCTGACAGAATTGAAATAAAACTCTCCATGGCCCAAATACCATGAAGCTTAATCGGAGTTGATTTTATTGTGAAACATTACTATCCCTTTAATCATAGGCCTGTGCTTAAGAGTGAGCAACACATGAAATGCATTAGGTGACACTTTATTGGTGGTCTTTAACAATATGTGTACCCAAACTCATTATTTTTAATACTAAGGATATCTCCTTCACTTTAAGAGCGTTCTCACAGGGTGTAGTGATCTGGTACTTTTTTTTATTATGTATCAATACTGAGTTTGAAACCGACTCCCGGTGAGTATGAATAAGTCATCATCTATGAGTACTTGTTTTAATAATCCAGCCTTGAGCTGTTCTGTCTTTACTGGTCTGACCTGAAACGTTGCCCTGGAATTATTATTTTTATTTTTTTTTAAATGTTGTAAAGGGTGGATCCCATAAGCCACTGTGCAGATCAGGGGTCAGATTCTATTGCAGGTGCTAAATGTTAACACCCGTTTTAGCAAACATTTTCCTATTGAAGTCTATGGATAAAACAGGAGATAAAAGCAGTGATACAATTAGCACCTGTAATAGAATCTAGCCCCAGATCTGCTGCAACTGCCCTGCATTCTGCACTGAATTCAGGCACGTGTCAGTAGGGTTGCCACCTTTTCTTCAGAAAAATACTGGCCAAGGCATTCCCTCCATAGACTTAATATTGGAAAGAAGCCAATTTTTACCGGCCTGCTGGTAAAATACCGGCTGGGTGGCAACCCTATGTGTCAGTAAACTGCATTGCACTGTGATCACATGACATTATACTCACCTTTGTGAGCAGCCAAACCAGACTCATTTGTATGTTCTGCACAGGTGACATAGTGACAGGTTCTCCAATGCATATGGAAACATTCCATTTAAAGTGATAGTAATGTTTCATAATAAAAGCAGCTCTAATTAATCATCATAGTATTTGGGCCTTGGAGAGTGTTATTTCAATTCTGTCAGAGTTGTAGTTCAAGAGTAATTGAATGATAAAATATCCCCCTCCTGCCCCTTTTACTGATGTAACACTGCTCACCTCAGAGCAGAAGGGAGGTGCCCAGGTAGACTGCAGAGAGGGACAATCTTCAATTACGATAAGGGAAAAAGCTGAAAAACCTGTCAAGGGGGGCAGGGCTTTCATTGTTCTCACAGTAAGAATACTGACCCTTGATGTGAGCTGTCTGTTCTGTGGACTGGATTCCACATCTGAGGAGTGGGGCTTACACTAGGTAAAAGGGGCAGGAGGGGGAAACTTTATCATTCAATTACTCTTGAACTACAACACTCACAGTAATGAAATAACACTCTCTATGGCTCAAATACTATGAAGATTAATTGGAGCTGCTGTTCTGTGAAACATTACTATCACTTTAACACAAATGGAATTTGGTGATTTGTCCTTTATGATGTAGTTGACAGTAAGGCCCTGAATGCCTATGATCTCATGCTTGGTCTTTAATGTAGCTCAGGGGTCTGCAACAAGTAACTTGTGAGCTACTGGCAGCTCTCCTGCTACCAGTGAGTAGCTTTCTCCAGCCCAGGGCTGGATTCTATTGCAGGTGCTACATGTTAACACCCGTTTTATCAAACATTTTCCTATTGAAGTCTATGGGGAAAAACCAGAGGTAAAAGCAGTGATAGAATTAACACCTGTAATACATACCTCCCAACATTTCAAATTGCCAAAGAGGGACACTTGTGTTTTAGGGGGTTGGCTGGTGGGCGGGGCATTGCCGATAATTTTCAGGCTATTTCATAACCTATTGATACCTCCTTGTGTTATGTAATAAATGACTTATAACAAGACCAAATTATTTTATTTACACACACTAATTTATAAACACATATACTGATATTTAAACAAACAATAATGTGAGTTTTATTGCTGTAGAGTAAAATGATACACTTACATACACACACCATGCAATCTGATCTCCTAAAAAGAGGGACATCAGGGTGCGAAAGAGGGACAGAGGGATTTGGGTCTAAAAGAGGGACTGTCCCTCCTAAAAAGGAACACTTGGGATGTATGGTAATAGAATCCAGCCCCCAATCGGGTATCAAGCTATCTGGTCTGCAAGTGACAGGTCTAGTGGTTGAAATCTACTCCCAGTTGGCTGCAGCCAATGTGGGCATAGCTTTCATTCTTTTATCTGTGGTGCGCAGAAGTGGTCAGCTAGGCAGCGGATAGTAATGTAGATAGAGGCCTCACAGCATTTTCATGATTTTCCTGCCCCAATGCCATGATAGCTGCTTACAGATTATTCATCCTGTTTTGTAAAGGTGATTTATTTGGTAAGTGTTGTGGGAAATATGTGGTGTCGAGGTGGGTGAGAGTCACAGTGTGACTCCATTTTGACTCACCCGTTGTAACAAAAGTTATCAACTTTCTGTTATATTCATTAAATGGTATAACCCTTTGAGTGCCAGAAGGGTACGCAAAGCATTGCTTTGCAATGCGTTGCGTACCCCTCTGGCACTCAAAGGGTTAATAAACCACTCTAATATCTTTAAACATGCATATTAATATGGGATAGTGTTATTAAGAATGGCAAGCTAATGACAATCAGAAAATCTGTGGCTCACTGGAGAGTTGCAGATTTTGTCTTCTATAGTGAATATGGATTTCTTCCACTAAAAATGTCTTGTAGCAGAATTTTAGCACCTTGAGCTGTTAAGAAATTCACTTGTTTTCTGTGCAGCACTTTATTACTGGAAGGTGTGGGAAGGACTGAAGAGTCGGTAAGAGCAGTTTTGGAGATGGTTTAATGCGTAAGCTTATAAATGCATATATGTATATATATATATATATATATGTGATAAATAATGTGGGCCGTACCCTGTGGGACTTGTATATGATAAATAAGTACATGTTATTTGGTCACAATGTCAACGTTGCGGTCCACACAGGGACCTTTATCAAGACAACCAGAGATACACAGACCCAGATGTTAAATAGTATCCAGACACCAGGGGGGCACCTAAATTGCTGGTGAAGTCATCTTCCATCAGTCGGAAGGTTGACTGCAAGAAGTTACGTCATCCCCAAGTGTATCCAATGGGTATCAGTGCAAAAAATGAATTACAGTGAATGAAATATAAATAATTTGAGAATAGAATGAATATTAAATTGGAACTTTCATCCGCTATAAAGTTGCCCTGCTATAATTAAGCAGCTAGCAACTAGCTTCTCAATATATATTTTACCTTTTAAAAGTAGCCCGATGTAAAGAAATCCATCATTGAAGGAGACCGGAACCAAGGCTACAGCGCAGACATCTTGTCTGCACGCCTGAGCTGTCAGTCCCGGTCTCCATTGTGTAGACTACAGTGCACCATATGGTTACCAGAATGGACTGATGGTGCAGGCGTGCAGACTGCGCTAACCCGGCTGTCAGTCTCCTTCAGTGATGGGTTTCTTTACATTGGGCTACTTTTGAAAGGTAAAATATATATTCAGAAGCTAGTCGCTACCTGCTTAATTATAGCAGGGCGACTATATAGAGAATTAAAGTTCCGCTTTAGGATCTGAGAGAAAACAAGAATACTATTGAGCACCTTATATAAAGTTTAAGTGTTATATAAGGTACTCAGTAGTATTATATATTATATATATTAGAGTAGCTTAGTACATGTTTTAGCAGTTAAAAGTAACTTCCATTAAAAAAAAAAAAAAAGGTTGCAGACCCCTGATCTAGCGCATTGTGAAACAAACAAGAGGCATAGCTAAACAGGGGCCTGCTTGAGCCCTGGTATACCCAATATGAACACATGGCACTCTGTTCATCTGTCCATATCTTTTCTTTATTGACTTCTCATATATATATATATATATATGTAAAGCTTTCCATGCCTTGACAGAAATGATGATACAGGATACTGAATATGCTGTTTGTCAGCAGACAGGAGGAAGCAATTTGTATCGAACTGCTTACTTCCTGCTGTGTATTTTAAAGAACAGAACAGACTCCTGACTTGGAGAAAAGGAAAACTTCTTCCCCAGTCTGCTGGAAAACAGTACATGCAATCCTGTGTTTTTAGATCCACGGTTTTCTGTTTTTCTCCTCTGGAGATATGCAGTACTGGCACCTTTTTCTAGAAAAAAATCCTAATTCTATAGTATACAATTCTCCAAACAATAAAATATATATACCCCCTCCCCAAAAGAAATAAAAACCCTGTTGCATATCATGGAATGAGCATGTCTATGTAGTGCAACATGTCATGTCTATCATGGTGGACACATGATACATGATATACACAACTGTACAATCCAGGGGGTTATTCGCTTTTTAGGAGGAATAGGTTTAATAAAAGGGTAGGGGGTATGCCTATATGTAAAGCATGCCTTAAAACCTAGTATAAGGGAAGCGATTAATGAAGGGTCCAGTGAGAATGTAGAGGCCCTGCAGGCTGAAATTCACACAAGGGGCATACATAACAAAAAGATGTTAATGGGAATTTTCTACAAGCTACCTAATACTGGGAATTTTGAAGAAGCCCCACTGTTACTGCAAATTGAAATGGCTTCTAGGTCAGGAAATGTAGTCAATGGGAATTTTCAACTACCCGGAAAGTGACTGAAGAAATATGACTTCCAGCAAAACAAAGGCAAATATGTTTTTAAGTATGGTTAATGACAATTTTACATGCCAACTAGCAGAGTAGCCAACTAGACAAGAAGCTGTTCTGGACCTAGTGCTCTCAAACAATTGTGACACGATAAACAATATACAGGTAAAGGAACATTTAGGCAGCAGTGACCACAATATGGTTTCTTTTGAAATCTTTTATGAGGAATCCATTAGCAAGGATTTAAGCAAAACATTACATTTTAAGAAGTCTAATTTTACAATGCTAAAGGCTAGTATTAACGGACATTTGGTGGGATTTAATCTTCGAAGGTAAAAATGTACAGGAAAGATTTAATTTGTTTAAATTACTCTTAGATAAATAAATACCAGTGTGGCTTAATAAAGAGGTTTCCAGAGAAATGAGGAATAAGAAGCAGGCTTTTAAAGTGTTTAAGCCCTTAAGGACCCTTGACGGACCTGGTACGTCACGGCTGGATTTGCTTTAAGGACCAATGACATGCCAGGACCGTCATGGAATTCTGGGCTCCCCGCTTGGCTGCACGACGTTCGGGGAGTCCGGAATCGGATTCAATTTTAAAAAAATATTCTCTGTGGTCGTTTAATGACCTCCGCGTGCATGCGCGGCTCGCCCTTAAGGGGTTAAGTCTGAAAGATCAGAAGCATCATTTAAAAAATAAAGAATGGAAAAAAGCTACAAACAAGCAAATAGGATAGCTGAAATTGAAAATGAGAAAAATATTAAGTGAGCAAGGAAACTCCTAAACAATTCTACAAGTATATAAATAACAAAAAGATTAAAGTTGATACTGGTCGGGGATGATTAGTGGGAATAAGGCTATAGCTGACACCTTAAACACATTCTTTTTTTCTGTATATACAAAAGAAGCAACAGTAGCAGGCTATGGGCAAATAGAACCACAGAATTTCCTCCATCATATATATGGCTTACTGAGGGCAGGGTCCAAAAGAGACTGGAAAATGTTATGGTGAATAAAGCATATGGAGATATAGGCATACATCAAAGGGTACTTAAAGGGATAGTATTGAATGCCAATAAATGCAGCTCCAATTAATGCTCATATGTTCTAATTCATGTAGCGCTGTATTTCAGTTGTGTCCAACTTGTAGTTCAACAGTAATTAACTTTTAAATTACCCCCCTCCTACCCCCTTTACCTGTGTAATGCGCTCCCCAAGCCTGTCTGGACAGTGTGCAGCAAGGGACAATCTTCAGTGAGCATAATGAAAATCCTGCTCTCCATCAAGGGGTCCAGGGTTTTCCTTATGCTAACAGGGAGAAGCTGGTGCCTCGCTGTGAGCGGTCCGGTCATTTGGAGACAGTAACCTTATTTTTTTCACAATTCTGTCACATTGAGCTCCAACCAAAGTCCCTATAGACACCTTTTGTCCATAGACTATGCGACTGCATGGGCTGCCAGTGAAAACAGTGACTTTGAGCTTCAGATTTCCTGACTGTGTGCAGTCCCCCCCCCCCAATTTCCAGTTCAGGAAACCCACTCCAAAGGCTGCTAAGAGACATTTTTGGGCAGCCCCATCCTTTTCACTAAGGCTGCCCAGGTAGGAATGGACTTTGTAAAAATGTAATATTTGTCTTTTAACTCCATGAGGAACAGAGGGGTTAAAAAGGAGGGCTACCTGCTGTTGTTGAACCACAGCTGGAGGGCCACAGGTTTTCCTCCCTTCCTCTGTCTTACAAGAGCCACTAGCATTTGTGTTCTTATTAAGAGACATCCGAGAAAAGCCATTCACTGAGCGCAGTCACTGAGCACATTAGCCAATCTGTGTGCAGCCTTGTCCTGTGTAATGTGCAAGCTGTGACATTGTTCAGTACAAAGGCTGCCCCAGCAGCTGGAAATATTTTATTATGCTATTTACTAGCTTTCCTTAGCTACAAAATTGAAGCAGACTGCAGCAGTACAATAATTGCATGCTTTTAACATCTTAGAGACTAGAGAAGTCTCAAACGCATTGCTTCCCAAGGCGTTTTAAGCGGGTTTAGCATGCAAAGAGTTAATAATTGCTCTTTTCTTGTCTAATGTGAAGTTTTGCTGCCAGCCAGTTTCTATCAGTAATTAGATGTACTGACTGTGTGTGCAGTGAATAACGTGTCTCCTTTACAAAGAGATCTTCTGCCAGTGCTGAGACATACATAGCAGCCCACTGAAGTCAGATACACGGCATATCGTCTTTTCATTGCGTATTTTGACAACCACTGACATCGCAATCCCAGATAATCATTCGGGCTGACAACTTGAAACCAGATCTGAAATTCATATTGAACTTTACTGATAAAGAACACTTATGAGCATATAGAAGAAGTCTCAGACAAGTCCAAAAAATGTACCCTGCCATATAATCACATTGCATGCAGCGTCTTTACTGCAGCAAGGGCTTATGGGTAATGATCTGTCTTACCATTAAATTATATGCAGAAAGAGATTCTGGGTAAGGATCTGCTGTATCACATAATTTGCAGCTACTCCACTGCAGCCAGGTATTCTGGGTAAGGACCCGGCTAACCACATTATCACATAGCATACAGAGCATCCATTGCAGCTAGGTAATCTGGTTAAGGACATTTATTACCACATAATCAAATAATATGCAGAGAATACTCTGCAGCAAGGGATTCTGGTTACAGTCCTATCTTACCACATAATCACATAGCAGGCAGAGCCTATATTTCCAGTTAATGACTTACCTTTCCACATAATCAAACAGCTTACAGAGCTTCCACTACAGTCAGGGATTCTGGGAAATGGCCTGCTTTACACATATTCACATACCATGCAGAGCCTCTACTACAATCAGGAATGCTGGGTAATGACATGCCTTGTCATATAATTGTACAGTGTGTGATTACCTATCTTACCACTCAATCACATAGCATTCAATCTTTCTACCGCAGCCAGGGATTCCGCGTAATGTTCTGCTTAACCTCCACTGCAGTCAGGGTTCTGGGTAATGACCTCCCTTACCACATAATGACATAGCATGCAGAGCAGAGATGGGCCGAAAGTCCTGTTTTTGTTTAATGGGAACATTTGCAGAAAAAACACAATGTACTGCTTTTTTTCACAAGTGGCTTGTTCTACAGCTAGTCACCACTCAGAAATATCACATTTTAGCTCTGTAGTACGGTTACGGAGGGCATATTTCCACATACATATTAGACTAGCTCTGCCCAATAGGGCAGTCCAGTTTCAACATGACTGGCAAGTCGTAATGTTTTCAAAGAGTAGCGCATTGTTTCACAGTAAGTGCCACCCAAACAGCCAGAGTACTAAGTGGACATGAGAGCAGGGCCCTCTAATCCTACTGTTCTCCACGTTTGATTTGTACTATTTAAAGGGATAGTAATACTTCATTTTAACTTTATTTTATTTTGTAGGCATTAAAAAAACATGAAGAATGATATAAGTCTTATCTCTGAAACCTTTATGGTTTAAGAGATATTCACAAACAAAGTATCCCCCCTGTTCAGCCAGATCAGAAGGGAGATGCCCAGGTAGACTGCAGAGAGGGACAATCTTCAATTAAGATAATGGAAAAAGCTGAAAAACTTGTCAAGGGAGGCAGGGCTTTCATTGTTTTCATACAAAGAAAATTGTCCCCTTCTGTTATCTGTCCTGTCATACAACCAGACTCACATCTGAGAAGAGATAGCTTACACTAGGTAAAAGGGGCGGGGAGGGGAACTTTGCTTGTGAATATCTCATAAACCATAAAGGTTTGAGAGATAAGACTTATATCATTCTTCATGTTTTTTTAATGCATACAAAATAAAATAAAGTTAAAACGAAGTATTACTATCCCTTTAATACCTCTGTATGTCTATTCCCTATTGTACCGTGCTGCAGAATTAGTTGGCACTATATAAATAAAGAATAATAATAATAAAAATACTGCGCTAGGAAGGTAAAAGTAAAAATGGTCCATGTCTGTCCTCCTCTTGTATCACTGATGCTGTATGTGTGAGTACTGAGCACCGCCTGCTTTTTGTTTTCTCCCCTGGTATGTCTTATCACAGGCAGAGCCTTGCTGGGAGGAGGAGGCAGAGGATAAGATAAAAGCATACCTGGGATCGCTCAGGGTTTTACCCTGAGACTCAGAATTTTGACCCAAACCTCCTGGTGAAGGGCCAAATTCTCAGGACGAGAGAGAGCCTGGTGTTATGTACTATGTCGTCTGCACCAAGTAACTGTTTATTTCGCTCCTAAAGCGGAACTACCACTGTGAAAAAACTTTAGCTTAAATAACTCCCCATCTGGTGACTAGCTGTTTAGTAGCGCTAGTCACCAGAATTATTACCTTATTCAATAGATTTATCCTTTCTTCCACGTCTGACAGGCAGGACGGAGCGCAGGCATCTTTCCATAGTGACGTCTGCACGCCTGCTCTGTCAGTCCTAGTCGGCTCTAGGAGGCGTTGCTAGGAGCCGTTCGGCTCCATAAGGGACTGACAGTGCAGGCGCGCGGACGTCCCTATGGCAAGATGTCCGCGATCCGTCCTGCCTGTCAGCCGTGGAAGAAAGGATAAATCTATTGAATGAGGTAATAATTCTGGCGACTAGCGCTACTAAGCAGCTAGTCGCCAGATGGGGAGTTATTTAAGCTAAAGTTGTTTTGAGGTGGTAGTTCCACTTTAAATTGTTTCCATTTGTACCAGATAGACAGAGGGAAAGGTCCCGCTTCTCTTCTGTAAGTTACAGCCTGTAATGGGTTCCCTGAGGACCGATAAGAACGCTTCCCAGTTAGAGCAAGTAGGGATATATCGCCTAAAATCTACATTCTGGGGAACTTTATGGGTTAATATTTCAAAGATCTCAGGGTTTGCTCATTTTGAAAGTTCTCAGGTATGGATAAAATGTATGAGAGTGTTTAGTACTCAATGAGACTCTTCCTGGGGCAGCATGCCCAGTTGGTGCCCTGGATGTTATGGGAAGGCACTTGGAGCTAATTTAGGCCTGGATTCCAGATAGGTTTATCAGGGGGTTTTACCTACAAATTTCTCCTTAAATGTGAATGGGAATCTGTTAGATAAACCTTTGATAACTTATCAACTGCAATGTAATCTAAGCCTTAATTAGAGAAACTGGAACAAATCTGGGGCAAACCAACACAATCTGTTAGGGACCTCTGGGAATTTGGATTTGTCCCGTATGGTGAAGTTGGTTCACCCCAGAATGACTCCAGTTGATGGTAATAAAGGGATAGTAATTTTTCACAAAAACAGCATCTCCAGTTTAATCTTCATAGTATTTGGGCAATGGAGAGTGTTATTTCAATACTGTCAGAGTTGTAGTTGAAGAATAATTGAATGATAAAGTATCCCCGTCCCTCTCATTTTACCTAGTATAAGCCGCCCCCCTCAGATGTGGAATCTGGTCACTTGACCAGACAGCTTACATCAAGGGACAATCTTCTTACTGTGGACATAAGGAAAACCTTGCTGCCTTGACAGATTTTTCAGGATTGTCCTTATTATCACTGAAGATTGTCCCTCTCTGCGATCCATCTGGACAGTCTTGCTGCTCTGAGGTGAGCAGTGTTACATCAGTAAAAGGGACGGGAGGGGGATACTTTATCATTCAATTACTCTTGAACTACAACTCTGACAGTATTGAAATAACACTCTTCATGGCCAAAATACTATGAAGATTTATTGTGAAACATTACTATACCTTTAAATCAGCCCTATAATGCGCCATTCTGTGCTTTTGTTTCAGGGCACCTTGGAAAGTAACAGTTGTCTGAATTTGATACTTCCACATTCTACTGTTTTGAGTGCCAGAGTGGCATTGTGTTGCAATACATTGGATACCTCTGTGGCACTCAAAGGTTTAATATCCCCTTCTCACTACAGTAACTGAATGTGTTTGGTCATTATACTAGGAGCGGGGCCTGGTTATGCGATGATTCCAGATCACTCACGCTGTGCACAGCAGCTCCATTCTCACAAGCACAGTGCTCATGCCCATAGGAAACCCCAGCCTTATAGAGATAATATAATATGATTTTGAAAGGTCAGTTCTGGGTAGAATTGTTTTCAGAGCAGCTTTAGCTACTTCAGAATCCCATACGATGGCTGCAGTGGTAGCTTTATTGTGTCTGTGTCAGGGGTAGTCACTCTATGGACCTCCCGCAGTGGGGGAAATGTTGGAATCTGCTAGACCTGCTCCTATAATCCAGTATGCATTAGAGCAGGGGAGGAAAAGCTGAGGCTCTCCACCTTTTGTTGACTATACTTTCCATCATCCAATGCCTAAGTATGATGGGAGTTGTAGTCCACAACAGCTTGAGGAACTCAGGTTGCGCAGCCCTGCAGCAGAGAGTGTGATTGCAGTAGTGAAGATTGGCTGAAACGCTCCACTCCATTGTTAAGATGTTAACCCTTTGTGTACCAGTGAAGTACACAATACATTGCAGAGCGTACACTTCTGGCACTCAAAGGGTTAAAGGAGAAGTAACACCAGCTAACAATACCCCTCCCTTACACACACACTTACCTTACGATGACCAGGAAATCCTAATGACCTCTATGAATTTTGATCTTGTTCCTTTGTTGAAGAGATAAAATCCTCAGTCAGTCCTGGATGTCCTCTCCGCAGAGGCGGACATGACAGTTGTTAGAAGGACCAGAGGACACAAACTCAGCACAATACACATGGTAATCTGCTTTTCATAAACTGTTTTATTACATTTCAGAATGGCAAAAGTGACTATAGTGCTAACATACTGAAACAACAGCTTATAGCGCTGTCTCACCTTAGTGTTTAGCAATATATGTGTATGTATTTAACAATACATTATTATTTATAATTTTATATATATATATATTTTTTTGTAACGTGTTCACTGAAAGAATGAGTGTAACCGAAGTGTGCATCAAGGAATGAGAGGGTTCTCCAGTCCCCCAAACATCAGACAAAAGCTAACATAGGCATGTGAGTGGGAGCATAGATGGACAACACAGGGATATCAAATGGGTCGACCAGCAAGACAGCTTTGAGTAAGACATAAAAAACATGGTGAAGCCCTATGTACCCTAAAAGCGAAGAGTCAGTGTTGAGCTAAGGGATGTCTTGCCTGACGAGCAAGTAGCCAAAATGGTTTTATGGTGGGGAGGGGTTAATTGAGAGTGAGGTGGGGTAACTGAGAACTAAACGTAACATAACAACGTCTCAAGAAAGATAAAGTATGGTTTATATGATTATGTATTCAGCCCCACCATGAAGAGACATAAGTGGGAAGATTCACTAAGGCAGAGCTTTCCAAACTTTTCATGTCGGTGACACACTTTTTAGACATGCATCATGTCGTGACACACAAAAACCGGAGGTCAAACTAATAATCCCTTATAAGAGATACGGACACACACATAAATTATAATAAGAAGGTGTATGGGGACACAACATCTCTCATGAAAACCTTTCATTCATACTGAGGAGGCATTAAGCATGCTGTCTGGTTTTTAATGGGCGACATGAGATGTTGCATTACATATAAGAGCAAGATTCTCATGTCGCATTATTAAATAGATAGCGCATAACTGATTTTAGAAGTACTGTCCGTCTTTCCTGTCTCATTGGTGCCACAAACAGAAGAGGCAGCCATGTGACAGGCAGCCTTGGTGCACAGGGACACTCCAGCCTGGCAGCCCAAAGAGAGGGCAGAGGTATAGAGGAGGTGGCATCTCACAACATTTTAACAGCTGAAGTGCCAAAAGATTTGTAACAGCTGGATTGCCTCCATGTGCTGCATACATGTTATGTATGCAGCACACAGAGGCACTCCAGCTTTTACAAATCTTTGTGGCACTCCAGTTATATGCAGCACACGGAGGCAATCTCCCCGCTGTGTAAATATGACCATTGAGTAGTAGTGTTTTATCTCAGCTCCCAGTGTAGCTTGTGCTTGGGTTGAATGACAATCTCACGCTGTGTAAACGGCACCTTTGCCTGTGACACACCTACACACTGCAGCCGACACACTAACGTGTCGTGACACACAGTTTGGAAAGCACTGCACTAAGGTGTGATAAAGAGGTGATAATGTGGTGATAAAGTGGAGATGACATTAAGATCACTTCTCCAATTCTTGTGTTATCCTAGGGAGCCTATCCACTAAGATTTTTTCAACTTTGGAGATCTTAGTGAATTGGCTCCATAAAATAACATAGGAACTGTAGAAGAGATATCACTGGATAAGTTATCTCCGCATTATCACCTCTTTAGAACTCCTTAGTGAATCTCCCTCATGGTAATCTTAACCCTTTGAGTGCCAGAGAGGTGTGCAATACATTACACATACCTCTAGCACTCAAACGTTTAAGCACCAGAAGGTTGTGCAACACCTTGCTTTGTATTACATTGCATGCCTCCCATCATCGGAACTGACCAAAGAGGGACCCAACATCAAAGCCTCCAGACAGGTGCCCCATCCCTTATCTATTCAGGGCAGCCTGTTAACATTAGCAGTCTCACTATAGGCCTCTTCCTTGCTCTGTAGCAGTTAACTGGATTGCCAAGAGAAAGACGGATAACAAAGTGCTAACAGTGCCTGAATGTTAAAGGGATAGTAATGTTTCATAATAAAAGCAGCTCTAGTTAATTATCATAGTATTTGAGCCTTGGAGAGTGTTATTTCAATTCTGTCAGAGTTGTAGTTCAAGAGTAATTCAATGACAAAGTATCCCCCTCCCGCCCCTTTTACTGATGTAACACTGCTCAGCCAGATCAGAAGGGAGGTGCCCAGGTAGATTGCAGACAGGGACAATCTTCAATTAAGATAAGGGAAAAAGCTGAAAAACCTGTCAAGAGGGGCGGTGTTTTCATTGTTCTCATAGGAAGAAGATTGTCCCTTGCTGTTATCTGTCTGGTCAAGCATCCAGATTCCACATCTGAGGTGAGCAGTGTTACATCAGTAAAAGGGGACGGGAGGGGGATACTTTATCATTCTGTTACTCTTGAACTACAACTCTGGTACTATTGAAATAACACTCTCTATGGCTCAAATACTATGAAGATTCATTGGATCTGCTGTTTTTGTGAACTATTACTATCTCTTTAATAACAGCACTCATTAGGAGCAATAAAGAGTTGCACTCACAGGAGGCAAAGTTGCCCATCGCAAACTACTGGAACGCATATAGAGAAATGACCAGTCTCTGATCAGGTGGCCTCCACTCTGGTGTGGATCCAATCAATCAGGTGGGCAATAGCCCCATCTCTTCTTATTTATTGTATAAGCCATGGGAGGGAGTGAAGATGAAAGAAGGGGTGCTCATAGTACCCAGGTATCTGAGGGTTATGAGACTGGTACATACAAAATGCTTGTATGAGCCTAGAAGGTGTCCAGAATAGTGAGGATGCAGGAGATGGGCGCAAGACAACACGTGTTTGATCCACACAGAGGCTGATTGCTACCTGGTTTGTAGAGAAGTCTAATTAGGAAAAGCAAGGGAACTGGACTGATCAGATCAATATCAGAGTGGAGACCGGTTACTTTCTCTGTATGCACAGGTATCTGTGATGGGTGACTGTATCATGTGAGTATAATTCTTTATTATATGTGAAGAGAAAATTCTGGTCTTTCTTTTGCAGTTTCCTACCTGTTTGGGCCTATCAGTTTGTCTGGGATAGTGTAAAGTACCACTGATGATAAATTACATCTGCTGATTGAACCCGAATGGGGACAGTTGGCAAATTCTTCTTATGTGCCAGTAGTCTTCCAGAGTGAGAACTGTAGCCACAGATTGTCTTTGAGTATATATCATTATATATTTACACATATCTTTAAGCACACCTTCTTCCATCTGTAGTTACTGGGATGCTTCCTGCATTAGGCACTCAGCAGTGTGCTGTCCGCACTCCCTCCCAATTAGCAGCGCACATGTGCTGATGGAGGTCTCTCAGGAATACTGACCCCTGTAGAGTTACTGGAGCACTTCCTGCATTAGGTGCTTGTCTGAGTGCTCTCCTCACCCGCTCCCCATTGCAGTTAGTAACATACAACTTTTCTTTACATTGTAATGACACCCTGACATTCTCCAGCTGCCTACTGCCATTGTTCCTCGAGTATCAGGCAGATGAACACTCATAAGATCATCCACCTAGTGTTTTGGTACATGTGCGAGTGCTGAATGACGTACATGCCCACATAATCAATAAGAAACTTGCATCTACATCAGAGAATAACCTGCCATGTAGCCACAATTATAGGGCCAGTAAGACAATGTAGCATATAATGGACTCAACAGCTCAGGAGGAGTGGGGGATAACTTGGGCTTTGTAGTGACAGTGGGACTTGACCCCTGAAATTGGGACAGTCCAGCTAAGAACAGCTAAGTTGGGAAATGTGCTGAAAGGTTTAACCTTTGAGTGCCAGAGAGGTATCCAATGCGTTGGCCAATTTCATGCACTCTGCCTGCTTCATGAGTGCATGGACATAACAACATCGACCTGACCAAATTATCTCTTGAATCAAAGAGTAATCACAAAATTCATTGGGACCAAGAAGAATTTCTGGCCATAGTAAGGTAAGATGGAAGTTAATTGTAGGAGCAAGCACTTTTGCCTGTCTGGTTACACCATTTCCTCATGTCATTTAATACATTAGGTTAAACACAGCTCAGAGAAAGGAGATTCTCCGAAGCACCCAAACTGCCCCTCTACCGTTCCCTTGGTGAGAATAGCATTAGGAGACAGACAGTCTGACATAAAAGTATTTTAGTAAATTGGCTTTAAACAGGTGTAGAGCTAGGAAATTGATTACAGCTACTGGTTTCGAGAGGAATCATATTTATACATCACCCTTATAATTTGTTGATTTAGTTATTCTCTTTCCCATGTCATCATGTAATGTTTACATAGACTAATCGCTACATGATGTCACAATGTAAATGATGAACTCTGTGGTTCACAGCTTTTCTGGCAAAATGTATTTGTACACTTTTTTTGTTCACTAGCACACACTCTGTGCACCTGATGTAGGGGGTGATGTCCCTGAAAATACTACGTCGATACAAATAAATACTCAGATAACTTCTGCTTGAGAAGGTTACTGAGTGCAGCCTCCATTTTCATGAACCATGCAATCTGTATTCATGGGTGCAGCCCTGAGTTACCGGCACCGGAATCAAGTGCTAAACAATTGAGGGCAAGAGGTTTCTGTCTTTGGGGACTACCTCACCCACCATAATAGGAGGTGTAGTCCTCAACAACTGGAGATCTAAAGATTGACCACCAGTGGGTGAATGCAAGTTGCACTCCTCCTGTTGTTGTCCTCCTACAACTTCCATCATCCTCAGCCAGCCAGTGGCCAGGTGAGGATAATACAATAAAGTTGGTACAGATGGCACACTCCTAGTCTTGCTCATGCTAACTCCAGTTGCCTGTGTGTTGATGCGTGTGCCTGTTTGTGATGGTCCATGGAGCTAACTGTCAGAATGATGCGTGTTACATATTCCTGCACAGACATTGCCTATCTGCCATGATTCATCTTCCTCCCGCAGTACAGGCTGTGCAAACGCACTATAAATAGCTCTCCGATACAATACCATACTGTACCATCTCTCTGCATTTTTTCTATTTGTCTAACAATTGGGTCTTCTGCATTTTTTTTATGTGTTCTAGCACAGGGTTTCTCAACGACTGTCAAATTTCCCTAACAGCGCAGGCTTTCTCGGGAAAGGGAGGTGTGATTTGCTCATTGCTGGGAATGAACAATAGTTCCCAACAGGAGTGTCATGGCACATTTTTGTGTTACAGCACCAAGCTTAACCCCTTTTTCTTTTCAGAACGAATTCAGCTTTTTCATGGCACCTCACAAAAACTAAATTTTGTTTTGTGTGAAAAGCTATGCTATCATAAATACAAAATGTTTTTAAAAAATTACGTATTTTGCCAGCATCATAAATTAAATATCAAAAACACGTATGTTGATAGTGAAAATTTCAATAATGTTAAAAAGCTCTGGACCATCTTAGTACAAAAATAACAAATATGTATAATTTTACCTACATGCATGGCCTGCACAGACCCCTAAATGTCAGGAGCGCAAAATTATTTTTTTTTCAACTTTATGAACTATACTGCACAATCCGTTGGTTACATTTTAAAGCTACCCTAAAACAGCTCAATTACTATACAAAAGCATATATTTCCTGAAAGTAGATATCACTGTGCATCAAATAAGCGGTCACTTGCCTAGTCTACCCCTAGTGTTATATGCACAAATGTTTCCAGAAGGTGGTGCTAAAGGAAAAAATATGCATGGAATTTCCTACTGTATTTATTAGCTACTGGTTTTATGGGAAAAATGGCACCCCATTGTTATGAGTTGACTTATTGTAGTGGGTACCACAAGCGCAAAACTAAATCAACAAGTTCTAATTTTTCTTACATTTTTTCAATCATGACTTGCCTGTATTAAAATGGGTGTCCCGACTACAAAAATGAAAAAAATGTAGACAAAGCACACCATTTTGGAAAGAAGACAACCTACTGCATCAAATGAGGGGTGACTTGCCTTTCTCACCCTAATTTGATATGCACAAATGTATCCAGAATGTTACTCTACAGGAAAGAAGAGGCATGTTTTTTCATTTCCACCCCTTCCAGTGTACTAAAATCTTTGAAAAATATGGAATTTCTTAATGCATTCATTAGCTACTACTCCAAGAAAAATGGTACACTAGACGCACAAAATGACACCTACCTGCCTGTACTAAATTGGTCCTAACTATTAGATATATTAAGGAAAGCTATGCAAGTCAAATGCTTTTGGAAAGTAGTCATTCACCCTCATCAAATAAGGATTTGTTTTCCTTTCCTCTCATAGGCTGGCATGAGCAATTATTTCCATAAGGTGGTGCTATAGGAAAATCTTTGAACCCAGTGGAGTTTCCTACCGTATTCAATATTTTCTACCATCCCAAGAAAAACTGTACCCTGTTGATATGGGCTGATATACCATAGGTGGTGCCAGAAGCACAAAACTACAACTGCCACTTTTCTTTTACAAAATTACCCTCCTGCACTAAAATTGTCATCACTATTAGAGACATGAAGAAGAGGTCATTAAGACATACCATTTTGGAAAGTAGATATTAGCCCACATCAAATGAGGGGCCACTTGCCTTTTGTATCTCTAGGCTAGTGTGCAAAACTATTTCCACATATGATGCTATACTATAGGGGAAAACATACTTTTTTACAATTCAGTCTCATCACAGACACTAAAATATTCCAACACCATGGGATTAACTAGTCTATCCAGTACCTAACACTAGCCTGAGAATAATGGTACCACATTGGTATGGGTTGACATACTGTAGTGGGTGCTAGAAGCACTGGAGGAGCAGGCAGCATATGTGGGACTCCATGACTCCCAGTGGAACAAGGCTGGGGGAGTCAAAGTGTGTATGCAGTGGTCTGAGACTAACAGAGGGCAGTGGAACAGACAGGGGGCTATCAGAGAGTGTATGGGTGGAAGCAAGAGAGACATGCTGCTCTCCTGAGTTGCGTTTATTGATCTCCCAGCAAAGCCAGGTAGGAGCTCAATAACTGAGGGGACATCAAGAGGCATCATTTTTTTTTTTTTTACAACATTTCTCTCGTACTACTGTGGGCAGTGTTGTAACTTGTAGCCTTGCCAGTAATTGTCATGTCTACCTCCACTGCATGATATCAGAACTGATTCAGTTTGGAAGAACTACCAAAAACAGTCATATCCGCCTCCATGGACATGACATCCAGGTCTGATTTGAAGATTTTATCTGTTGAACCAACACACAAGAGGAAAATTTGCATGGGCCATTAAAATTTTCTGGCCATAGTAAAATAAATTGGGGGTTATTATTAGGAGGTATTGCATCTCCTTTATGTTTCACACTTTCTAAATGTTTTCATTGAGTTATGTTGTTTTTGATGCTGCACAAGTGACAGAAATTTTGATTTTCAACTATACATGTCATGACTTAAAGGAGACTTTTTTTTATGAAGAACCATATATAAGTAGAGTTTTTCCTGCTTAGTAAAACAAGGGTACGCTCACTGTTGGGAGGTGTGTCTTCCCAAAGTTAATATAGTTTAAACTGTTGTTTTTTTATATTAACAGTGCCCTCTAATGGTAAGATTTCAGATAGTTTTTCTGTTTCATTCTATAGGAGAGATGAGCCACTGACATGAATTCACCATAGAATGTTATAATGACTGCTGAGTCACTTCTCTAAGTTGGAACTTTCAGGAAGTGATCACTATGGATTTCTTTGTTACAATTTTGAACTGTTATAACTTTTGAGTAAAACAACTGCCTATAACATAGGTTTCACTAAAAATGTGTACTGCTTCTTTAACTCTTTGAGTGCCAAGGTATACTCACACGGTTAAAAAATGATATGTCACAACTTAAAAAAATAGTTGGGAACTAATGGCATAGATTTTTCCTTGTTCTAAGGCATTGTAGCCCCAGTGAGGGTGATGTAGTATGGAAATGGGTCCAATTCTGGAGCAATTCATCCGCACCACAGGAGACACAAGTTCCCATTTATTTAAATAGGGATTTTTCTCCCCATGAATGCTATAGACGTTTCCAGTACATTGCTTTGCAATCCATTTGATGTCTTTCTAGCAATCAAAGGGTTAAAGGGGAACTACCACCCCGCTAGTCGCCAGAAATATTACCTGGTTCCAAAGATTTTTGCATTTTTCCGATGGTCACAGGAGCAGGAAGCACGGACATCTCGTCACAGTGACGTCTGTGTGCCTGCGCTGTCAGTCCCTTTTGGAGCCGGGTAATATTTCGGAAAAATGCAAAAATCTTTGGAACCGGGTAATATTTCTGGCGACTAGCGCTACTAAGCAGCTAGTCGCCAGATGAAGACTGATTTCAGGTTAAGTTATTGCGGGGTGGTAGTTCCCCTTTAAAAACTCCATTTACATCAATGGGAATTTAGGGATTTTTTTATTTGTCCCCTAAAATACATTTGGATTGATTCAGAATGGTATTACGTTTACTTAGCACGTAATTGTCACATCACTTTGATCTCACCCTGTGTACTGGAAGGTGATCCAGATGTGGAACCCTTGCTCACTGTGCTTAGAAAGAGATCAGCTGTACCTCACTGAAGAGGCCAATATCAGGCCAAAACATACATGTGGGGATTGGCTCTTTCTCTCTCTTTCAGATATTTATCTGGCATTTTTTAGGTTAGATTGTCTGTGGGCAGGATCAGACGGATATGCAAATGTATATTTCTCCTCATACCTGGGAACTCTCCAGATTTGCCCTGGAGACTCCGGTTTTGACATTGCTTTACTGGGTCTCTGGGCTGATTCCTCTAGATGTGGGGAGTGTCTATTGAAACTCTGCCCATTTCTGGTCTTTTCCTCTGTGTTCCACCTTCCCCAGCCTTCTTATAATATCTTTGTTACTCTTTTATGCCCTGCCTCCCCAACTTGCGTCATTTTTATCACCCCCTGCCGCACCAGAGGACTCCCATCTGGGGGGACAACAACTGAAAGTTCCCAGGTATGGTCTTGACAGGAGGGATAGAAAAAAATGGAATTAGGAGCTCCTGGTTGGTTATTGTCATACCACTTTTTCTCTCCTTTCTGGAGAACAGGTGAAGACTAGAGTAGCTGTTTTCTACATTTGCCCTCAGGGCACTCTAACAGGCTATGAATTTAGGATTCCACTGCTTGTGCAAACAAGAGTTAATTAAAAAACCCATCTTTGGTTTGGCAGGGAAATCCTCAAGTCCTGGCCTGTTGGTGGGATTTCAGGGCACTGTTTGACAATCACTGATCTAGAGGACTGAGCTAATTATTACTGCTCCTGCGATCAGGTAAGGTTAGATTTAAGAAGACACAGGAGAACTTAAGATAAGACATTCTGTTCTAGGTGCATCTTCTACAAGCACCATGCTCTTGGTCTTGAGTTCAAGACCCCTAGATTAACATTAGGGTTTATCCCCTCCCTGCAGGTCCCTTGGTGGTCTTTCTAAGTTCACCCACCGGTTGTCATTGAAGGAGAAGTCAGAGAAGAGAAATGATGCTGAGCTGGCACCTCTGGAGCAACCCGTATTCCGACAAAGATCACTGAGCATTGAATGGTGAGACAGAGCTGCTCTAGAACACAGACTGCAATAGTATTAGTTTTACAGTGATGCTGATGTAATAAGAGGAACTAGAGTAATATATGATACAGTGAAACGTACAATACAATACAGTGGAAAGTACAATACAATACAGTATGATGTACAGTACAATACAGTGAAAAGTAAAATACAATACAATACAGTGGGAAGTACAATACAATACAGTATGATGTACAATACAATACAGTATGATGTACAGTACAATACAGTGAAAAGTACAACACAATACAGTATGATGTACAGTACAATACAGTGGGAAGTGTAATACAATACAGTGAAAAGTATAGTACAATGCAGTGGCAAGTATAACAATACAGTGAAAAGTATAATACAATGCAGTGGGAAGTATAACACAATACAGTGGGAAGTATAATACAATACAGTATTATGTACAATACAATACAGTGAATAGTATAATACAATACAGTTAAAAGTACAATACAATACAGTATGAAGCACAATACAATGCAGTGGGATTACAATACAATACAGTGAAAAGTACAATACAATACAATGCAGTGGGAAGTATAATACAATACAGTGAAAAGTACAATACAATACAGTATGAAGTACAATACAATACAGTATAATGTACAATACAATACAGTATGAAGTACAATACAATAGTGGGAAGTATAATACAATACAGTATGATGTACAATACAATGCAGTGAAAAGTATAATACAATACAGTGAAAAGTACAATATAATACAGTATGATGTACAATACAATGCAGTGAAAAGTACAATACAATACAGTGGGATTACAATACAGTGAAAAGTACAATAAAATGCAATGCAGTGGGAAGTACAATACAAATAACATTTTAGGTATTTCTATCCCCTTAAAGGAGAAATAACATTGTCCTAATCCTGATAGCCCGTATGAAAGATGCTATTATGCCTCTGTTTAACCCTTTGAGTGCCAGAGGGGTAAGCAATGCATTGGATTCCTCCCTGGCAGTCAAAGGGTTAAGGTATCCCTGACTAAGCCCAGGTGGTTAACCCTTTAACAACCGGTGATGGTTTTGAGACGTCACCAGAGTCCGTGCCTTATGTACCAGTGATGGTCCTGGCACATCATGGGTTTTATGTTCACATCTCTCCTGCAGGAGCACTGTGATCACTAGGGGAGTCTGAAACTGACTGCTGCAAGACCTGAGCGGTCAGTTTCAGAGTCTCATTCGGCAAGCCGGTACGCATGATCAGTCACGTGTGCCAGCTCGCTGAATGATGTCTATGTGGTCCTAAAGCTGGGTCCAACCCCAGGAATTCTGGGTGTTAAGGGTTTAATCAGTGGCTCATTCATTTTGACTGTACTAAAGTGGACATTTCACCTCCAAAAAACTTAAGTTCAATATAAATAAACACTTAAAATTGCCTATATGTTTTTTTTTTGTTTTTTTTTTTTAAATGCTTTATTTTCTAAGATAAATAATTATATATTGATATTGTTAAGTCATTCTGACTTCTTGCCTGCGGAAGAAGCTGTACCGCCAGCAAGAAGTCTCAAGGCTGGCCATCCCCTTTGACAGAGAATCTCCACCCACCACCTGTGAGCTCTACTGAACAATATTAAATCCTCAATATATTTACAGATTTCTGTCATATCCCCCCTCCCATCTGTCTTCCAATCTGTATATATATTCAGTTCTTTGAGTCTAGTTTCGTACTCTGTGTCATGAAAACCTTGCACCATTTTGGTGGCTCTTCTTTGAACTACCTCCTATTTATTAAAAGGATAGTGATGTTATAGATAGTACAGTAAAATTGAGTCTTCTATATACATTTGTATAATGATGTGAAACTTTATAACCATCCATAACTTTGCTATTTTAGTTTATTCTATAATAAAGTTTCCCTCTCCTGCCCCTTTTACATACGTCAAGTAGCCTCCCCTCAGATCTGGAATCCGGTCACTGGACAGGACACATAGCAGCGAGGGACAGACTTCTTTCTTTCAGTACAAGGAATACTCTGCCCCCTTGAAGAAGGAGGGCAGGTTTTGCCTTACGCTAAAAAAAGATTGTCCCTTGTCGAGATCTGTCTGGACCGGCTTGCTGAAGGTTCATGACTTAGGTAAAAGGGGCAGGAGGGGGAAACTGTTGTTACAGCTGGTAAGCAAAACCAGGAGTCAGACGGTATAGTTAAGATAACCTTTATTTTGAGAATAATAACAGTAATGCAATATATATATATACACAGTGGGTGATCGAAGAGGTGAGTACTGTATCAGGAATAGCAGTCTCCCAACATCTCCACCACACTGTCTGGACAGGGCTTCAGCCTACTGGAGTCTTGAGGTACGGTAACGCCCAGATCTACCACTGACTCAACCTGCAGTCAGTCTAGGAGAGGAGTCTATATCGTATGCAACATGGAAGCTACTTACTCAAGCCTGCAGTCAGTAGCTAGGAGTCTGCTAGAGCCGCAGGTCAATACTGGAAAGGATATCTGAGGAACAGAACCAACACACGTAGAGAACAGACAGGACCTTCTAGTAAGTACCAGATAGGATAGTCAGACAAGCCAAGGTCATACACGGAGCGGGTAGTCAGCCAGAGCCACAGGTTTGCACCAGAAAAGATATACACTGTAGTGATGATATGCTGGATGCACAGTGGACAGAGCCTCAGATCAACACCAGAGTGGGTAGTTGGATAAGCCTAGGTCATACACGGAGCAGGTAGTCAGCCAGAGCCACAGGTTTGCACCAGAAAGGATATCTGAGCCAAATCAGAGAGCACAAGGAGAATAGTCAGACAGAGCCACAGGTCAACACCAGAATGGATGGACAGACAAGCCGGATCATACAGAAGAATCAGGAATACAAATAATGAACTGCTCAGAACAACAACGTAAGGGTAACTGAGTCAGGACTCAGTCTGCCCTTTAAACCCCTCCTCAGGAAGTAGGTTGGAGGAGCAGCTCAGAGGAAGGAAGTAGGTAGGAGGAGACTACAGGCCTCAAACACATAAAACAGAGGCCTGCAGCATGCTGAAGCCTTGAGCCTGCAGATGAAGCATCTAGCATTGATGCGTCCAACCGCTCGTGGAAATGACCCTGGAGCTTCATTGTAAGCATCGCCAGAAGCGGTGGCGCTAAAAGGTACTGTGACAACTGTATTATAGAATAAAACGAAAATGGCAACATTTTGGATGGTTCTAAAGTTACACATCATTATACAAATGTAAACAGAAGACTCAATCTTAATGAACTACCCAGACATTACTATCCCTTTAATGTGCTTCTGGAGATCTTAGGGCTCGATCCAAATGTTGGAGTAGAAAAATGTCGGTAGGACAAAATGGATACCGAATGACAAAATAAAATGTCTTGGTCGGTATTCAAATGTCCTACCGACATTTAGCACAACGGACGTTAGGTCACAAAACTGGTGTTGTGTCCAAATGTCTGTTTTTTTGCGTTAAGTTCCCAAAACACCGCTAAATAACGCCAGTTTTGGGAACATAACAGTAAAAAAAACTAAGGATCGGTTCCTGACATACTGTCAAGCACCGATCATTATAAAGTCTGTGTTATACTTACCTGTCATCCACTGTCTGTCTCCTTCTGTCTCCATTCTTTCTTCTATCTTCTCTTGTGTCTTCTGTCTTCTTTCTTCTTCCTGTGAAAGAAAAAAAAATAAGTTTGAGTTAAAAGCATAGATACGTTAACCCCTTGAGTGCAGAGGGGTACAAGTACGCAACGCATTGCAAAGCAATGTATTGCATACCTCTCTGGGGCCCAAAGGGTTAAAGTACATAGTAGTGTGCCGTTATTCAAATAAAACTTGCCCATATAGAATAATAATAAACATGTTAGGAAACGTTTGCCATATAGCTTAAATTGTTAGTAATGTCCACAAAAAAGTTTTTTTGCATGTAGAAGAGCTTAAAAAGCTGAGCTAAATGCAAAAAAACGTATCTCTCAAACCGCTATGGTTTAAGAGATACGGGTGTTTAAAGTTTGATTCGTGTCAGCCAGCACGGAGGCGCTTGAGAAGTGCCACAATCTCGTTATTTACCACAAATCCCTTCATTGGAATGGTTTATAACGAGTGCTTGAAAACCAGGCGCTCGTTATAGACCATTCCAATGAAAGGATTCGTGGTAAATAACGAAACCTCAGCACTTCTCAAGCGCCTCCGTGTCAGCCGACACAGATCTACTGCTGACAGCTTTACAGCTGTCAGTAGGAGAGATCAAACTTTAAACGGCCGTATCTCTTAAACCATAGCGGTTTGAGAGATACGTTTTTTTGCATTTAGCTCAGCTTTTTAAGCTCTTCTAAATGAAAAAAACTTTTTTGTGGACATTACTAACACTTTAATGCCAATGTATTTCTATTGTCTATAAGTAACTAAAAATCCAACTCAGCTTAATTTGTTGCTCTGTGTGAGGCGCTGAGGCGGCGGCGGAGACAGAATAAGGTGGCACAGCCCTCCCCTCTTCTTCTTCACGGGCCGATGCTCACTCCCGTCTGAAGGAATTAGATTTGACGCTACCCTTATATATGGGCGGCCTTATTTCTAATTCCCTCACAGCCATTGGCTGAGATATGCTTACACATCGCTGACCCAATCAGCTTTGAGCGGCTGTGCTTGAAACACAGCGGCGGAGACAGCAACGAATTAAGCTGAGCTGGCTTTTTATTTACTTATAGACAATAGAGATACATTGGCATTATGTTTATTATTGTATATGGGCGATTTTTATTTGAAGAATGGCACACTACTATGTTCTTTAACCCTTTTGGCCCCAGAGAGGTACGCAATGCGTTGCTTTGCAATGCGTTGCGTACCCCTCTGCACTCAAGGGGTTAACATATCTATGCTTTCAACTCAAACTTATTTTTTTCTTTTACAGGAAGAAGATAGAAGAGAAGGAGGATAGAAGAGAAGATAGAAAAGAAGGACAGATGACCAGGAAGCTGAGGACTCTGCTGGACATCAGGATTAATGGTAAGTGTTACTTATAATGTGATGGTTTTTAACTTAGTCGGATTAACCCTATGAATGCCGTTGGGGTAATTATACCCCACTGGCACTCATAGGGTTAATCCTACTAACGTCTGACACATTTTTTATACTTTGGATGTATTGATATAGGGCTTAGAGCCCCATACCAATACATCCCCCGAGGGATTAGGGTTTTTTTAACTTCAAGTGTCTGTGTCGGCTGTGTAAACAGGCGATAAGGGACTCAAGTTTAAAAAAAATAGATGTTAACTTTCCTGTGATAACTTGAGTCCCTTATCGCCTGTTCTCGGCTAACTCGGACATTTGAATTGCAATTTACGGTGTTTTCATCCTATTCAATGGATGAAAACACCTCTTAAGTTTAACTCACGACGGCTTTTTTTGTTTTTTGCCGGTATTTTTTGACAGCGCAGACATTTGAATAGTTTTCTGTGCTGGAAAAAATGCCATCGGCAGAAAAAACAGCCGACTCCATCATTTGGATTGAGGCCTTGGTCTCCAGAACTGTACAGTGTACTGCAGGGGAGGTCTTACCAGTGATCTATAGAGTGGCATTAGTACCTCTCTCTCTTTCTGATGCTAATGCCTTGTCCTATACCACCAAAAACCTGATCTGCATCACTTTAGCTTGCTGAATTAGACCCTCAGACATGGCTGCCACTGGGAACATTTTTTCTTGCTTCGGTTCCTCCCTTCAGAGAAGCCCTGAATTATCATACTAATGTTAGCTGATAATAATAGGAGCATTCAAAGACAATGGAATCGTTGTTCTTATGGCCTATATCGGTTTATTTCTCCCACAGCAGAATCTTTGTCATATTTCTTAATATCTTCACCCACCAGGTAATTCTCCCTCAGGTGCCAAATTCTGGGACACTGATCAAACCCAGCGAGAATTATGTCATTAATCCTTTGCTGGCACAGATGACTTTTTTATTATTATTATTATTATTTTCTAAAGCAGTGGTTCTCAATATTTCTTCGCTCAAGGCACCCGTAACATGCAATCTGGAATTTACAGGGCACCCTAGCAATTTATAGGTAATTTCTCAAGGGCTTAATGTAGGTAACAATACATAAATGTATAGTTATTCTTAGTCTCACAGTCAGAATGACAACAAAGAGCATATTGTGTATATATCGTTTCCTTAACCCCTTAAGGACCAGCGTTTCCGGGGTGTGTGGTCCTTTAAGGACCAGAGAGCGAACTGGGGTCTGATAATGATCGCTACGGTCTTGAATCAGTCAATTTCAGTCCCCGCTACTACTCACAGCGCTCTCCTGCAGGAGCGCTGTGAGTAAAAAATACGTTAACTGCCAGGACTCTCACTGGTCCTTAAAGGGATAGTAATACTTCGTTTTAACTTTATTTTATTTTGTAGGCATTAAAAAAAACATGAAGAACAATATAAGTCTTATCTCTCAAACCTTTATGGTTTAAGAGATATTCACAAGCAAAGTTTCCCCTCCCGCCCCTTTTACCTAGTGTAAGCCATCTCTTCTCAGATGTGGAATCCAGTCCATAGACCAGACAGATAACAGCAGGGGACAATCTTCTTCCTATGAGAACAATGAAAGCCCTGCCCCCCTTGACAAGTTTTTCAGGTTTTTCCCTTATCTTAATTGAAGATTGTCCCTCTCTGCAGTCTACCTGGGCACCTCCCTTCTGATCTGGCTGAACAGGGGGGGGGTACTTTGTTTGTGAATATCTCTTAAACCATAAAGGTTTGAGAGATAAGACTTATATCATTCTTCATGTTTTTTTAATGCCTACAAAATAAAATAAAGTTAAAACAAAGTATTACTATCCCTTTAAGGGGAATACAGCAGTGATGGTCCTGACACGTTACTGAACGTTAAAGGGTTAAAGAGATAGTAATATCAGCATATGAATTTAAAGGGGAACTTTCACCGTGTGGTGCAAAAGGGACTGACAGCGCAGGCGCACGGACGTCACTGTGAAGAGACGTCCGTGCTTCCTGCTCCTGTCACCATCGGCAAAAAGCCGATATCTGCTGAACCGGGTAATATTGCTGGCGACTAGCGCTACTAAGCAGCTAGTCGCCAGGTGAGCAATAAGACAACGTTAAGTTATTGCGGGGTGAAAGTTCCCCTTTAAGATCGATTATTAATTATATTATTTTATAACGACCGGTACCTTTGTAAATGTCCATAACGTATTCTTCTTGTAATTTTTATTTAAAATTTCCCCCCTGCCCCTTTTCCCAGGGTCATGCAGATTCCCCTCAGATCTGAAAGCCTCTCACTTGACCGGACAGATTGCAACAAGGGACAATATTGTGTCTGCCCATATAAGGAAAACCCGGACCCCCTTGACAAAGATGGTTTTCCTTTTGCTGACACAATAATGTCTCTCGTCGAGATCTGTCTAGACCGGCTTTCTGGGAGAAGACTCTGTGTTACGTAGGAAAAAGGGGTGGGGGGAACTTTAAAATAAAATTACAAGAAGAGCACTTTATGGAAATTTAGAAAGGTACAGTTCATTATATAAAAAAATAATGAATAATCAAGCTTAATGTCATTTTCTGACATTACTAGCTCTTTAAATATACATTGGAAGCTCAACTTTAATATTTTTGTCAAACCACGGAACTCTAGTTCAAAACCACTGTTCTAAATTCTAGTTATGGAATTACCACTGATGGAAATGGGTCTTTTTACCCTTTGAATTTGGAATGCGTTGGAGAGTTGGCTGAGCTCAGAATTAGAGCGCTTCTCTTTCGTGTATCAGGCTGGTGGACCTTTGTGCAGAAAATAAAAGAAGAGCAATTCTGGATCATACCATCTGTCCCCTGGGGTTAGGCTGAAAAGTAAAGGCAAATGAATGTTTGGGAACAACTTACAAAAGTAGGGGGATCTATACACATAAGAAAGAGGCAATTCTGAATCATACCAACTGCACTTTGTGGGAGTAAAAATCTACATTGACTTTCAACTCCTTGATGCTAGAAATGTTACCAATGCATTGAGAAGCTGTATGTTACAGATGTCTATAGCATGTAGGGAGTTAAAATCCTCGGTTACATACCTGGGAACTCTCCAGATCTGCCCGAGAGTCTCGGGATTTTAGAGTTAATTATCGGGTCTCTGGGGTGGTGAGTTTCCTGTGAAACTCTGCCCAATTCATCTCCTTCCCACCCTGTTCCTCCTACATCTCCTCCTCCTTCCTACCCTGTCCCTCCAAATTCCCACCCCTACTTTGTTCCTCCTACTATCCTTCCACTTCTCCTCTTTCCCACCCTGTTCCTCCCACTTCCTGCCCACTTCTCCTCCTTCCCAGCCTGTTCCTTCCGTTTCTTGCCCACTTTTCCTCCTTCCCATCCTGTTCCTCCCACTTCCTGCCCACTTCTCCTCCTTCCGATCCTGTTCCTCCTACTTCCTGCCCACTTCTCACTCCTTCCCATCCTGTTCCTCCCACTTCCTGCCCACTTTTCCTCCTTCCCATCCTGTTCCTCCCACTTCCTGCCCACTTCTCCTCCTTCCGATCCTGTTCCTCCTACTTCCTGCCCACTTCTCACTCCTTCCCATCCTGTTCCTCCCACTTCCTGCCCACTTCTCCTCCTTGCCATCCTTTTCCTTCCGTTTCCTGCCCACTTTTCCTCCTTGCCACCCTGTTCCTCCTACTTCCTGCCCACTTCTCCTCCTTGCCACCCTGTTCCTCCCACTTCCCGTCCACTTCTCCTTCTTCCCACCCTGGTCCACCCACTTCCCGGCCACTTTACGTCAAAATTATGACAGACCCCACCCATCTGATTAAGCCCCACCCCCTTTATGACACAAATTGCATCATTTACAAACCCCTGGTTGCAGCACATAAGCCCTATCCAGGAGCCCAAGAGGCTGAAGTTCCCAGGTATGACCATTTAAGTCAATGGGGTTTTTTACTTTTGCTCTTTAGTACAGATGATTTGCACTAGATTTGCCTCACTTTGCCTTTGCACATAAGTCTGATATGGGTTGTATTCAATAACCTAATGAGGTGCAATTCTGGAGTGAACCAACAGCACCATAGTAAAAGTTGAAAAAGTGCCATTTATTTAAGTGTGACTTTTAACCCATAGAATGCTAGAGACATCTCCTAATAATTGCAGGACAATGTGTTGGAGACCACTAAAGGGTTAAAAGGCCCATTTAAGTTATTGGAAATGTTCATTTCTCCCCTGAGGTGCAGTTGGTTAGTTCCAGAATTGCACCTCTTCAGGTTATTGAATACGCCCCTTAGTCCCTACCACTAGCTACAGTGGCTACTATTAGAGATACAGGGAATGTTTGTGATTCACTTTGAGGATTGATTCACTGGATATTGAGGCTGATGTACAAGGAAGAACTGGGGGGTATCACTTCTCAGTTCCTATGTTCTTCTATGGAACATATGCACTAATGGAGTCCATTTTTAGAGACTACACTTGCTTAACCCAAATTTACTAAGATGCGTGCACTAAAACTCCTCCCCAGCTACCTTTAGCTACCGTAGTTCTGCCTCTGGGATTGCAATGGAATAATTTTTGAATCAAGCATCTCTCAGTAGTGGGTGTACCCTTGTTTATCCAATGGGAGAATTACTATAAAATGAATATTATGGCCAATTGCACAAACCAAAAGAGAAGATATTTTGCAACAAACCACTTGAATCATAGCGGACAAAGAAACGTTCCAATTGATTGAAATGGATCATTTAAAGGAGCAGTACAGGGATCATACAAATGCTTTAAATGCTAGACTAAGTCCCAAGAACTTTGAGAACAACATTCTCATAGCTCAAAACTCCATTGCCTGACAGTAAGCCCTGCAGATCACAGTGACCTGCAAAGTTGGCTGAAGTCAGCACCCAGTGAAGTGCTCAGAAGAGAATTATCTCCTCTGTATTCATCTCAATAGAAGGCAATCTGCTGTCATTGGGCTTCTGTACAGAGGAGAGCAATCTCCCAGGAGACCACACTCAGCACTGATGTCACTCAGCCTTGCAGACTGAGTGATCTGCAGGGCTTACTGGAGAAATTTGGAGCAATGGGAACTCCCTTTATTGGTCAGTTTATGTAAATGATCTAGTATCTGACAAGCAAGGAATGGCAGTTGGGATGGGGAAAAGTACCGTCAAGCTGACATGCCTGAATGTACTGTCCAATTTGCAGAAACTAACAAAGGAAGCTAAATATCTCATAAACAATAACTTTAAGTAAAAAATAGCGAACATAAATATAGGTGATTTTGAAAGCTCTGTCAATTTAATTTATTTTCTTTTACAAAGTGAGAATTGTACTTTAAAGGGATAGTAATACTTCGTTTTATCTTTATTTTATTTTGTAGGCATTAAAAAACTGATATAAGTCTTGTCTCTCAAACCTTTATGGTTTGAGAGATATTCACAAGCAAAGTTTCCCCTCCCGCCCCTTTTACCTAGTGTAAGCCATCTCTTCTCAGATGTGGAATCCAGTCCATAGACCAGACAGATAACAGCAGGGGACAGTCTTCTTCCTATGAGAACATTGAAGGCCCTGCCCCCCTTGAAAAGCTTTTCAGGTTTTTCCCTTATCTTAATTGAAGATTGTCCCTCTCTGCAGTCTACCTGGGCACCTCCCTGCTGCTCTAAGCTGAGCAGTGTTGCATCAGTAAAAGGGGTGGGAGGGGGATACTTTGTCATTGAATTACTATTGAACTACAACTCTGACAGAATTGAAATAACACTCTCCATGGCCCAAATACTATGAAGATTAATTAGAGCTGCTTTTATTATGAAACATTACTATCACTTTAAGCGTTTCTATTCATTTCATGATATCAGATAGCTAATGAGGACAGATCTTCAGAGTTGTACATGTGTGCCTGGCCTGGGGTTGCCATGTAATTGTGTTCTCTCATCCAGAGGTGCCAATGTCTGCCACATTCCCTGTGCTGCCTTCCTCCCAAGCTTCTCCTCTGATTGCTCACTAATGACCCTGGAGCCATGCTGTTTCCTAAAGTAACGCTATCTGGGAGTTGGTGAAGTGTCTGCTGGGTTTTTCTGGCCGGTGCCCATGTTCCTGCGGACTGCGGTGTGTGTGAAAGTACTTCGTGGTGGGGGTGCTGAAGCCAAAAGGCAAAGGCAAGAGAGGGTGGGATGTGGCGTTTGACCGGGAGACATATAAACACTAAGGCATTCCCCACCCATTCTGGGAAGCCTCTGTGGGACTGCTAAGGGAGGGGTGATTGAAAGGAGACTGTAATGTTAGTGGTTACCATTCTTGGTGTCTTGTTAATATCTTTTCTAACTTTCCATTCCAAAAAAAAGTTGTTGTTTTTTTTAAGTATATGATAATAATTCAATCTGGCCAGATCTAATCTTATAACTTGGTTGGGTAAACTACTGCTCTCCAGCTGCAGTTGGACTACAGTTCCCATCATTTACAGCTGGCCAGTTTGAAACTGTAGCCTGCCAAGTTCTGGAGAGTTGGATGTTGCCACTCCTTTCTTCACCCCCATCTGCTGGAGAGCCAGAGATTACACATCTTTCTTAAAGGGATAGTAATGCTTAAAATGTGAAAAAATATGTTGTGGGGTGTATCCCCCTGAATAAAACAAGGGTACTCCCACTGCTGAAAACTGTTTTATTCAAAAGTTATTACAGCTCAAACTTGAATTTTTTACGTGCAGTATCACAGTGGCCTGAAATTTTACAGTGTAGCACTAGCCTATGGACAGCTCTGGTCACTGACCACAAATCTCCATACAATGGTGTAACAACAGCGCCACTGTACAATTTCAGGCCACTGTGATACTGCACCTAAACAATTCAAGTTTGAGCTATAATAACTTTTGAATAAAACAGCTTTCAGGAAAAGCAATGCATTGGAGACATCTGTAGCAGCCAAGGGGTTAAATACAGGACATTAATAAAATTGAGCTTCCTACAACACTTAATTAAATTTACTATATTTTCATCTCGTGAAAGATAGTGATAGAAATGTACAAATCCGCCAGTGCATGTAGACTGGCGCTAGTCTCCAGTGTGTCTAGACTGGCGCTAGTCCCCAGTTCATCTAGACTAGCACTAGTCTCCAGTGTGTCTAGAATGGCGTTAGTCTCCAGTGCGTCTAGACTGGCGCTAGTTTCCATTGCATCTAGACTGGTGCTAGTCTCCAGTTCGTCTAGACTGGCTCTAGTCTCCATTGCATCTAGACTGGCGCTAGTCTCCAGTGCATCTAGACTGGCGCTAATCTCCAGTGCATCTACACTGGCGCTAGTTTCCAGTGCATCTAGACTGGCGCTAGTCTTCAGTGCATCTAGACTGGCGCTAGTCTTCAGTGCATCTAGACTGGTGCTAGTCTCCAGTGCATCTAGACTGGCGCTAGTCTTCAGTGCATCTAGACTGGTGCTAGTCTCCAGTGCATCTACACTGGCGCTAGTCTCCAGTGCATCTAGACTGGCGCTAGTCTTCAGTGCATCTAGACTGGTGCTAGTCTCCAGTGCATCTAGACTGGCGCTAGTCTCCAGTGCATCTAGACTGGCGCTAGTCTTCAGTGCATCTAGACTGGCGCTAGTCTCCAGTGCATCTAGACTGGCGCTAATCTCCAGTGCATCTACACTGGCGCTAGTTTCCAGTGCATCTAGACTGGCGCTAGTCTTCAGTGCATCTAGACTGGCGCTAGTCTCCAGTGCATCTAGACTGGCGCTAGTCTTCAGTGCATCTAGACTGGTGCTAGTCTCCAGTGCATCTAGACTGGCGCTAGTCTTCAGTGCATCTAGACTGGTGCTAGTTTCCAGTGCATCTAGACTGGTGCTAGTCTTCAGTGCATCTAGACTGGTGCTAGTCTTCAGTGCATCTAGACTGGTGCTAGTCTTCAGTGCATCTAGACTGGTGCTAGTCTTCAGTGCATCTAGACTGGCGCTAGTCTTCAGTGCATCTAGACTGGCGCTAGTCTTCAGTGCATCTAGACTGGCGCTAGTCTTCAGTGCATCTAGACTGGTGCTAGTCTTCAGTGCATCTAGACTGGCGCTAGTCTCCAGTGCATCTAGACTGGCGCTAGTCTTCAGTGCATCTAGACTGGTGCTAGTCTCCAGTGCATCTAGACTGGCGCTAGTCTTCAGTGCATCTAGACTGGTGCTAGTCTCCAGTGCATCTAGACTGGTGCTAGTCTTCAGTGCATCTAGACTGGTGCTAGTCTCCAGTGCATCTAGACTGGCGCTAGTCTCCAGTGCATCTAGACTGGCGCTAATCTCCAGTGCATCTACACTGGCGCTAGTTTCCAGTGCATCTAGACTGGCGCTAGTCTTCAGTGCATCTAGACTGGCGCTAGTCTTCAGTGCATCTAGACTGGTGCTAGTCTCCAGTGCATCTAGACTGGTGCTAGTCTTCAGTGCATCTAGACTGGCGCTAGTCTTCAGTGCATCTAGACTGGTGCTAGTCTCCAGTGCATCTAGACTGGTGCTAGTCTTCAGTGCATCTAGACTGGTGCTAGTCTTCAGTGCATCTAGACTGGTGCTAGTCTCCAGTGCATCTAGACTGGCGCTAGTCTCCAGTGCATCTAGACTGGCGCTAATCTCCAGTGCATCTACACTGGCGCTAGTTTCCAGTGCATCTAGACTGGCGCTAGTCTTCAGTGCATCTAGACTGGCGCTAGTCTTCAGTGCATCTAGACTGGTGCTAGTCTCCAGTGCATCTAGACTGGTGCTAGTCTTCAGTGCATCTAGACTGGCGCTAGTCTTCAGTGCATCTAGACTGGTGCTAGTCTCCAGTGCATCTAGACTGGTGCTAGTCTCCAGTGCATCTAGACTGGCGCTAGTCTTCAGTGCATCTAGACTGGTGCTAGTCTCCAGTGCATCTAGACTGGTGCTAGTCTCCAGTGCATCTAGACTGGTGCTAGTCTTCAGTGCATCTAGACTGGCGCTAGTCTTCAGTGCATCTAGACTGGTGCTAGTCTCCAGTGCATCTAGACTGGTGCTAGTCTCCAGTGCATCTAGACTGGCGCTAGTCTTCAGTGCATCTAGACTGGTGCTAGTCTCCAGTGCATCTAGACTGGTGCTAGTCTCCAGTGCATCTAGACTGGTGCTAGTCTTCAGTGCATCTAGACTGGCGTTAGTCTTCAGTGCATCTAGACTGGCGCTAGTCTTCAGTGCATCTAGACTGGTGCTAGTCTCCAGTGCATCTAGACTGGTGCTAGTCTTCAGTGCATCTAGACTGGTGCTAGTCTTCAGTGCATCTAGACTGGCGCTAATCTCCAGTGCATCTAGACTGGCGCTAGTCTTCAGTGCATCTAGACTGGTGCTAGTCTCCAGTGCATCTAGACTGGTGCTAGTCTTCAGTGCATCTAGACTGGCGCTAGTCTTCAGTGCATCTAGACTGGTGCTAGTCTTCAGTGCATCTAGACTGGCGCTAGTCTTCAGTGCATCTAGACTGGTGCTAGTCTCCAGTGCATCTAGACTGGCGCTAGTCTTCAGTGCATCTAGACTGGTGCTAGTCTCCAGTGCATCTAGACTGGTGCTAGTCTTCAGTGCATCTAGACTGGTGCTAGTCTCCAGTGCATCTAGACTGGTGCTAGTCTCCAGTGCATCTAGACTGGTGCTAGTCTTCAGTGCATCTAGACTGGTGCTAGTCTCCAGTGCATCTAGACTGGTGCTAGTCTTCAGTGCATCTAGACTGGCGCTAGTCTTCAGTGCATCTAGACTGGTGCTAGTCTTCAGTGCATCTAGACTGGCGCTAGTCTTCAGTGCATCTAGACTGGTGCTAGTCTCCAGTGCATCTAGACTGGCGCTAGTCTTCAGTGCATCTAGACTGGTGCTAGTCTCCAGTGCATCTAGACTGGTGCTAGTCTTCAGTGCATCTAGACTGGTGCTAGTCTTCAGTGCATCTAGACTGGTGCTAGTCTCCAGTGCATCTAGACTGGCGCTAATCTCCAGTGCATCTACACTGGCGCTAGTTTCCAGTGCATCTAGACTGGTTCTAGTCTTCAGTGCATCTAGACTGGCGCTAGTCTTCAGTGCATCTAGACTGGCGCTAGTCTCCAGTGCATCTAGACTGGCGCTAGTCTTCAGTGCATCTAGACTGGCGCTAGTCTTCAGTGCATCTAGACTGGTGCTAGTCTCCAGTGCATCTAGACTGGTGCTAGTCTTCAGTGCATCTAGACTGGCGCTAGTCTCCAGTGCATCTAGACTGGCGCTAGTCTTCAGTGCATCTAGACTGGTGCTAGTCTCCAGTGCATCTAGACTGGCGCTAGTCTCCAGTGCATCTAGACTGGTGCTAGTCTTCAGTGCATCTAGACTGGCGCTAGTCTCCAGTGCATCTAGACTGGCGCTAATCTCCAGTGCATCTACACTGGCGCTAGTTTCCAGTGCATCTAGACTGGCGCTAGTCTTCAGTGCATCTAGACTGGCGCTAGTCTTCAGTGCATCTAGACTGGTGCTAGTCTCCAGTGCATCTAGACTGGTGCTAGTCTTCAGTGCATCTAGACTGGTGCTAGTCTCCAGTGCATCTAGACTGGCGCTAGTCTCCAGTGCATCTAGACTGGCGCTAATCTCCAGTGCATCTACACTGGCGCTAGTTTCCAGTGCATCTAGACTGGTGCTAGTCTTCAGTGCATCTAGACTGGTGCTAGTCTTCAGTGCATCTAGACTGGCGCTAGTCTTCAGTGCATCTAGACTGGCGCTAGTCTTCAGTGCATCTAGACTGGTGCTAGTCTCCAGTACATCTAGACTGGTGCTAGTCTTCAGTGCATCTAGACTGGCGCTAGTCTTCAGTGCATCTAGACTGGTGCTAGTCTCCAGTGCATCTAGACTGGTGCTAGTCTCCATTGCATCTAGACTGGTGCTAGTCTTCAGTGCATCTAGACTGGTGCTAGTCTTCAGTGCATCTAGACTGGTGCTAGTCTTCAGTGCATCTAGACTGGCGCTAGTCTTCAGTGCATCTAGACTGGTGCTAGTCTCCAGTGCATCTAGACTGGCGCTAGTCTTCAGTGCATCTAGACTGGTGCTAGTCTTCAGTGCATCTAGACTGGCGCTAGTCTTCAGTGCATCTAGACTGGTGCTAGTCTCCAGTGCATCTAGACTGGTGCTAGTCTTCAGTGCATCTAGACTGGTGCTAGTCTTCAGTGCATCTAGACTGGCGCTAGTCTTCAGTGCATCTAGACTGGTGCTAGTCTCCAGTGCATCTAGACTGGTGCTAGTCTTCAGTGCATCTAGACTGGTGCTAGTCTTCAGTGCGTCTAGACTGGTGCTAGTCTCCAGTGCATCTAGACTGGTGCTAGTCTTCAGTGCATCTAGACTGGCGCTAGTCTTCAGTGCATCTAGACTGGTGCTAGTCTCCAGTGCATCTAGACTGGCGCTAGTCTTCAGTGCATCTAGACTGGTGCTAGTCTTCAGTGCATCTAGACTGGCGCTAGTCTTCAGTGCATCTAGACTGGTGCTAGTCTCCAGTGCATCTAGACTGGTGCTAGTCTCCAGTGCATCTAGACTGGTGCTAGTCTTCAGTGCATCTAGACTGGTGCTAGTCTTCAGTGCGTCTAGACTGGTGCTAGTCTCCAGTGCATCTAGACTGGCGCTAGTCTTCAGTGCATCTAGACTGGTGCTAGTCTCCAGTGCATCTAGACTGGTGCTAGTCTCCAGTGCATCTAGACTGGTGCTAGTCTCCATTGCATCTAGACTGGTGCTAGTCTCCAGTGCATCTAAGCTGATGCTAGTCTCTAGTGCCAGCACTAGTTAGGGTATACCTGTGAACACCTGCGACCACTGTTAAAACTTTAAATGCCACAAGCTCGGTATGCCTGCTCCTATAGCATGCAAAGGAAGCAATGCGTTGGATAACTCTCTGGCGCTCAAATGGTTAATACATGGCAATAAATAAGTCACGGAGGAGAGCTCCGAAACGCCCATACATTCATTGCCCTTGCCTTGGCACAATCTGCGCTATATTTATTTCCATGCTATGTTTGATATCATCATTGAAGCACAGGGTAGGACCACAATTGTTCAACAAACTATTGGCGCGATGCAAGAAACATGCGCAATCAGTATTTCCTGTGTGAAAACCACTAGGGAATAGGTTTGCACATGATTTCGTTGAATTGCGCATGAAAAAATCAAGATTAGTGAACAGCTGTGCATATTTTTTTTTTGTGGGCATGGCCAGGATTAACAAATCTGTGTGAGTGGAATAGCGAATGCGCCTAATGCAGGAATTGCTATTGCGAATGAACTTATACGTAGTGTTATTGTAAAAAGGATTTTTTTATGCGCAATTCAAGAAGTGTTTGGTATTCGGCTTCCTGGATTAGAACATGCACAAAATCTATCTGTACACAAAAATGCCTTTAGCAGATGCGAACATTTCTTGCATCGCGCCATATATCCCTGAATTTCCATGCTTTTGTATGTCTGAGTGGGTTTTAAAATGTGGGCTTGAACAAAAGTTTTTCTCTTATTGTAGATGTATGCGATTGTATGAATTAATACTACTTAGGTAATTTCTTCAGTTAAAGGGAAAGTAATGTTTCATAATAAAAACAGCTCCAATTAATCTTCATAGTATTTGGGCCATGGAGAGTGTTATTTCAGTACGGTCAGAGTTGTAGTTCAAGAGTAATTGAATGATAAAGTATCTCCCAGCGCTCTGCATTCCTAAAGAGAAGACCGTGCGGAAGCAACAGCATACAGGTCTGTGCAGAAGGCGGCACAGACATTTCCTGCCGCTGGACCACCAGGGAGGTAGGAAACGGATACGGGGGGCAATGTGGAGCTTGGAGCTGAGGGGGCAAGTTGGAGCTGATGGGGCAAGACAGTTGGAGCTGATGGGGGCAAGTTGGAGCTGATGGGGGCAAGCTGGAGCTTATGGGGGCAATGTGGAGCTTGGAGCTGAGGGGGCAAGTTGGAGCTGATGAGGCAAGACAGTTGGAGCTGATGGGGGCAAGTTGGAGCTTATGGGGGCAATGTGAGGGCAATATGGATATGGGGGACAATGTGGAGATTTGGAGCATTGTGGAGATGGCCAATTGGGGGGGGAGGGGGCGCTTCAGATTTCTGTGCCTCAGGCTCCTGAGATGTATATCCAGCCCTGATCAGAGCTGCTTTTATTTTATTTACTATCACTTTAAACAAATTAACAGCCAGTTACTGCTGTGGATATAGGTCCCCTTTAAGCTATTTAGTAATGTTTGTACTACTTGGGGTTGCACTCCAGATTTCCTGGTCAGGATGCTGTACTCATTGTATTGTAAGACACAACATGTCATGAGGACTGCATAGGGAATCTGCTTTTCTCAGGCTGTAAAACAGCACGTGTAATATCATACATCTTATATTCTATCAACATTTACATAAATGTGGGATTGCTACCACATAATCTGTCACATGAATGAAACGTATATTTTAGTATAAATTTAAATCTTGACTAACTAGAGTAGGATAGTGTGGTTGATGGAACCCTTCTTGCACTTTGATCTTAGATGTATTAAAAGTGTGTTGTATTGATGATTTTTCATTATAGTCTTTTTTTCTGTTTGCTTTCTAGTTAAAGGATAGTAATGTTTCAAAATAAATGAAGCTCTGATTATTCTTTATAGTTTATGGGCCATGTAGAGCGTTATTATCATTCTGTACAATGTGTAGTTTCAGAGTAATTGAATCATAAAGTGTTCCTCTCCCACCTCTTTTACCTATGTAAAGATGCACAGCAAGACCGTCCAGATGGATCGCAGCAAGGGACAATCTTCTGTTAGCATAAGGAAAGAAACAGTTTTCCTTTTTTTCTCACAGCCAGAAGATTGTCCCTTGCTGTGAGCTGTGTGGTCAAGAGACCAGATTCCACATCTGAGGGGAGGCGTCTTACACTAGGTAAAAGGGGCGGGAGGGGGATACTTTATCATTCAATTACTCTGGAAGTACACATCATAGAGAATGATAATACTGCTCTACATGGCCCAAAAACTATGAAGAATAATTGGAGCGGCTTTTATTTTGACACATTACTATCCCTTTAAGTAGCCATATCATGGGTTTGCTTCACTCTACTAACAAAAATAAATACTTTTGAGCCTCATGTATCATTATAAATCATGGGGGAATGTAAAAATCCGACAGAGCAGCTCATAATCTGCACTATATATCTAAAGATCATGCACTTGCACTTAGAAGTATGTATGAGTGAGCGTGATCAATTTAGTGCATACTGCCTTACACACTCTGCCACATTAAGACTTTAAAGTTGCAATATACATTTTTGTATGAAAACTTACATAAGTCTTTTCCTGTTGAATAAATCACGGGTTCTTCTAGTGCCTATAGGTGTTGTATTCAAAAAGTTATCGCTGTTCAAACTGTCAGGAAGTTAGAGACAATGTGATTACTTTCTGAAAGTTCAAACTGACAGGAAGTAACTCAGCAGTTTTTATCACATTCTATGGATAACTTTTTGTCAGTGACTCACCTCCACCATAGACTGCAGCAGAATGCGTCGGACACCTCTCTAGCAGAGAGGGTTAAGACATATGAAACCACACAAAATTACTGGTGTACCACACAGGGTTTGGAATACAAAGTTGCTCATCTTGATTTCATACTTATTATACGTGTCTTCACAAGTTTTCTGTGATGGAGCTGGGTAGGATCAGATTCATAGTGGTTTCCATGGTATGGCACAAAAAGGTAACAAGACACCATTAAGGAAGATGCCGTGCTCGGGGTGCCTGGGTGGCTGCAGGACAATATTAAGGTATTGTGGCAGAACTATGAATACAGAATGCAGTCCTCACTGACAGCTCTCTCTGACAGGCCAGGTCATAAGAATCACAGGGAGACCATTCAGACTGAGCCATGGACTAGAGCATTTCTGTTCATGTGTCACTGAGGCTGCTGTGTGAAGAATAATTGGAACAATTTTGGGGCAAACCAACTAAACCATAGGCGACAAATGAAATCCCCATTGATTTAAATGGGGCTTTTCACCCCTTAAATGCTGGAGAGTTCTCCCATGCATTCCGAAGCATTTAAGCAGCTAAAATATCCACTTAATTGTAGTTGTGAGGATGATAATTCGACCCATATGGTTCAGTTAATTTGTTCTAGAATTGCTCCAATTATATATTCTTTTCTTTTTTTTGTTATATAATCATTTTTATTGGCATTTCAAAAGTTATCATGACATGAAAGATATAAGGTTACAGTTTTTACAGGAATATAATAACCATTACAATCTGTGAACAGTATATAAAAGTATAATATTAAGACATATACATTGCTTCTAGTGGCTGTTGATAGATTCTTTTCAGTCACTTCTTAGACCAAGTAAAAGTCATAGAATTGAGCCAAAACAAATATAAACTAGAAAAGAAAAAAAAGAAATTATGCAATTAAGAAAAATAGAAGAACATTCAAGGGATTTTTACGAGGTATATGATATTGAATTATTAAATACAAAATGATTATAGCATCAGACTGGAACAGACCATCAACATCAACATTGATGAGTGTCAAAATTTGAAGAAGATTATTATACGATCTACGCCTGTTAACATAATCTAGCCACGGTTGCTACAATGAAGTAATGGTCGAGTCATCATTATGTTGTGGAAATGTACATTTTTCCAACACCATAATAGTGCACACTCTTTGTTCCCAGTCTAATATAGATGGGGGAGATATGTTTTTCCAGTAAGTAGATATGCATACTTTTCAGCATTCAGTTCTTTTTGGTACATCAGCCTCAATGGGGTGGATGTACAAACAGAACAGAAGCTGGAATCAGTGTCTTATCTGTATATCAGCATACCTCCCAACATCTCAAATGGCCAAAGAGGGACACGTGTGTTTTAGGTGATGTTTCTGGGGGCGTGGCTGGTGGGCGGGTCATTACCGAGAATTTATAGGTTACTTTCTGACTTATTGACACCTCTTTGTGTAACTGAATAAATGATTTAGAACAGTGTTTCTCAACCATGGTGCTGTAGCACTTTGGTGTGCCCCGGACATCCACTTAGGGTGCCCCATTTTATCTACAAGGCTTTAACAAAAATGGAAATGTAGACTTCCAACTGTATATTTAAGGATATTACCATGCACAATATGTTTATTAGATTTGTGAGGTCTAACAATAACTCTATATTTATGTATTTGTAACCTTCATTCCACCCTTTACAAATGACATATAATGATAGGGGTGCCTCAAAAATGCCAGACTGTCTGTTAGGTGTGCCTTGAGCAAAAAAAGCTTGAGAACCACTGATTTAGAACAAGACCAAAGTATTTATTTTACACAAATTAATTTACAAATACATATACTGAAGATTAACTAAACAGGTGAGATTTATTGCTGTGGAGCAATATGATATACAAATATACGCACTACTCACTCTGATCTCCTAGAAATAGGGACACCAGGGTAGGAAAGAGGGACAGAGGGATTTGGATCTCAAAGAGAGATTGTCCTTCCTAAAGAGATACACTTGGGAGGTACGTGTCAGCCTAAGGAGAATTCACTAACCTACCAATGCCAAAAGTTATCCTAGTAATGCTACTCGCGCAGTGGGGCAGTTTATGAATAATTTAGGGCATTTCTATCCTCTATACCTAACTCCGTGACACAGAGGGAAAAAAAAATTGTGACTTTAACCCTTTGAGTGCCAGAGGGGTACACAACGCATTGCTTTGCAATGCGTTGCGTACCCTCTAGAACTCAAAAGGTTAGGCCTATGTCCTCTGTATGTTATGGTAAGGGGATTGCTGGCAGTATATTAACCTGCTAAAGGAACCAGTTCTTCTTAACATTCCTCATTTCCTAGATGGTCGGTGTACCTGGGAACTCTGAGGGTTTGACCCAAATCTCAGAGAGAGACAGTCTAGTGTTACCTATTATATAAGCTGCACCAACGAACTGCTTCTGTATGGGGAGAACTTCTGCTTGCCTTGGGTGTGTTCAAGCAGTTATGTCTCAAACTTGTTTTATGTTAACCCTGTGAGTGCCAGAGGGGTATGCAACGCATTGGAGAGACCCCTCTGCCACTTAAAGGGTTAATGGTCCTTCTAGGTCTGATTGAAGCAAACAGGGACATATCACTGACAACATGTATATATATATATATATATATAGAGAGAGAGAGAGATGGTAAATATTGGCAGTGGCACACTGCAAACTACTCCAAATGCAAAAACAATGACTTACAAATAGGTGCATGTCCCATAAAGTGTATATAGAATTTACTCAGCCTGGACTATAAATATATATATATATATATATATATATATATATATATATATATATATAAAACGAGTCTTGAGGAAGGCCCTCCAGGGGGTTGAAACGTTGACAATAAACGCAACTCTGCAAAAGTTTGGATACAGAGCACCGAGGCATTTGCACAAATAGTGAATACAGGAGTGCCCAGTTCCTCTCATGCGTATATATATATATATATATATATATATATATATATATATATATACATATATATATATATATATACCAAGATGGCTGGAGGATATATATATATATATATATATATATATATATATATACCAAGATGGCTGGAGGAAGCACTTGCACTTAATAGAGTCTCTCTGGGTGCTGAAGTTGGTTGGAACAGTATCCATATAAATGCCAAAATACAGAATTAACCAGCACTCACAGCCAACGTGAAGTGAAACAGTGCTTAATACAACAGTGCCACTGTTTCAGTGCAACACTTTATATTGCAACATTGTACATGAAAATTATGAAAACATATAATGTTGCACTGATATGTTGACACTATTGCATTAAACACTGTTTCACTTAATGCTGGCTGTGAGTGCTGCTTGATTCTGTATTTTGGTATCTATCCATCTATCTATCTATCTATCTATCTATCTATCTATCTATCTATCTATCTAACTCTAGTTGAAGAGCCCGTGTACACAGGCCACAGTGCCAGCCAGTCGCAGGGCAGTCATGCACAGTAGAGACTGACCGCGCCGTGGCTGATACTTTGGAGCGCCCTGCTCTATATCAGCTGCTTCATGGACAGTCTGTACTGCGCATGACTGCAGCACGAGCAGCAGTCTCTACTGCGCATGGCTGCATCGTTACAAACTTTTTAGCGAATTATTATATAGGATGGGGAACTATCAGAGTGAATATTTTCAAGAGCCCAAGGTCAGCTAACTTTGAACGTATCCAGGTATGACAGTCGGCTGTGTTATACTGTGTAGATCTCAGCAGGAAGCGGTGCAGGCAAGACTGTTTCCTCCAGCTTGCTGAAAACAGCACATGCAATAGCAGGTGGACTTAATACCAATCACTGCTTTAATACATGCAGGAACTGATTATTTTTTTTAACCCTTTGACTGCCAGAGGGGTGTGTAATGCATTGGGAACCCCTCTGGCATTCAAAAGGTAATGCTGCTCCTGCCCAGCCCAATTTACTAAGCTACTTACATAAACATTGGCAGAGCTTGTACCAAAAGGTCAGTGGGGTAGTGTTTAGGGGGATTTTCCTCCTCTGTGCCTTGCTTCTTGCCTTGCACTAACAGAGGAAAATCGATGTGAAATGACTCCATTTTCTTGAGTATGCTGCAGGTGAGGAGTTCAGGGCTCGCTCACATTAATGTCATAATGATGATGTAACATATTAAAGGGTTAGTAATGTCCAGGAAAAACTATTGTGCATTTTGTAGTGCTGCAAAAGTTATATTGAATGCAAAAAAATGTACAGGCATTTAAAGTTTGATGTGTCCTGCTTTCAGCTGTAAAGCTGTCAGCAGGAGATCCGTGTCGGCTGACACAGAGGCTCTGCAGCAGAGCCGCTATTGCGTTATTGGCAATGAATGACTTCACTGGAATGGTCTAAAATATGTGCTTGCAAACAAAGTTTGCAAGCACACTTTTTAGACCATTCTAATGAAGTAATTAGTTGTAAATAATGCGACTGCGGCTCTGCTGCAGTGCCTCCTTGTCGGTCGACACTGATCTCCTGCTGAAGCAGCTTTACAGCTTAAAGCAGGACACATCAAACTGTAAATGCCTGTATCTCTCAAACCATAGCGGTTTTAGAGATACGTTTTTTTTGCATTGAATACAACTTTTGCAGCACTACAAAATGCACAGTAGTTTTTCTTGGACATTACTAACCCTTTAAGGCGATCATACACACTATTACGGTACATACCCAAAAGTGCAGCTGCATTACTTTTAGAATAATGTGTAGGAAAATGAACTGGTCTGGCGGATTCACCCCATTATAAATCTTCTGCTTAGCTGTGGATATAATAACATACTCTCCTGTATAAGGGCAAGCTGTATTTTACCTTTAGTGTCTCTTTAAAGAAAGCAGGGCTTCGCTCTGTAAAAGATGTATCGATTTTGTGTCAGACTGGGGCAAACCTATGATTTTATGGGAATAGCAAAATAATCTGTTTAGTATAGTTCTGTTTCCACAATGAGCGGCTCTCCTCCATCTGCGGATGATAGGATTTTTACACTCCCATAACAGCTAGAGGCCAGCTTATGATGATGGGAGTTGCAGGCTGCAGGTTTCCCCATCCCTGAAAAAGGCATTTGTGCATAACTGGGAATTTTTTGATGAGGACTCCCCGGAGAGGGGAATCCTGTGCTGCCGATGTGACGTGATTTGCATCAAGGAGGGGGGGCTTAATCGAGAGTGGATGTCGGAGCTTTAAAAATTAAAAACAAATGTACAAAATAAGCTGGGGAAGGCAGAGAAGAGACCGGGGAGCTGGAGGAACACAATGGGAGGAGCAGATTTGGACAGAGTTTCATTAGAAACTCCCCACATCCGGAGAATCAGCCTCTGCCCAGGAGTCCCGGCCCCATAATGAGAAATAATTGCTGCTACTACACATATGCATAGCTGGGAACTCTCTGGATTTGCCCCGGAGACTCCGGTTTTAGCTTCTAGTTAGAAATTAAAACTGGAGTCTCCGGGGCAAAATCCAGAGAGTTCCCAGCTATGCATATGTGTAGTAGCAGCAATTATTTCTCATTATGGGGGAGGGGTGCTAAGACTTTGTCTTTCTCTGATTTGTAACTTTTTTATGTCACTTTCCATTTATAACTTACACATCCTAATAACACCCCCTACTTGCATTAGTATGGGCAGAAAATCTTAATGACCCCTATGAATTTTGTTCTCGTGTGTTTGTTCAAGAGATAACATCTTCATTCTGTCCTGGAAGTTAAATACATGGAGGCGGACATGACAGTTGGTGGCAGATTTTTCAAATGGAAGCAAGCAGAGTTTATGGGCCTACATAACCCTCTTAGGGACTACTAGCACCTTCTGATAATAATCCCCTCAATTACTTTACTATAGCCATAAAATCTTGATAACCACTATGAATTTTGTACTTTCTGCTTGGTTCAAATGATACCATATTTAATCCATCCTGGATGTCTTGTCTATGGAAGAGGACATTACAACTGACAGGTGGCTTCTTTGTTTTTTTTTTCTTTTTTTAACTGAAGCAGGCAGAGTGCATGGGCTGTGTAATATCACTATGTGCTATGAGTGAAATGTAGGGTCCTGTGGTCCTGCTAGGGACTGTGATGTCCTCCTCAGTAAACCTGACATCCAGAACAGACTGAAGATGTTGCTTGAACAAACACAAAAGATAATAATCAGTTGGGGCATTAGGATGTTTTGCTGTAATAAGGTAAGTGGGTGATTATTAATAGGAGGTGTTGATGTTCATTTAAGGATCAGAGGAGTGTGCAATGCAATTCTTTCCCGTTTTGTCCTTAAAGGGTTAGTAATGCCCAAAATAGAGTTTATTCATTATGGTAGATTTTACAAAAATAAAGTATTTGGAGAAAGTCCTATCTCTCAAACCTGTATGGTTTGAGAGATATTCGCCACTAAAGTTCCCCCTCTCCTGATGTCAGCTGTAAAGCTGACAGAAGGAGATCCGTGTCGGCCGACACGAGGAGGCTCTTCAGCAGAGCCAAAATAGCAATATTTAAAAATAAATACTTCATTGAAACGGTTTACAAAGTGTGCTTTCAAACCAGGCACACTTTGTAGACCATTCCAATGAAGTAATTATTTTCCAGTATGTCTATTTCAGCTCTGCTGCAGAGCCACCGGCTGGTCCCCGGACCAGTATCTCCTGCTGTCAGTAGAGCGCTGACGTCAAGAGAAGGGGAGGTAGGGGGAAATTTAGAGGAGGATATCTCTCACACCATAAAGGTTTGAGAGGTAGGACTTTATTTTTGTAAAATCTACCATACTGAATAAACTTTATTTCGGGCATTACTATCCCTTTAAAACTTACCATGTGCACTGAGTACAGTTTGAAGCCTTAACCCTTTGAGTGCCAGAGTGGTACGCAACCCTTCTGGCACTCAAAGGGTTAACGAGATAGTAATGTCAAAAAAATAAATCTATATAGATTTATTCAATAAAATGTTTTATAATTCCTTGTATCTTTTGAAATCTCTTTACCTTCATATCATTCTTGTAAATCAAGTTAAAAGTTTCCCCCTCCCATCCCTTTCCATCATGTCATGAAGAGTTCCCTGAGATCCAAAAGCCGGTCACTTGACCGGACGGATTGCAACAAGAGACAATATCGTATGTGTCAGTATAAGGACACAATATTGTCCCTCATTGCGATCCATCCGGGCCGGTTTTAGAATATCAGGGAACTCTACATGACATGATGGAAAGGGCGGGAGGGGGAACTTTTAACTCAATTATCAAGAAGAATATGAAGGTAAAGAGATTTCAATAGAATTTATGCATTATAAAGAATTAAATTGAACAATAGATTTATTTTTTGACATTCCTATCACTTCAATTCTCTGCCAGCTGCACTCACGTCAACCTCTACTGACATGACATTCAAGGAGTAAAGCAGGGGTGGGCTGGCCTGGGAGGTGGGAGGGCAGTTGTCCACCAGAATGGTCATAAGTCTGGACCTATTGGCTGCTGCCTAACTCCAGCTTCTGTTTGCTGTAATGCAGCAGAAGGCATGAGTGGGGTTGATCCAGCACTTAATCAGGCTGCCCATCCGGCCAAAAGGCAGCCTAATAGAATATCCATCCGGCAGGCAGCATGTTTGAATTTACCACTCTCTGTATTGCTTGGCTCTCTGTCAGGAGACAGGACCTGGCAGGTCCTGAAAGGACATGGAGAGGCATCCAATGAACCATGTGGCAAATTCAAACATAATGCCTGCCAGATGAGTGTTCTATGGTAGCTGCTGTAGATGGTGCAGGAAGGAGGAAGAGGGAAAGGGCATACCTGGAATTTTCAAAATGAGCTGACCGTGAGTTCTTTGAAATGTTAAGCCTTTTTGTTTCACTAGTGTATCTCTATATAAGTTGTAAGCTTTGGGTATCACTAGTGTAGCACTGTATAAGTTGTAAGCTCTTGGTATCACTGGTAAAGCTCAATTTCAATAGTGAGCTGTATGGTATCACTATTGTAGCTCCATTTCAATTGCAGTCTCTGTGGTATGACTAATGTAGCTCAATATCAATTGTAAGCTCTGTGATATCACTAGTGTAGCCCCATTTGAATTGTAAACTCCGTGGTATCACTATTGTAGCTCCATTTCAATTGTAAGCTCTGTGATATCACTAGTGTAGCCCCATTTGAATTGTAAACTCTGTGGTATCACTATTGTAGCTCCATTTCAATTGTAAACTCTAAAATTGGGCTTTTAACCCCATGAATATTAGAGAGGTCTCCAACACATTGCAAAAGCAAAACGTTAGAGACCTCTGTAGCATTCAAGGGGTTTAAAGACCCATTTTGAATTGTGGTAAATTGGGGAGTTTTTATTTTTCCCCTATGATGCCATTGGAATACACCATCTCCTCTTAGTCCATCCATTCTCATTGAGACCAACTAACCTCTTTCTTATTCTTTCATTGTTACACGGAGAAAGGACCAGTGTAAAAACACAGCAAGATTTCTCAACAGCAGGGTGCGCTAGAGGTCTGTGCTGGCTGCAGTGTAGGAATGACATGATCCATTGAGGACAGCTTTGTAATGTACATTGATACTATTCAACTGTTTGGACAGATCAATATCCAAGTTTCAAATTCCAAACTCCAAAAAGGATGCTTAGTTTTAAAACTCTATGGGCAGTAGTGTGCACAAAGTAAAAGAGGACGAGCTCTGGGGGGAGATGCACTAAGTTGTGATAAAGAGGTGATAAAGCAGAGATCACTTCTCCAGTGATATCACTTCTCCAGTTCCTGTGTCATTCTATCGAGCCAATGCACTAAGATCTTCAAAGTGCATAGTCTCCATAGAATAACACAGGAACTGGAGAAGTGATATCACTGGAGAAGTAATCTCCATTTTATCACCTCTTTATCACGCCTTAGTGCATCCCCCCTTGGAGTAAAGTAACTACACCGTATATGACCCCATTTAACCCCATGAATGCTATAAAGGTCTCCAGCTCATTATTTCTCAATGCTTTGGATATATATCTTTCTTTCAAAGGGTTAAAAGCCCCATTTCAATCAATGCGAAGTTTGCTGATGTTTAATCTTCCCATAAAGTATATTTGTTGCCTCATTTTCACTCTGCGTATTTCCTATAAATCTGTGTCAGGGTATATTTAAAAGGGAACTACCACCCAACACAATGTAATGTATAAGTCTTTATCTTTTTATCATTATTAGCAATCCATAATTAGTTTTCTCCAAAAAAAGTGTTGTAAGAGCACTGTCTTTATACAAAATTTCTACCTGATGACGTCTTGCCCCTTGAATCCGTTCTGCGCATGACCGCTATGGAGCCACTTGGCTCCATTGTACCTCCCTTCGTGTTGCCCATCACTCGTATGTCATTGTCCTCAGCAACACGTGACCTGCCGCGCTCCTGGCATCAAGCGCGGTCCGATCATTTCAGCCTAGTGGAAACAGACCGGTGGTTTATATATAGTGAGTGCTTCAAATGGAAAGTGTTATTTCAATACTGTCAGAGTTGTAGTTCAAGAGTAATTGAATGATAAAGTATTCCCCTCCCGCCCCTTTTACTGATGTAACACTGCTCAGCTCAGAGCAGCAAGACTGTCCAGATGGATCGCAGAGAGGGACAATCTTCAGTGAGCATAAGGAAAAACCTGTCAAAGGGGGGCAGTGTTTTCCTTATGATCACAGTAAGAAGATTGTCCCTTGTTGTGATCTGTCCGGTCTAGAGACCAGATTCCACATCTGAGGTGAGGTGTCTTACTCTAGGTAAAAGGGGTGGGAGGGGGATACTTTATCATTCAATTACTCTTGAACTATAACTCTGACAGTACTGAAATAACACTCTCAAATACTATGAAGATTAATCGGGGCTGTTGTTTTTGTAAAACATTACTATCCCTTTAAGATGCTTAATTCAAAAGTTACTGCAGCTCAAACCATTTAGTATTTTTTCCATTTTCCCTCTGAGTGCCAGAGGGGTATCCAATGCATTGTGAAGCAGAGGGTTAAACTGCAATTTTATATTGTGGCCTCCAAGTGGTGCTGTTGCTATTGCTTTGTATTAAAGCTTTTCTTTAAACCTGAAGATCTCCCAGTGAGAGCAAAAGAAAAATCATTTGCCCTGTGGCCAGTAGTTGGCGATGTTGGTAACAGCTAGATTTACAGGTAAATATGTTTGCTCCTTAACTCTTTAAGCTCTTTGCTGTGCATTCTTCTGCCCCCTGGTCTTTTAACCCTTCGAGTGCCAGAGGGATAAGCAACACATTGCAAAGCACTGACACTCAAAGGGTTAAGGTCTTTATTGCTAACTGAAAAACAGCTAGAGATCCTGCAAAAAGGAAACAACATTAACAATAAAGGATTTAACTCTCTGAGTGCCGGTGCTGTGCTCTGGACACCCCAATAGCACTCACAGGGTGAAAAGAAAAAGGATAACTCTCTCCCGTCAAGAAAAACAAAATATTTTTGTGATCTGTCTCCCCTGCCTCCCCCCTCCTTTAAATACCTCTGAAGCCCTGCAGACAGCCAGGACAGAGAGACAAATTAGAGTCATTTACAATTTCATGTGGGGTCAGATATGTTTCACCGGAGGGAGTCAAGGGGAGGTGTGTGGTGGTGGGGGGGGGATTTTGTCTGCGACAAGCCGAGCCACTGATCGACCCCCTATCTTGACTCTGCCATGCATGTCCCCAACAGCCGTGACTCCTTGTATGTTAATCTGCTGGCTCCAGAAGGCTCGAGTCACCATAGTAACCTCTACAACAGTCTCCTCCATCACATTGAATACCCTGCCACAGCAAACTAATACCTTCCCTTCTTCCCTTCTTTTTAACTCTTTACAGCAATGCTTTGCAGACATCTCTAGCTAAAAAGGAGTTAAATAGTACAAAGTCATAACAAAAACTAAAATACAATGTATTCTATCTATCTATTTATCTCTCTCTCTCTCTCTCTGTATCTATCTATCTCTCTCTATCTGTATTTATCTATCTATCTATCTATCATGTATCTGTCTGTCTATCTATCTATCTATCTTATCTATCCTATCTATCTATCTGTATATCTATCTATCTATCATGTATCTATCTATCTATCTATCTATCTATCTATCTATCTATCTATCTATCTATCTATCATGTATCTATCTATCTATCTATCTATCTATCTATCTATCTATCTATCTATCCTATCTATCTATCTGTATATCTATCTATCTATCATGTATCTATCTATCTATCTATCTATCTATCTATCTATCTATCTATCTATCCTATCTATCTATCTATCTGTATATCTATCTATCTATCTATCTATCATGTATCTATCTATCTATCTATCTATCTATCTATCTATCTATCATGTATCTATCTATCTATCTATCTATCTATCTATCTATCTATCATGTATCTATCTATCTATCTATCTATCTATCTATCTATCTATCTATCCTATCTATCTATCTGTATATCTATCTATCTATCATGTATCTATCTATCTATCTATCTATCTATCTATCTATCTATCATGTATCTATCTATCTATCTATCTATCTATCTATCTATCTATCATGTATCTATCTATCTATCTATCTATCTATCTATCTATCTATCTATCTATCCTATCTATCTATCTGTATATCTATCTATCTATCATGTATCTATCTATCTATCTATCTATCTATCTATCTATCTATCTATCTATCTATCTATCATGTATCTATCTATCTATCTATCTATCTATCTATCTATCTATCATGTATCTATCTATCTATCTATCTATCTATCTCTCTCTCTCTCTGTATCTATCTATCTATCTATCTATCTATCTATCTATCTATCTAGCATATATCTATCTGTCTATCTATCTATCTATCTATCTATCTATCTATCATGTATCTATCTATCTATCTATATCTATCTATCTATCTATCTATCTATCTATCTATCTATCTATATGTCTCTATCTATCTATCTATATGTCTCTATCTATCTATCTATCTATCTATCTATCTATCTATCTATCTATCTATATGTCTATCTCGATCTGTCTATCTATCTGTCTGTCTATCTGTCTATCTATCTATCTATCTATCTATCTATCTATCTATATATCTATCATGTGTCTGTCTGTCTATCTATCTTTCTATCTGTCTTCCTGGAGTGAATGTACGCTTCCACATTAAATCAGTCCCTGGAATCAAATTTCTAGTTCTATGCCTGCCAAGTGCCAATTTATTTAGGTACTTACGCCAAGAATTTTCCCCTTAACCCCACTTGTACAAAGAGGAGGGTAAAGGGGCAGTCTGCATGTGTTTCAAGGCCTCCCTTTTCCTTACGCCTTGTTTAACTCTGTCTACTAAACAGGCACAGAGGAAGTGGTGTGATTGTACACCACTGTCCTGGGCATGCTGTGGTGAAGCCATATGGGGTTACTGGTATTAAAGCCCTAATAACAGCTGATTGTGGACGCCGCTATTCACGTGTGCATTCTCTGTGGTTCATACCCTGAAGTGCAGTGGCACCGAATGAATATAGATATCCTATATAATCATTTGCTAGGATGTTTGTCAGAAGTCATCATGCGCAGTAGAGACTGCCTGAACACACAGAATGCTGGGAGTCTTTAAGACTTGAGAAAGGGAGGTTCTCCCGAAAGGTTTTCAATCCAAAACTTCTGTTAGTCCAATAAAAAAGGTATTACAAGATACTAATTTTGTTTGAAATTTTACACATACATATATATATATATATATATATATATATATATATATATATATATATATATATATATATATATAGTGGGGGGGGGATCCTTGGTGGGGGGATGTGTGAATCCATGAGGCGGCAACACTGGATACATATGAGTGCTTTAGTGCATTGCTTCTTACGCTCCATTGTTTAGAGCATGGTGGCTCAGTGGTTAGCACTGTTGCCTTGCAGTGCTGGGGTCCTGGGTTCAAATCCCACCAAGGACAACATCTGCAATGAGTTTGTATGTTCTCACCGTGTTTGCGTGGGTTTCCTCCGGTTTCCTCCCACACTCCAAAAAACATGCTGATAGGTGAATTTAGATTGTGAGCCCCAATGGGGACAGGGACCAATATGAGTGTAAAGCGCTGCGTAGTCTTAGTGTGCTATATAAAATAAAGAATTATTAGGATGTTTATGGGAATCCCAGTGCCCTATAGCATGTGCAGTAAAAAGGAATAAGGTTATGCTAATTTGCTTGGTGCCTTGTTAGTACGTGGTGAGAAACAAGTAGCAGAGGAGCAGAATGTCCTAAAACACCCATACTGTTTCCTTACTACGGGCAGAAAATCCTAATGGCCATTTTCAACTTTGCTCTTGTGTCTTTGTTCAAGAGTTAACATTGTCAATCACACGGTCATGTCCACCTCCATTAATGTGACATCCAATACTCGTTTAAGCTGTTACCAATTAAACACAATGCAAGGGCAATATTTTCAGGGGCATTAGAATTTAATGTCCATAGTAAGGTCCATGAGGTTTATTATTAAGAGGTGTTACTTATCCCTTAAAGAGGAGACTTTTCAGTATGGACGGCTTAGTAAATATGCAATAGGCAGGAGCGGCTAAAAAGAATCAATTCCAGCATCTATTTTATCACAGAATTGTATTAGAACATCCGCCCATTGTAGATTCTTCTTTCTTTCATTGTTTTGAAGTCAATTGAGATATAACAATGAAGAAAACATAAATAAAGAGAGAAAATATAGACATATGGGATTATTTATTTCACGTGGAGAAAATAAATGGAACACAGCGTGACTTATTGAGGGTGTTCAGTCTAACACTGTGGAATCACTCAAGATTCTTGAGTAAACAACATTAATACATTTTTACTATGGACTATACAGTCCTATGGTGCACTTGCTTTATGGAGAGTTCTTATTATTTCAGATTACAGGTTCCTTCTTTGCCCTCTGCTTTTTCCATGATGATGCCACTGGTCCACATCAAAGAATTGCATCTATATTTTCTGGAAAATAGAAGAAGCACAGAATCCATCTAAGAATAACACTGGAATAAAGTCCCCGGGTCACTATCATACCTGGGAATTCTCCATTTTTTATAGCGAATTACCAGGTTTCCAGGACAGACACTGATTCTCCTGCAGTAGAGAGTTTCTTATGAAGCACTGCTCCTTCCCACCCTGTTCCTCCCATTTCCCACCCACTTATCCTCGTTCCCCACCAAGTTCCTCCCACTTCCCGCCCACTTTTATGACATGTCTGTTAGGCCCCACCCCCACTCACAAGTAAACCACACTCCTTTTTGGCACGAATCACATCATTTATATCCCCCAGCGGCACCACCTGAAGACAAAGTTCGCTGGTATGGTCACTATTAATGGTGTCACTTGCCAGATAATGATATTCTCACACTCCACAATGTAATATACAAAAGTAAAAGAAACAGTTTCCACATCTAGGGGTGTACTGTATAAACCAGGCTTCACATGCCAGTGATAGATAGGTACTCACCCTTTAGTAAGGCTATACAACACCTCCTAGTAAAATCACTATCTCTACCATAAGCCCCAGAGCCTCTTAATACTCCAGCATAAGCTTGGTCTGTCGGCCTGGATAAATGTTGACAGATGATGTCCAATACTTAATAAAACAGCTTTTATTGGGATAAAAATCATAAAAACATATAGCAAAAGTTCCCAACGCGTTTCATAAGAAGCTTCCTACTTCTTTAGAGATAGAGATTTTACTAGGAGGTGTTGTATAGCCTCCCTAAAGGGTGAGTACCTGTCCATCACTGGAATCTGAAGCCTGGTTTATACGGTATACCCTTAGATGTGGATATTGTCTCCTTTTTCTTTTGTATATTATATTGCGGAGTGTGAGATTATCGCTATCTGGCAAGTGACACCATTAACCCTTTGAGTGCCAGAGTGGAACGCAAAACACATTGCTTTGCAATGAATTGCCTATCCCTCTGGCACTTGAAGGGTTAATAGCGCCCTGGGGCTTTATTCCAGGGAAGCCACGATTTTTTAGAGGCAAACATGCTGCTTTACTCATGAGTATATATCTGATTTAATTTCGTAAGTGTGGACTTACAGAGTGACTCTTAGAGGGGATCTGCGCTTCTTCTGTTTTCTAGAACATTAATACATTCTCCAACTGTTAGTAGTAAACGTTGATTTGTATTTTCCGTCTTAATATTACTATTATTATTCTGGATTAAAGTTCTCCTGCTGTTGCTTCAGAAGATGTTGTTTGAAATGTGATTTTTGATAAGTGGATAAAAGCAAATGAAATGTTAAGTGTCCGGGAGATTATAATGGATGACGAAGTGCAGTCTGTGAAGTTGCCATGGTGACCACGAACACTAGGGATTAAGATAATTATGTTTTTCCAAATGCATCCAATGGGAAATATAGGGATCAGCTCCAGCATGTACATGGGGTTTTACGATGTAATGTTCACACCAATATTAAGTGCTGATTGCCTACTAAAGGAATACTGTTAATAATAGGTGAAGATACAAATATGCCATTTCAACTCCACTGTTGTTTGCCTCCAACGTCAGTGACTGCACTTCAGGGTTTGCGTTAGAATGTACAATCGTTAATACACAGCAGGGGACGTACTTAATTATCACTAAGAATTTAAAGGGACCCTGTCACCTAAAAATGGCTTTTAGCATTTTTAACCACTTAAGGGCCAGACACACGGCCGGCACTTAAGGACCACGGTGCTTTTTTTAAAACGTTTTTTATGAATCAGAATCAGAGGTCCCCAAACGGCATGCAGCCGCCCGGGGACCCCTGAATTCCATGATGTAAATGTACGTCATGGGTCTTTAACGCACGTTTTCCCCATGACGTACATGTACGTCCATAGTCCTGAAGGTGTTAAAAGAGCTTTCAAAATCAGCTACATCTGGGGCTAGCAATATAATTAACCCTTTGAGTGCCAGAGCAATGCGTTGCGTACCTCTCTGGCACTCAAAGTGTTAATTTAGAAGTCTAGATTAAGTTATTTATATTTTTATATCGACATTGTCTTAACCCCTTAAGTGGCAGCTGCATGCGGCCTGTTTTTTTGCCACTTCCGATTCAGGGCTCTCAATTCCATGACGGTCCTACGGGTCTACCCATGACGTGCCAGGATCGCTTTGTTACAAAGAGACAGTTCAACTTTAAGGCTTTTAAAGCTACTACCTTAAAGGGATAGTAATGTTTCATAATAAAAGCAGCTCTAATTAATCTTCATAGTATTTGGACTTTGGAGAGTGTTATTTCAATTCTATCAGAGTTGTAGTTCAAGAGTAATTGAATGATAAAGTATCCCCCTCCTGCCCCTTTTACTGATGTAACACTGCTCAGCCAGAGCAGAAGGGAGGTGCCCAGGTAGACTGCAGAGAGGGACAATCTTCAATTAAGATAAGGGAAAAACCTGAAAAACTTGTCAAGGGGGGCAGGGCTTTCATTGTTCTCATAGGAAGAAGATTGTCCCCTGCTGTTATCTGTCTGGTCTATGGACTGCATTCCACATCTGAGAAGAGATGGCTTACACTAGGTAAAAGGGGCGGGAGGGGGAAATTTTGTTTGTGTTCTTCATGTGTTTTTAATGCCTACAAAATAAAATAAAGATAAAACAAAGTATTACTATCCCTTTAAGGTAAAAATAACTATGTAAAAGTATATATTTCCTGAAAATAGACTAGGAAACTGAAACAAAATTCATTGCAATACCTCTCTAGTGCTCAAATGGTTAACATACAATTGTCCTTGACCTGAACCGTACTGGCAGGGGGTTAGATCTTACTAGTCTTCAAGTGTGCAGGATAATTACATAAAAAGTCAGGCAGGTCTCATCCTGGGGTCAGGAGAGCCGCACGTTGGACACCCATTCCCTAGAGCAAGTTTCATTTGTTTTGCAGAGAATGAAAAGCTGTGAATGTTGTATTAGTCAGGTTTCTGCAAAATAAATTGTTTTTGAGAAATGAACCTTTATATTTTTGGTGACACTACATGGCACCCTATGCTAATTCCTTGCATTCTATGCTAAGTAGTTCAGTTCAAGATCAGACCTGTTCCTAGTTGCACTATTAACAATGTCCACAGTGTGCGAGTTCTGTCTACATTCATTCATAGCATAGTGTGTGGTTATAGTGGCCCAGTACAGAAACGAATTAGCGCTGTACCCCAAACAAATGATAATTTCTCATTATCGATTTTTATTACAAGTAAATGGTTAGAACAAAATATAGGCAGTTTTTAAAGTTATCTTTAAAATTAAAGCAATGCTGGCACTGCTCATGCTATGAAGCAGGCATACTGGGCTTTCTGGTCTTACAGTTCTAATGAAGGGGGATATCACCTGCTAGTATGCACTTTGGTGCGTCCCCTGAAGTGCAGCCATTGGCATTAGAGACTAAAGCTAGTAGAGCTGTAAATTTGTATATCCGCCCCACTAACACCTCTAATAATAAACACCCACTTATATTAATTTGTGCACGAAATCCCAACGACTATTTTGAATGTCCTGTGTGAATGGTTCTTATCTGCCGACAAATTCTATGTTTCTGTTTCAAAGGAGTAGAAATGGTAGGACAAGAGATCATAGTCTAAAAACTAGAGGGACAGAGGCTTAGATGTAATGCACTGTGAGGGTAGTAGGTACGTGGAATAGCCTACCAATAGGAGCTGTAAAGGGGAGAGGGTGGTAGATAAGTGGACCAGCCTGCAGAGGAAGTGTTAGAGGTGACATAGTGATAGATAAGTGGGATAGCCTACCAGAAAAAGTGGTATAGGTTAATACAGTGATGGAATTTAAGCATGCTTGGGAGAAGCATAAGACTATCCTGAACCAAAGACAAGACAAAGGACTAAATAAGATCTGAGGTTTTTACTGTAGGAAAAATGGGCAGATTAGATGGGGTGAATGGATCTTCTCTGCCATCAAATTCTGTTTCTATCTTTAATTAGTGCTGAATGTCACATCCATGGAGGTAGACAAGATTCTTTGTTAAGAATTCCAAACTCCTCCCATTTAAGGCTTCCTTAAAGGGATAGTAATGTTTCATAATAAAAGCAGCTCTAATTAAACATCATAGTATTTGGACTTTGGAGAGTGTTATTTCAATTCTGTCAGAGTTGTAGTTCCAGAGTAATTCAATGACAGAGTATCCCCCTCCCACCCCTTTTACTGATGTAACACTGTTCAGCCAGAGCAGAAGGGAGGTGCCCAGGTAGATTGCAGAGAGGGACAATCTTCAATTAAGATGAGGGAAAAACCTGAAAAACTTGTCAAGGGGAGCAGGGCTTTCATTGTTCTCATAGGAAGAAGATTGTCCCTTGCTGTTATCTGTCTGATCTATGGACTGCATTCCACATCTGAGAAGAGATGGCTTACACTAGGTAAAAGGGACGGGAGGGGAAACTTTGCTTGTTAATATCTCTCAAACCATAAAGGTTTAAGAGATAAGACTTATATTGTTCTTCATGTTTTTTTAATGCCTACAAAATAAAATAAAGATAAAACAAAGTATTACTATCCCTTTAAGAGCCTTCGGTGGGAAGGGGTTTTTTCCTAGGATACCTGCAGAACGAATCATGTATGTCTCCATGCACATGATATACAGTATAAATTAAAGATTCATTTTGGAGACCAAGACCCCTCAGAACTGCTTCATAGTGTCCCTTAATATTTTCTACCCTCATTAAAGTAGGGGGATTTTATTAGGAGGTGCCATTTAACAGCTTATATTAGGGTGTCATTAACATTACATATATTCCCTAAATTTCAGCGTACAACCTGGGTATACCTAAATACCAAGTTGTGGGCAACTTTTGGACCACCAGCTATTGTTGAACTGCAGGTCCCATTATCTTCAGACAGTTATTGGCCAGCTGAGGATGATGGGACATGTAGTTCAACAACAGTTGGATGGCTCCTGATTACCCTCCCCTTCTGTGCTGGGTATATTTTGGAGGAAAGCCAATGCACTTGCCAACATCTGAGAAATTGGCACAAGCAGGTACACTTTATCTCTTTGAGAACTTTCCAGCAGAGATGATGAAATCGAGGTTGACGGGGGCACTGGGCATCTGTAAAAATACCCTTCCAGGAAATAGGTTCAGGTGATGCATCAAAGCTAAGATTTAGTTATTATGATCCGGTAAGTGGAGACATGAAATCCCCCCATCAGTCTGGTTTCAGTTAACTCTTATGTTGCAGGTCATAAGTGGGGCACAGAGCCCAAGTTATCATTTCAGATCCGTCACATACACACTTCAGTGCACAAGACGCTTGATTTGATTAACGCCTTGAATACCAGTGGCGTGTGCAACACACTCCCTCAAGGGGTTGATGGAACTCGAATACTTTCTAATAATAAACTTCTTAACCCTTTGAGCGCCAAAGTGGTACAGAATGCATTGCTTTGGCACTCAAAGGGTTAATCTTGAAAAAAAAATTTACCTAATGGAGTCTATATGGATTGGTTCCCCAAAATTGCCAGTGGGTATCATGTCCATTGAAACTTTGTTGCTGGGCTCAACAACCCCCAAATCTTCCCACTGAAAGGAATAGTAACCCTTTACTCTGACTTTGCAAAGAGCTTTCTGTCAGGAAACATGAGGGCAGATATAGTGAAAGAATGTAAAAAAGAAACAACGTAATCAAGAAAGCACACAGAGCATTCACTGCTGCAGAAACATATATAATAGTTCGCTAGGATGCTTATCAGTAGCCATCATGCGCAGCAGAGACGGCCTTCGCTGCAGTAATGCACAGTACAGACTACCTGAACGTGCCGCGGCTGATATGGAGCAGGGCGCTCTGAATTCGGACTGGGGTCCTCCCTTCACACCTTCCTGGGACTGCTTGGTGAGCAGAGAGGCTCTGGGCACCAGCTGAGGCTGCTGGGTGGCACTGTGACCCGTGTACCCGGACTTTTAAACTAGTTGTATTATATCCTGCTTTGAGGAAATTCAGATCCAGATAGCTCACTGTCATGAACATAAAAGTGTGAAAAAACAAATAAAAGCTGCAGAAGAAAAAAAAGGGATAAGCAATTTGGAAGGAGGAATGGCAAGGTTTGCCCTGAAAATGGATGGGAAGTGAGCAGAATGGGGCAGGAAGTGGGTGGAGCCGGATAGGGAAGTGGGTGGAGTTACCGTGTAATGCACCAAGTCAGAGAATCAACCTCAGCCCTGGTAGACCCAGTAATTAACACTTCACCCCTTGAGTGCCAGAGAGGTATCCAACACATTGCGTTGAAATGTGTTGGATACCTCTCTGGCACTCAAAGGGTTAACACGGCATTCTGGGTCAGATCCGGACTGTTCCCAGTTATGATTGTGACTCTAAAGTGAAGATATACATTCTGAAGAAGTGAGAAGGACTGGACCAGTTCTAGAGCAATCCAAATGGACTATAGGGGACCAAAATAATTCACCAAGTTCCCTTTGGTTCAAATGGAGGCTTTAACCCACTGAATTATATAGAAGTCTTCAGAGATCTCTCCAGCATACTAGGGGTTAAAAGCCCCATTTAAATCAGTGTGAATTTTTATATGTTCCAAGACTTGTCTAGCATTCATTGGGTTGAAAAGGTATTTTTATTACTTCCCTATAGTTCCGTTGGTTTAATCCAGAATTGCTCACTCATGCATTTGGCCCCATGAGCTCTATATAAATAAAGTTGCATATACAAGTTCCACATTAATGCTCTTTCCACAGCTACCGCTATAAGAGGCCTCAGAGCCCTTTCTGCTCCTATGTAACCTTGGGTTCCTTGTGACTCCATTAGTCACACTGACCCTTCCCTGAAAGCCGGAATAACGCACTTTCTGCAAAGAATAGAGCACTATCTATAGCCGGGGGCTATGGATATGTCTTTTGTGATGGAAAATGTACTAGATGGATTGAAGTGCTGAGAGGGGCCAAAGTGCAGTGAGGTTTTAACGTTGAGCTGGGTTAGGGGAGTGTATGGGCTGGGAATGCGCGGCCCTTGTAACCCCGGCCCAGTCAGCCTGGTGCCTAGATTCGAGTTTCACTCTGTAATATGAAAGTAGCCATATTTAGCGTGAACTTGTCCTGGCCATCAGGAGGGGAGGGGTAGAGAGCGGGAGTTATAGCAGGGTAATAGTAAAGGAGGGCAGCCAACATTGGGAGGGAGTGAATTAACTCAGGGACGGCGGCAGAGGACATCCATAGAAAGGCAATCGACATTACTGAGCACTAAAATATACAGCAATTAGGCAGATTATTTACCACCTGCTCTACAGACAGGGCATGGCTTCCACAATTAGCCTGGTTAATGTAAAAGTGCATTATTGAGAGCTTTATATAGTCCTGATAAACAGCATGGGGCCACTTTGAGGAGGTGGGGGCGCGCGCGGACGGGGAGTTCTGCTGTATTACTGCCTGTGCCAATCCTTACGCCACAGACTCTCTTGATATGTAGAAATGAAATGCCCAGCAGTCGACTTGGCACGGCACTGGCAGCATTAAATAGGACGGCTCTAAATGCAGATATAGGTTTCCTTTCCTTGGACTGGAGACAGCCACTTGGGGTTGAAGTATGACTACATATAACCCTTTGAGTGCCAGAGAGGTATCCAGTGCATTGTGAAGCAATTCTTTGGTTACCTTTCTGGCACTCAAAGGGTTAATCCCTAGGGAGCCAGGGATGATGCCAACGCTATGTATTGGCAACCACTGTGCCATCTCAAAGTTTCTAGACGAGAACAAGGCTGGCGCAGTCAAACGTGCTAATAAGAACCAGTGCAATCTAACTACATATATCTGCCTTGACTGACTTAAACTGAGCTTTTAACCCCATTGAATGCTAGGAATGTCTGCAATGTGTTAATGCGTTGGTGACCTCTTTTGCATTCAAGGGAGTAAACACCCCATTTAAATCAATGGAAATTTTGAGATTATTTTTTATTTATTTGTTTATTTCTCATGTAGTAGATTTGGTTTGCAACAGAACTGCTCCAATCCTTTACACTACATCAACCTCATTTTATATACGGGTCACTATGCTTCTCATCAATCCCAGCAGAAGCCCGTCAGTCTGGTTCAGGAACTTAAGTGGTTAATAACTTTAAAAGCCAGCCTTGCAGCTGTCTGCAGCCATAAATCAGGAGTGGTGCTGGTGTGGAGACTTTAATGTTCGGGTTGAGGAATGCGAGAGTTAAACTAACAGTTATAAGGAATTAGACGAGGTTGTGACGCAGCTAGGTTATAAATGTGCCCCATGAGGTCATCTTTGGGCGCCATATTTGTAAAGAAGCTTTGGGTTTGTGTATCAATCAATCACATATCTGTAAAACAAAAAGTCAGGAGAATGCAGCTTTTTTTTAGTTTGGGTTTTATACATAACATGGCAGCAATTAAAAAATATGTCATAAAATGTAATGTAGGAAACCTTTCCAACATAGCTGTGCACACATATACGTTTGGATCGCCTGTGCGCTTTTGTAAGGGCCCCGGGAAATAAGGAAGAAGGTCACTGACTATCGCAGAGTGTTCGTGTGTCTAAACGCAGCGTGGAGCATGGAATTTCCACAGCAGCGCAAGACCAAAATTTATTGTTTTTACTTTGTTTCTAGATGATGAGCTCAGAGCCCAAACTAATAGCACTGGTTGGCATTTTAATCAAATAAAGTAAATAAATATATATGTATATTGACTTCAAGTCCCAAACAGTTAAATCTTTGAGTGTCAGAGTGGTACGTAAAGCAATGTGTTGGGTACCACTCTGGCACTCAGAGGGTTAACTGGCAGGGCTGTTAAGAGCTACTGCAAAGTATTAGGTAGCAGGCTCTCTTAACCCACTAGATTCTGTAGAAGTACCCAAAACAATGCATTGTAAAATGATCTAGAATTCAACAGGTAAACCCTTTAAAGGGATAGTATTACCATTACCATTACAATGACACCAGCGGCATCTCTCCAACCTTTATGGTTTAAGAGATAGCCACTTTCAAAGTTTCCTCTCCCCTGCTGTCAGCGTTCTGCTGCCAGCAGGAGAATACGGTCCCGGGACAGGCGGAGGCTCTTAAACAGAGCCGATATCTTGTTATGGAAAGAAAAATGATTCATTGAAACAGTCTACTACGTGTGCTTGGTTACCAAGCACATGTAGAAGACTGTTTCAATGAATCATTTTTCCTTCCATAATGAGATATCGGCTCTGCTGAAGAGCCTCCTCTTGATTCAGAGACCGGATTCCCCTGCTGGCAGCAGAACGCTGACAGCAGGGGAGAGGAAACTTTGAAAGCGGCTATCTCGACCCATGACGATCCTGTCATGTCATTGGTTGACTTGCCAGGACTGTCATGGACTTCTGGACTCCACTGCGCGGCTGCACGCCATTCGGGAAGCTCTGATTTGGATTCACTTTAAAAAAAAAAAAAAAAAGGGTTCCTAACCCCTTAGTGACCGGCCCCGCGCATACGCGGCCGGCACTTAACGCCCGCCAAACTATTTTTTTCATTCCTTATAATGATTTCCGGGATGTGCATGTATGTCCTCTATCTACCTTGGACATCCGCTCGGGACGTACATGTACGTCCTCGGGTGGTAAGGGGTTAAGTGCACACACGGCCGGTCAGTAATGTCCCAAAAAAAAATTCTTAGAGTTTTGTAGATCTTCAAAAAATAAACTCAATGGCAAAACCCTATCTCTCAAACTGCTATGGTTTGAGAGATATAGGAATTGAAATCCCCCCCCCCTTCTCCTGACATCAGCGCTGTGCTGACAGCAGGAGATCCTGGTCCGGGGACCAACCGATGGCTCTGCAGCAGAGCCAAAATAGCATTATTTGAAGAGAATTACTTCATTGGAGAGGTCTACAAAGTGTGCCTGGTTTGCAAGCATACTTTGTAGACCGTTCAAAACCCAGGCACACTTTGTAGACCGTTCCAATGAAGTAGTTCATTTTAAATAACGCAATTCCGGCTCTGCTGAAGAGCCTCCTCGACTTGCATGACTTGAATCTCCTGCTGTCAGCTTTACAGCTGACATCAGGAGAAGGGGATGGAGGGGGAAATTTGAATCCCTTTATCTATAACCATAGCGGTTTGAGAGATAGTATTTGTGCCATAGAGTTTATTTTTTGAAGCTCTACAAAACTCTAAGAATTTTTTTGGGGACATTACTGACCCTTTAGGGGGTCAAACATGTTGTGAACTAGAGGGATGAACAACACATTGCATTCACATTCTCAATGTGTTGCCCAATCCTCTGGCACTCAGAGGGATAAAGGAGCATTATACCTATTTTATAAAAAAAGATATATATCTTTGGGATTTCACTCCTGACTAAAACAAGAGTAATCCCAATATTCGGAGGTTTTCCTTGACAAATTTATTGCAGTTCAATCTTTTTATTATGACATTAAATTGCTATTTTTTGTTGTCACCAGGTGGTGCTGTTCCCATCACTTACTTTGGAAAACTGTAGTCTATAATTCAAGAGCTTTTCCACATAGTCCATTAAAAGGGCCTCATGGACATGAACTTGAGTTGTTTTGATTTAAATAAATGCACATTTAAGCTGTAATAATTTTGAATGAGATAGTCTCCCGGCAGTGGCAGTATCCTTGCTTTATTCAGCATGAAAAGCCCTATAACGTGTCTTTTTCATAAAAAAAAAGTTACAGCTCCTTTAAATATTCCCTTCACTTGTTTTTCCTCCTAATAAAAGCTTACATTAAACTAAATTCATAGAATGTTGTGTTTTTTCATTTAGGTTTACACAATGCTAAGTGCTTATACCCACAGTAATTTGACAAACAACTCTGGTTTCACATCCTTCTCCACATAATGCTGAGTTTTTTTCACATTGAGATCCAAATTATAGGCTAGAGGGAGATCCAGAGGATTCCAAACTATGAAGTATCAGAGGTCGTCTTGACTATGGGCCATATGTTCAAAGAAGTAGCAAAATAGTTTTTGTCGTTTGTAACGACTTATCAAAGTACAGTGTCGTTGGGATCATTAATATTTTCAGAGAGTGTCGGTTGTGATCGGGAATATGTCGTTGGTCCTGACTGAAATTGTCATATATAAAGACAAAAATGTCTTAACTAATGACAAAAATGTCTTAACTGAAGACAAAAATTCTCACATTCAGAACTTCACATTCCCTCCACTTTTTTCTTAACGTACAAAATTTGTCTTTTGCAAAAAATTTTTTGTTGTTAGTTACGACAATTTTTCTTTTCCTCTATACGACACTGGAGAATAGTTTAGCCACGCCCTTGCCCCATACCTTTGCCCGTCAGTTCTGGAGTTGTGTTGTACACAACAGACAATACTAGATTTGTGTCATATATATCTATAGAAAATATGTATTTCATGCATACAATTACTTATTTTTGTCTTTCATACGACATTTTTTGACGTTATCCCTTTGAACATATAACCTGTGTGTGTGGGTGTGGGTGTGGGTGGGTGGAAGTTTCACCTGAGAAGCCACACCCTTTTCTCTATTGTTAAAATGGGTCTGTGAACTGGTCACATTGCTCATACCTGTTGTCACTTATTGGTATTATTTATCCTCAAATGACCTGAGAGTCCTATTACTATTACAGACATCAAACAGGGCTTGAATTTCAATGAAGTTTCTATGTCATTTCACTTCTTTTCTGCCCATATCTTTTTATTGCAGCTGAAATTTTAGATTCCATGGCAGTCCCTTAAAACCCTGCATTTCATAAAAATTGGTTGTGTAGTTTTCTAGTACTAGATTGCTTAAAAGAAAATGTTTTTCCCATTTGGCACTATGAAAAACTTTAGTCAGACCTACAGGCCAAATTACTTTATGGATTGTCACCTAAGTTGGCAGGGAGAAGGGTCCTAATGAGTACTGTGTGCTTTTTATTGTCTAGGTGTAGTACTGAATTTTTTCAATAGATGGCATTGCTACAAAACACATATGATGAAATACAAATTCCAACATAAACCTAACCACCGGTAAATGACAGAACAAATAGATAAAGATACTGTAAACCCAGGAATTTCAATACTGAGTAAACATAACATAGAAACCAATAACTAAAGGTTTCATGACAAAATCCCTTACCACATACTAAGTCCAGAACATACCCAATCCCACATACAATTAATAATAATTTTAAAAAAATATGGAAATTCAATGGCAAAAAAAAACTAATTAAAGCTGCAGCTAATTTCTCACTCACATGCAAAAAAAGTCGGAAGATGCAGGTTACATTCTTCCATCTTAACACCATGCCTCCATGTGCTTTTACAAAACAATAAAAAAAACTAGAGTGGAATTTGCACATTTAATACTCACACTATCACAAATGTGTATAATTGCTAAACACTTTGCACTTGTGGGTGTGGAGGTGAATTGAAATAGCAACCTGTATTTCTAGGTGTTTATGCTTTTGAGTTAGAACTTAACTGTGGTTTCATGGAAAGTTTCTTGCCATTGTGCATATACTAATCTTATACATGCATCCAAAATAGCTTCTCCTCTTGATATACTAGACAGGCCTGTCTTTCTCATCATTCATCATGTATAACATGGGTAGTCAACTGTCAGGCGCCAAGCTGTTGGGAACTACAACTAGGGTGACCACATGTCCCTGATTACCCAGGACAGTCCCTGATTTTAAATGTGTGTACCATGACACTGGCAGCTCCCTTCTAGGGCAATACAAAGTCCTAGAATGAAAACTCCAGAGCACAGAGTTTTAAACACTATATGGATAACTGCCCATTGCCTACTGTGACAGGAAGTGATGCCTCAGCTGGGCTACAACAAAATGGCTTTCAGACAGAGCTTTAAACACTAGAAGGATGACTGCCCATTGCCTACTGTGACAGGAAGTGATGTCTCTGCTGGGCTACAAGCAAATGGCTTCCAGACAAAGCTCTAAACAATAGAGACAAACCCGAGCCTTGATCATGACATCAAACAGGAGCTGCAGTGCAGTATTGTTGCAGTGTAATACTAGTCCCAGGCTTTAGGGCATGACGTACATTGTAGCTCACCACAGTCATTACTATCTGTCACAGCAGTCAATAGGTATTTCTTCCTCTATTGTTCAGAACTCTGTGGTGTGCTAGACAAAGAGCGGGTTGCAAGCGATGTATCATGGCCCCTCCTGCATACCCACTCTAGAGCTGAGGGCAAGTGTTCTGCTGCTCTCATATCCACAGTGTCCCTGAATGGCAGAATGGAAATGTGGTCACCCTAACTATAACTCACATCATCCCTAACCAGCCAACAGCTGTTCGAGGACGATTGGATTTGTAGTTCCCTAAAGCTGGAGGTCCAGCAATTGACTAGACCCGGTGTATAATATACGAGTGCTGAAAGGGGAATTATCATCATGTAGTTTTCCTGCTGCAGTTATGTCCATGTAAGATGAGAACTGTCAAACTTTCAGCATTGGGCATCTTAGCTGGGCAGCCTGACAACGGAATCAGGTTCTCTGTAGGAGGGGATCCAATCCCACAATTAAACTATACTCCAATATGAATAAAGACAAAAGTGGAGCATTTATAGGGCAACCTCTCAAAATAGAGATTAGTACTATCGCTTATTAAAGGGATAGTAATGTTTCAAAATAAAAGCAGCTCCAGTTAATCTTCATATTATTTGGGCCATGGAGAGTATTATTTTAATACTGTCAGAGTTGTAGGTCAGGAGTAATTTAATGATAAAGTATCCCCCTCCTGCCCCTTGTACTGATGTAACACTGCTCACCTCAGAACAGAAAGGTGGTGTCCAGATGGCTTGCAGAGAGGGACAGTCTTCAATTAGCATAAGGGAAAAATCTGAAAAACCTGTGAAGGGGGGCAGGGTTTTCATTGTTATCACAGTAAGAAGATTGTCCCTTGCTGTGAGCTATCTGGTCAAGAGACCAGATTCCACATCTGAGGGGAGGTGGCTTACACTAGGTAAAAGGGGCGGAAGGGGGATACTTTATCATTCAATTACTCTTGAACTACAACTCTTGACATTATTGATATAACACTCTCCATGGCCCAAATACTATGAAGATTAATTGGAGCTGATTTTATTTTTAAACATTATTATCCCTTTAAGAGGCTATGCTGTTTGCTCCAGAATTGCCCGTGTTTTCCTTTGTGCATATGGGTTCTCATGTGTGCAGCCCTATTTACAATGCCAAATCTTAGCACCTTACATGTTTTGTGCCTACAACGATAGTTTTTCTGAGGCAATTTTTTTTGCCACCAAACAGAATCACAGAAATTCTCTGTTAGGATCAGTCCGGATAGAATTTGACAGTTATTTTTCTGTCCTTATCTCCCATTATTAGGTCTTCTTCTCCGAAGATGACGCAACAAATGAGGGACCTACAGCTGGGACAGACCAAGAAGCCTTCGGGCCCCTCCTCCCCTAATGCCGCTAAAAGACTCTATCGAAACTTGTCTGGGAAGTTCCGGGTAAACTACATGTCTTTTGATGAAGGCAGCCTGACAGCGAGGAACGAGAAGGAGAGGCTACGGAAACCATGTCTTGTACGTCAGTTATCACGGTTATAGCACCCGTCACAACTTAAATGTAAAACCGCTGTTATTAACTATTAACCTAGTACATGAACTTAAAGGGACATAAATTATCAGACAGAAAAGTAACTGAAACAACTAGGAGTTCACCAAAACAGAGGTCAAATGCAAATAAAAACATTGAATAGAAACAACTGACTGCTGCTTGAAGTATACCTACCTAGATAAGTTCTTCTGACAGGACCGAATTTACATCTCAGGCACCCCTGGGCAAGGCATTGGGACATGGTCACTCTCCCCATTACCCCCCATTACTCACATGGCCCAATACCAGCCCCTTCAGCTGTTTCCTGGCACAGAAAATACCCTTGGCCTAGTAAGCAAGGACAACAACAAAAAAAATCTAGCAGTTGCCCACTCTGCCTACTGGAAAATCTGGCCCTGCCTTTTAATTGTTAAAGTTTAGCTTTGGTTCACCTTTGCTTAGAAGTTTGTAAGCCAAAGAACACCTGTGGTGAGATGCACTAAGGTGTGATAAAGAGGAGATAATGTCTCCAGTGTGATAAAGTCTCAATTCCTGCGTTATTCTACAGAGCGGAGAAATCTCCAACCTGAGAAATCTTAGTGCATAGACTCCATAGAATAACATGGGTTGTACAGTTTATCACACCTTAGTGCATCTCCTGCCTGTACTGCATGCACTATTTGTATGACCCATTAGAATGGAATAGTACACACAGTTGAGGTGTGGGGTATGCTAGAGGGTTTATTCAATGTTGGTGCAGCATTCCCCCAATAAAAGGATCGTCTGCATCTGCCTGGGTTGCCTGCAGCCACACGCATCTCACCTGCAGGAGGAAACTAGAAGAAGGACTTATTAACGATGTGTGTCAATCGGGCAAATGATCCTCACACATCATTAATTATTTCTTCTGTCTAGTTTCATCCTGCGAGGTGCGCTGCGTGTGGCTGTAGGAAACCCAGGCAGATGCAGACATTCCTTTTATTGGGGGAATACTGCACCGGCATTGCTATGCAATGCTCTGGCATGCCACTGCGGTTTCCCCAGTGCAGCCGGTATGGGAGCAACATTTAGATGACTCCCTTTATATGCGGATGACATTCTGATGCCGCCCTTTTGACTCAGATGTCACCCTTTCGAGGGTCGCCATGTAGAAGGAGATATTTTAATAGGATACCATGCTAGATTGTCTTTCAGGTTGGACTCCTAAACACAGAAAACCGATACACTTTGCCCATAGTTCATTTTTTAATGAAAGAAAGTAGTGCTTGTCAGAAAGGGGATGAGAGCACAACATATAGTTAAAGGTTAATTCTTTATTTATAAGCAAATATTTTTCCAAGTGTCAGATGATCTTTAAAGGAGCAGTAAACTTTTCCTACTGAGTACAGCATAGGCACTCCCTCCTCTGTCAGCTGTTTTATTTAAATGTGATAATAGTTCAGATTGCCATAAAGTGAAATACAGTGTAATTACTTCCTGAAAGTGCGAACTTCCAACATAACTCAACATTTTCTATCTTATTTTATGGACAACTGTTTGTCAGTGGCTGTCGTCTCTTAAAGAACACAATAGGATAATTGACTGGAATCTGACCACTCGACAGCACTGTTAATGTAAAACACAGGTGCTGAAACTGTAATAACGTTAATGATATTTATGTGACAGCAGTGGGAGCATGCTTGTTTTACTCCACAGGAAAAGTCCTACAATATATCTAATTTTCATAAAAAATGTTTACTGCTGCTTTAAATCAGTAGAAAAATGTATCAAGCCATATCCATGAATAAAAGCAGAAAAAAATAAACAAAATAGATAGATAAAACCGTCTGGTAAATGAGGACACATGAACTGACAAATTTCAGGGTGAAGCTGATTTGTGATCTGCCGAGTGCAGATTGATATAGTTTTTCTTTCCTGTTTTTGTCTGGTCATGGAATCTTCTCCAGGTTTTGGTCATCCAAGCAGGGAGTTGCATAGATTGATTAAAAGTTTAGGCTGTTTATCAGTGTATTTTTATTACACACGCAGCTGGGTTGTTCTAGAATGAACATTTTAATTTCTTTTCTGCAGTGCAGCTGATTTGTTCTACAATTGCAATATTTCGCTCGCTGAACTGTACCTTGTCTCGTTTCTTGCAGTTTCAGGGGAATGCTGCTCTGTTTGAGGCAGTGGAGATGCAGGACCTTGATCGAGTGCAGGAATTACTTAAGCAATACAGCGCAGAGGAGCTGGATCTCAACACCCCCAACAGCGAGGGACTCCTGCCACTAGATATTGCAATTATGACCAATAACGCTCCTATAGCTAAGACGTTACTGCAGTCTGGGGCAAAGGAGAGTCCGCACTGTGAGTAGCTTGGTAGAAAATGTCAGTACTCCCTACACTATCTCTTAACCCTTTGAGTGCCAGAGGGGTACGCAACGCATTGCAGAGCAATGCGTTGCATACCCCTCTGGAACTCAAAGGGTTAAAGGCATAGTAACCAGCCACAGTACAATATATGATACTAAAAGGCATGTTGCTCTCATCCAAATGACCTAGAAAGGAAATTTGTTCCCGTTCTCCCGATAACACAAGCACTTTGCTTCAAGTCTGAGTCTATGTCAGGGGAGGCTCACATGGGGCCTTCCTTTACTCCCGCGAACATATTTCTAATAAGATATTGTCATCTCATTTTGTGGTGGCAGTACTGCAGGACCCTCTGACCAAGTGGGGGCCCTAAGCCGCCTCTTAGTCTGCTTAGAATGTAGCGCCGACACTGATTCCTGTCTTCCCATCATATTCTGTAGTATCCACAAGGTTTCTCTTTCTAGTAATTTAAACCCGGATCACAGAGCTTTTTTTATTATATTCTAGCTCTTTGAATACCGGGATGACAGGGATCAGCGTGCAGCCGCACTGTCATCCCAGAATTCCATGACGTGCCAAGACCATCACTGGTTCTTAAGTGCTGGAACCGCCGGGATAGTCCTGGCTCCTTAAACACTTAAGTACCACGGTGCATTTTTTTTTTTTTTTGCCCAGTGGATTCAGGGGCCCCCAAACGGCGTGCAGCTGCGCTGGGATCTCTGAATTCCATGACATGATAGGACCGTCATGGGTTCTTAACGGAAGTTCCCCCATGACGTTCCTGGCACGTCATGGGTCCTTAAGGGGTTAACTATTTGTTGTGCTCTCTTGCTGCACACAAACAACTATCTTTTTCCTCTTTGGAGATGTTATTACAACAAGTTTCATTGTTTTCTATGGAGTAATTCACGTGGGTGACGGAGAGCTACAATCATTTTCAATGCCAGTCTTGTGTTGCTGCAACACCTTGAAACAAAGATGCTCATGGGAACTAGGCCTAATCCAGAGTTTTTCCGTTTGTTTTGCTGAAGGCATTCCTACCACAAAGTCTCCAATTTTCAGGAGGCAAATATAGTTGTTGATACCTTTAGTGGCTAACTAAGCAGATTTAGAATGCAAGCTTTCAAGACCTTAGGTCTCTTCCTCAGGCATGTTATACCGATAAATATGAAAACATCTCTTATATACAAATACATATTGCATTGTTTAGAATGAAAATCAGATAAGAGAACTCAACCCAGATCCAGTGATCAAAGTGTCTGGATCTGGGTTGTGTTCTCTTATCTGATTTCCATTCCAAAAATTGCAATGTGTACTTATATATAAGAGATGTTTTCATATTTATCTGTATAACAGGTCTGAGGAAGAGACCTAAGGTCTTGAAAGCTTGCATTCTAAATCTGCTTAGTTAGCCAATAAAGGTATCAACAACTATATTTGCCTCCTGTATTTCTACGGCTAACACGGTACCAACTCTCATCCAATTTTCAGAGCACACAAAAAATTTTATGTCATTTAACAAGGAAGTAATGAAGGGTACAGATACATAAATATGAAGTTATTTTGCAGTTCACAAACAAGTAAATTGTGCATAATAATTTCCAGAAATATACGTTTGAAACTCAACATCCACATGACTGTCACCGTTTTCGTTTAAGAGAAATGGCAGTCTAAGCTGGCGCTACAGACACTCCATAGTTCCACTGTTCCCTGGCCAAGAACCACTGACCTAATCCATTAAAGCTGCCTGGTTTACGTCTTCAGCCCCAATTATTTAGCCATGCAAGCGGCAGTGGGTCATAGGAATAAACAAATTGGACCATATGCATAATGAAAAAAGTGGAGCAACTGAACCACTGAGAAAAAAGTAAAAATTCTCAGAATTTCAATCAATTTAACTCTTTGAGTGCCAGAGGGGTATCTACAATGCGCTGGATACCCCCTCTGGCACTTAAATGGTTAAATGGGTCTTTTAACCCCTTGAATGCTAGAGAGGTCTTCCGTATATTACATTGAATGCACTTGCATTCAAGTGGTAAAAAAGCCTCCTTTCAATCAAAATAAATATGTATTTGTCCCCGTGATGCAGTTGGTTTGCCCCAGAATTGCCTCTTTTTTACATTTATGCATATTGCCCAATTTGTTTTTAAGGAGGGTCTCTAGTTTTGAAACTATACCCTTGGCACTGAATTGCGCTCCCCTTAGGCACTCAGGAATTCCAAACTGGCACTTGATAATTCTACAGCGCTTGTGTCTGCCTCTTGGTTCCTTTCTATGTGCAGTTATGAGCTTGGAAAGCCGATCCCTTCATCTTTCCACACTCGTGCGAGAGGCGGAGCAAAGAGTCAATGACCTCACAGCTCAAGTTGTAAACGAGGCGCCAAATGCAGACTGCTCCGAAAAAGAGAAACAGCTTAAGTCCTGGGAGTGGCGATACCGGCTCTACAAACGTATGAAAGCGGGGTTTGAGCATGCACGTAAGTAGGAAGGATCCGGCCATCCACATGTTTACAGTGGGTTACTCAGAGAAATGTGAATAATTCTGACCCTGCAATACAGGGGCGTCCACGTTTCTTCAGTTGGTGGCCACGTGATGAGAAAGCCATACATGTAAGGTCCACACAACATTTTTTATTGCTAACAATGGTGAATATAGACAATCAACTATTCAAAAATATGGATTTATTTATCAAGTCAGTAACAATATTGCTACTAAGCTCTTTGAGTGCCAGAGGGGTAATCCACAGTGCGTTGCCTACTCTTTTGGCACTCAAAGAGTTAAAAGACAACTATTCTTAAACTGTAGGGTAAGGCAATCAGTTAGGCCTTACTGGTGTACTAATTCATGTGTGCTAGTTATTTAAGTTTTTGTTAAAAATATCAGGCAGGCCAAACCCTGGTGTCAGGTGAGCCATATTTGGCCCACGGGCCACACAGTGGACTCCCATGCTTTAACCCCATAAGGACTGGTGACATACCAGGTCCATCACACTAGTCTGGACGTTAAGAATTGGTGAAGGTCCTGGAATGTCATGGAATTCTGGGATGGCAGCACAGTTGCAAGCCACACTGCCATCCCAGAATGCATCAATCAAATAAAATGTTCCGTGGTCCAATAGGACCGGCCACCCACGGATTGCATGGTCCTTAAGGGGTTAAAGGTATGTTTGACAAGTCAACTCAGTTTTTTCCAACTTCCCAACCTTGGAGGAAAAAGATGGACACTACATCATTCATGCTTCCTCGCCCAATAATGTTAAAGTGGACTTGTTACCCTACAACAAATTTATTTTTTTAACAGAAATTGAAAATATTCCTTAATTTTGTATTAGCCATTTTGATGTAAAATCAATAATATTTGAGAAAGTCATCTTTAATTTGAGAGGCACAATGTGTTGCTCTGAGTGTTAATTCCATGCACAGAACGATAATTAGTATAGTTTGAGGCCGAAACCTCCCTCTCACTGTGCTATCAGACACACCTCCTGTGTGTGGCCTTTGCCTAGATCGGTGGTTCTCAATCTTTTTTTGTTCTGGGCACCCCTAACACGTAATATAGAACAAAACGTACTTTATCAAGGGCATAATGAAGGTAATATGCATAAATATACAGTTATTTTAGGTAATACAATCATAACAACAACATTAAACATATTGTGCATAACAATTTCTATAAATCTTTATTTAAAGTCAATTTTTGTTAGCCTTCATAGAAGACATGGGGCACCCTGGTTGAGAATCACTGGCCTAGATTCATTAATAGCATAGTGTGGGGTAATATTGCCCAGCACACAAACTAATTAGCATAAAGTGCCAACAACAAAACGATTTATATTACAAACAGATGGCTAGCAAAGCTAGGGATGGCCTAGGGGGCAGTTGGCACCCTGGGCCGGTCATATGTCTGTGGCGGTTGGCCCTGCCTAACTCAATCTCTTGCTTGCTTCTGTAAATTGAGCTACGCTAATGATACCACTCAGCTTACAGTTGAGATGGAGCTACACAAGTGATACCACAGAGATTACAATTGAAATGGAGCTACACAAGTGATCCCACAGAGCTGCCAATTTTAAAGTTACCAAAAGTGGGTGGGCTGGGACAGTCGGCATGAATGATAGTAGAAACAGGCCACTTGATTGTATTTACCCCCTGAGCCACATGTTGACAGCCCTCCCCTGAACACAGCATATAGACAGATTTTACTCATCTTAGATTGACAAGTCCACTTTGATAGAAATGGAATAGGAGTGACTGTTAGTCAGTAGTGTTCCCTAGCCTGTAGTTTCACCTATGCAAGTATACCACAAAAAGAAAGATTAACAGGGCACACTCGAGAAAGTGAAATGCAAAATGGCAAAAGCAAAAATAGAAAACAAAAAAACAGGCAATGTTACATTGTACAATCAGCTTGTTTATTCAATCCTTGGTCCTTATATGGAGTTACACGCCCAGTGCTACTGGGGAGATGCCACTGGCCCCTCTTTGGGTCTGTTCAGCGAATGACCACCTTGCAGGGACCAGTCCTCCAAGCAGTGGGACTCTGGATATAATGCATGGAATTAGGCAACTCCAGGATTTAGCTAACTGTGCCTACATCAAAGGGTAGTGTCATCCCCATGTATCGTGGAGGACCGGTTGCTAGGGAACTGAATGCTGCAGTATATTCAAGTCCAAAAAGATGCATGATAGGAGTAAGAATATCCTTGCTTTAACCCTTTGAGTGCCAGAGAGGTATGCAACGCATTGCTTTTTGCAAAGCAATGCATTGCGGACCCCTCTGGCACTCAAAGGGATTAAAAAGTGATTCACTATGGAAATATTGAAATAAATACATCAGTGGTACAATTAGCAGACAAAGACACACATCCTATTCATTTCTACAAGACTATATTGGCATACACATTTAATGTTGTCATTGAAACTCCAGAGATAGATTTCTTTCAACATTCATCTTTATACAGTACAAGTATTTCAATAGTGATTTATTAGTGTCATATATCTGTATAACCCTAACGTCTAATATACCCAGACACTTAATGTTATCTCATGAACGGCACTTATGATAAACTTATGATAAATAAGTTATAAAAAAATGTACCTGAATGAAAAATCATCATCTAGTGCAAATTCTAACATGAATTGAAATGTAAGTCATGAATACCATTTACCTGTCCTATCTAACACAGAGGAAAACAGAGGCTGTTTTTAACTCTCATTATCCCCTTTAAGGGATAGCAATGTTTTACAATAAATGTAGCTCCAAATAATCTTCATAGTATTTGGACCATGGAGAGTGTTATTTCAGTACTGTCAGAGTTGTAGTTCAAAAGTAATTGAATGATAAAGTAGCCCCCTTCTCCCCCTTTTACTGATGTAACACTGCTCACCTTAGAGCAGCAAGACTGTCCGGATGGATCACAGTGATGGACAATCTTCAGTGAGCATAAAGCAAAAACCTGTCAAGGGGAGGTGGCTTACACTAGGTAAAAGGGGTGGGAGGGGGACACTTTATCATTCAATTAGTCTTGAACTACAACTCTGACAGTATTGACATAACACTGTCCTTGGCCCAAATACTATGAAGATTGATTGGAGCTGCTGATTTTGTGAAACATTATTATGCCTTTAAGAACCCAGAGGGATGTGCAACAGATTGCTTTGCAATGAATTGTACAACTCTTTGGTTCATAAGAGGTTAAACTAATCTTGTCTTGGAATGAAAGATGCAGGTTGATAGAAATGGTATGGGATTGAATGCCGATTAAGAGCGTTCCGTACTCTATTGCGTTCTCTGGGTAGTTGCCTGCTTCCAATTGGCCCAGGTTTGATTGGCTGCCATCTACTTTATTAAGAGGAACTAGCATTATTGGCTAATAAGAAGATAAAGATATAATATATCTATGTGTTTTCTGCAGTTAAGCAGACCTTTATGTTGCTTTGAACAGGCGTTCCAGACCCTCCATCAAACGTACGCCTGGCAGTAACCAGCAGCACCACCCTGCAGGTCACATTCCAGGAACCTCTGAGTGTCAACTCTGCAGTTGTAACAAAATACAAAGGTAAAGGGATAGATCTGATGACTTTCAACCCCTTGGATGATAGAGAAGTCTTTAGTGCATTGTGTCACATTGCCTCTCAAGCATCCAAGGGGCATAATTTTGTTGTGGTTTGAGGGCAACATCTCAGTTCAAAACATTTTCAGAGCTTTATAGTTGTATGATATGATAGCTAAATGAACTGTGCTTTTATATTGCTATTGGGTCAATGTCGGATATCCAATGTATATGGAGTATTCTGATACGTTGGCTGTTGTGGGTCTTTAGTCCCACCCATACTATACATCAGAAAGCTTTTGGCGGCACACCAAGACAATTAAGGTGACTTAATAAAAACAAGATACATTATTCCAAAGCTAAAATGTCAATGACGTACCACCGGACAATGGAACGCAGACACGTATAACAGGACATCCAAAAAGGTCTAAAGTGTTTTGCGCTCCATTTAAAGGGATAATAATGTTTCAAAATAAAATCAGCAATTGGGCCATGGAGAGTGTTATTTAAATACTGTCAGAGTTGTAGTTCAAGAGTAATTGAATGATAAAGTATCCCCCTCCTGCCCCTTTTACTGATGTAACACTGTTCACCACAGAACAGAAAGGTGGTGTCCAGATGGCTTGCAGAGAGTGACAATCTTCAGTTAACGTAAGAGAAAAACCTGTCAAGGGGGGCGGGGTTTTCCTTATGATCACAGTAAGAAGATTGTTCCTTGCTGTGAGCTGTCCGGTCAAGAGACCAGATTCCACATCTGAGGGGAGGCGGCTTAGTTAAGAGGCAGGAGGGGGATACTTTATCATGCAATTACTCTTGAACTACAACTCTGACAGTATTTAAATAAGACTCTCCATGGCCCAAATACTATGAAGATTAATTGGAGCTGCTTTTATTTTTAAACATTACTATTCCTTTAACACTTACTCATATGAGTCTTTGAGTAAGAACTACATGCAGTGTGAAACACGTTAGACCTTTTTGGAGGTCCTGTTATACGTGTCTGCGTTCCATTGTCCAGTGGTATGTCATTGACATTTTAGCTTTGGAATAAAGTATCTTTTTTTCTTAAGTTACCTTACTTCTCTCGGTGTGCTGCCAACAACTTTCTGATGAATCTTTACACACAGGACTGAGGAACCTGATGTGGCTGAGCACCCTTGTTTTAATATAGGAGAGTCCTATTTTTTCTTTGTGTCTGAAACAAGTATGCGGGATAGTTGCTTATGTACAAGACCAATAGTGCTAGCGTTGTAGCACAAAACTCCATTCCACTCATACTATACACACATGCATGGGTTAACTGTTTATATCCTGAGAGGATAGGATAGATCCCCACACTGTAATTTGCCCATGTCTGTACTAGATACTTATTTGAATTACTTGAAATAATGATCTCGGGATAGTAATGTTCAGTCAACATGACCCATCTAATACCTTTGTTTTCACCATGTACAGTGGTATCCTTAGCTCCATGGTTAAAATGAAAGTAAACTTAGTTTTTCACATTATATATTCCTTGAGTGCTTAACCCTTTGATTGCCAGAGTGGTACGGAATGCATTGCTTTGGAATGCATTCCTTACCACTCTGGCACTCAAAGGGTTAATATGTAGAGTCAAATTGTCTATACTTTTTGTAATTGTTTTTATCTTTTCCTATTTTTTCACTCTTTTACATTCTTAACAGTAAGCTCTCTGGATCTCTGTTTCCAAAGAGCTTTCTGGTCCGAAAATGTGAAAGTAGGTGTAGCGCTACAATGTAACACTATCCCTGCAGCAGTCAGTTCACTGTATTCTGTATTTAATAGAAAGGACAGTAGTGTTAAGTTAAAGTGGAGATGACTTCTCCTGTGATATCACTTCTCCAGTTCCTATATTATTCTATAGAGGCTATGCACCAAAATCTCAAAAACTGTAGAAATCATAGTGCATAGGCTCCATAGAATAACATAAGAACTGGAGAAGTGATATCACTGGAGAAGCCATCTCCGCTTTATCACCTCTTTATTACGCCTTAGTGCATAACCCGTATTGTTTCACTAACCTTGCTTTCACAGTTTCTGACAGAAAGCTTTCTGGAAACAGATCACTGTCTGGAACATGCAAGTGAAAGAAAAAACCAGTGAAGAAGGAAAAAATATTAAAAGTATAGGCAATCTGATTTTACATATTTTGCACTTGCAGAATGTGTAATATCAGAACGTAAGTTTACTGTTACTTTAGACATGAACACCCCCCTTCCCACCATCACCCATAAGTTCCCTTGTGCCCTCTCCCTACAGTGGAATGGAGCCTTTCCTCTTCTTTCTCTCCGAACGTGGGTGAGGTGGTCATCGAGAAGCTGAGAAATCTGCACTTGAACATCAGAGGTCTCATTTCAGTAAGTAACAAGTGAGAAACCATAAAACCTGGTGTTATTGTGCAAGCTTAGAAACACAGAGTTTATTGCCAAACTGGAACAGCTTAACTCCTTAAAGGGATAGTAATGTCCCAAAAAAAAGTATTAACTATATGATAGATACAATTAAAAAAAGATTACATGTGCTTATTCGTATCTCTCAAACCTTTATGGTTTGGGAGATATACAAAATTAAAGTTCTCCGCTCCCTCCCCTTTCTGCTTGATGAGCTGTAAAGTTGTTAGAAGCAGATTTTGGTTGCGCGACCAGACGTCACTCTTCAGCAGCGCCGATGTAACGATTCTAAAAATAAATACTTAATCGGAATGGTCTACAATGTGTGCTTGCAAACCAGGTACACGTTGTAGACTGTTACGATGAAGTATTTATTTTTAGATATCGCTATGTCGGCGCTCCTGAAGAGCTGTCGTCTGGTCCCGCGACCAGGTTCTCATGCCGTCAGCTATACAGCTGACATATGAGAAATGGGAGGGAGTGGAGAACTTTATTTTCGTATATCTCTGAAACCAAAACGGTTTGAGAGATACGAATAAGCACATGTAATCTTTTTTAATTGTATCTATCATATAGTTAATGCTTTTTTTGGGACATTACTATCCCTTTAAGGACCGATGATGTGTCAGGACAGTCACGGCGTCCATGCCTAAAGAACAGGTGACGATCCTGGCACGTCACGTATTTTGTGGTCACAGTGCTCCTGCAGGATCGCTGTGAGCTTTTGCGGTGTCTGAAATTGACCCCTCCAAGACCGTAGCGTTCACTATCAGAACCCTGTTCGGTGCACTGGCACATGATAAGTCACATGTGCAGAGCGACGACCAGATTCAAATTGGTCCATAAGGGGAGTCCATTCTCTGGACTCCTGGTGCTTAAGAGGTTAAAGGAGAACTCACACCTCCTAATAATAACTCCAAAACAACTTGCTATGGTCAGAAAACGCTAATGACCCTATGAATTTTGTCCTGGTGTTTTCATTCAAGGGATAACATTTTCAGTCAGTCCTGGATGTTATGTCAATGGAGGCGGACATGACAGTTGTTGGAAGATTTTTTTTCAAACTGAAGCAGGAAGAGTTCATGAGCCTACTTACATTACCATGTGCAGTAAGCACCAGTGGAGTAATTCTGGGGTAAACCAATTGCACCAGAGGGGATAAATTAAAATGTACACCTTATTTAAATGGGGCTTTTAACCCCCTTGCATTCTAGTATCTTCAGTGCATTGTACAAGCATTCAGGGTTTAAAATATATATAGTAACATCATAAATTAGATTGAAAAATATCAAGTTCAACCTTTGCCTCATAACCTAGAAAAATGAGAATGATATCATCGTTCCTGCCACCAGAATGAGTATTTGTCTGTTTACCGTGACTTCAAGTTTTACCTACTAATATAAAGTATAATCCCGTAGGAAGGAAATACATGTTAGATTTTCTTAAATGTATCCACTGCATCTGCCATTACCACATCCTTGGGCAAATAATCCCACAATTTAACAGAACTTAATGAAAAAACAAACAAAGAAAAACCCTACCTCTGCTGAAGTTGAAGCCTCCGTTCCTCTAATCGTAATGGAGGCCCCTTGTTATTTGATCAGACCTTGAAATGAAAAAATTAAATCAAAGGGGATTTGTATTTCAACCCATAGGGTGCAGTTAGTTTGATCATAATTACCCCAACTAATCTTTTGACCATAAGGCCCTAGAAGGGGTTGCCAGAGTGGGGTTGCTAGATCATTTCTTACAAAAATTATTATAATACACACTACATTGCAACATGTGGATCATTGCAAGTCATATTGACTGCAGCATGCATGTTTCTTATATGGCCTTTTTTTAACAGTTTGAATGCCAGACGCGTACACAGTGCATTGCAAAGCAACTCACTGCACACCCGTCTGGCATTCAAAGGGTTATAGGGATGATCTGGATACCCCCCCCAAGCTTAAAGGGACAGTTTATGTTCCATAAAATATTTTTTTGTTTTGTAGATTAAAGAAATATATACTGTAGGTTTTTTTTTCTGTTGACTAAAACAGGGGTACTCCCATTGCTGGTAAGTGCATCTTTCCAGAGTTATTACAGTTTAAACTTTTGAGTGTCAGAGGGACTATGCATACCACTCTGGCGCTCAAAGGGTCAGACTGTAGTATATTTACATTAACATTGCCGCTAGTAGCAAGATATCAGATAGTTATTCTGTTGCATTATTTGGATGAGGGTGAGTCACTGACAACAGTTCTCCACAGAATGCGATAGAAACCGCTGAATCACTTCCTGACCCGTTGAACTTTCAGGAAGTAATGACACTTCTACTCACTTTTTGACTCTCCGAACTGTTATGCCTTTTAATTAAAAGAGAGAGCTCAGGTGGTTAATGCACCAGCCTGTAGAATCTGTTCAACACCTCATGGTCACAGGTTCTAGTCCCGGCAAGGTCAATTCAGCCTTTCACCCTTCTGAGATAGGTAAAATGAGTACCCGTGATGTACTCAAAAACAAGAGACAATCTCAGTATATCCATCCTGGTAATATCAAAACAACTGTGGGATTACCCTTGTTACTTATCAGGAAAAGCCCTATAATATATAGGTTAATGGTGTTCAAGTTTGATCCTCAAGGGTCACCAACAGGCCAGCATTTAACCCTTTGAGTGCCAGGAGGGTATCCAACGCATTGCTTTGCAGTGTCATGGATAATCCTCCTATCAAAGTGTTAAGGATTTCTCTGATTAAGCACAGGTGATTTAATCAATGGCTCATTCATTTTGATTGGCCCACATGTGCTCAGGCAGGTAATCCTTAAAGGGGTAGTAATGTTTCACAATAAAAGCAGCTCCAATTAGTCTTCATAGTATTTGGGCCATGGAGAGTGTTATTTCAATACTGTCAGAGCTGTAGTTCAAGAGTAATTGAATGATAAAGTATCCCCCTCCCGCCCCTTTTACTGATGTAACACTGCTCACCTCGGAGCAGCAAGACTGTCCGGAGGGATCGCAGAGAGGGACAATCTTCAGTGAGCATAAGGAAAAACCTGTCAAGGGGGGCAGGGCTTTCCTTATGATCACAGTAAGAAGATTGTCCCTTGCTGTGACCTGTCCGGTCAAGAAACCAGATTCCACATCTGAGGGGAGGTGGCTTACACTAGGTAAAAGGGGCGGGAGGGGGATACTTTATCATTCAATTTCTCTTGTACTACAGCTCTGTCAGTATTGAAATAACACTCTCCATGGCTAAAATACTATGGAGATTAATTGGAGCTGCTTTTATTGTGAAACATTACTATCCCTTTAAATCCTGGTAGCTCTTGAGGCCCGAACTTGCGCACCATGAAGGGGTTACATCCCTGGATATCAGACCAAACTGACAATCAGTTGGTTAGTGTATGTTCACAAGGTTAAAATAAGCCATTTAATCTGTGTTTGTTAAGCTGTTAGTCCATCCCAAAAAAAGGAGACGATGACTCCAACATCAAACGCGAGCCAGGGAATCAGTGGCCAAGCCTCTGTATGGACAGCATTATGATAGTTTGCTGCTTCCCTTTAAACTTCTTTAATTGTACCAGCGCTAGCTAATACTAGGAGCTTATTCCAGGCAGAGCCATCCTGTCTGGCCCTGCAGTCTCCTCCTGCTGGAGACTAGACTGCGGTGAAACAGATGGAGTATAGACAATGCAGCAGGTGAAGTCTTTGACAACGGTCCCCTGCATGGGAAAATATTTACTAGGTCAGGGGCGTCTGAGGGTTTTTGCACGTGGACCGCATGAGCAATCAATTTATGTGAGGTGCACATTCATTGTTTTTTTTAACGATAACAATAGTGACTGCTTAGCTAAGTGCATTGCTTAGAAATGCATTGCATAACCCCTACATGTCCTTAAAGGGATAGTAATGGATTATATTTACTAGATTTAATACTGCAGGTATTAAAAAAATAAATCAATTGATAGCAGTCCGATCTCTCAAACTTGTATAGTTTGAGAGATATAAGATTCTAAACTTCCCCCCTCCCGGCCATTTCACAGAAGTCTGCCCTCTAGCTGACAGCAGGAGATTCCAGTCCCGGGATTGGCCATCGGCTCTTCTGCAGAGCTGAAATAGCACAATCTAAAACAAAATACTACATTGGAATGGTCTACAAAGTATGCTTGCAAACCAGGCACAGTTTGTAGACCGTTCCAATGAAGTATTTCTTTTTAGATTTCGCTATTTCGGCTCTTCTGAAGAGCTGCCGGCCGGTCCCAGGACCAGGATCTGCTTCTGTCAGCTAGAGGACAGACTTCTATGAAAGGGGAGGGAGTGGAGAATTTTAGAACCTTATATCTCTCAAACTATACTTTGAGAGATCAGAATGCTATCAATTGATTTCTTTTTTTAATATCTGCAGTATTACATCTAGTAAATATAATCCATTACTATCCCTTTTGAAGGGTTAAACAGGTTCATGCTGTCTTCCTGATAAAACTACCATTGACATGACATCAGGGACCGACTGAAGGTGTTGCCCCCTTGCACAAAGGAGAATTCTTAGGGGCAGTTAGCATTTTCTGCCCATAGCATGTGGAATATGTGTATGTGGGGTAATTCCAGTGTTCCCTCCAAGGTGAGCAACTAGCAAGAGTTAACCCTTTGAGTGCCAGGGGGTACGTAACGCATTGCAGAGCTATGCATTGCGTACCCCTCTGGCACTCAAACGGTTAAAAGAGTAAACGTGGGTTGGATTGCAAATTGCACCTGTTATTCCACTGCAGCCCTTTATAAAGTATCCTCTTTAACTCTGTCAGTGCTGAGTTGCACAATTTGGCTCACTATACAGGGAACGCTGGACTTAGTTTGGCTGAACTGTCCTCCATCTTTAGGGTGTCGGCAGCCCGGTATGCAGGGGGTTAGGACATACTAATTCACTTGTGCTAGCAAATTAGGCTTTTCTTCAGATTCTCAGGTTGGGTCAGGCCGGTCTCATTCGGTCCCTAATGGACGGACGCCAATGTACTAGGGTCTTGATATCTGTTACCGACCAATGGCGTCTTCTTCCCTTAGTCAGTTTTATAGTCTAGTTCTTGGGTACCGTCAGATAAGATTATTTCATACAGTAAAGAAGCCTGATGTTTCTGGCTCAGTCAGAACTATAAAATAGGGAAAGTGTCTCCCATCAGTCTCTGCTGTGATTTATCCCCCTCCTCTTCTCTCTCTGCTTTATTGGCACCCCCACCCCTCCATCCCAGTACTCATAATAAATCAGGACTTGGCCCTCTGCCACCTACACAGATCAAACCATCTAACCAGCTCCATAGCTAATTGGGGAACAGGAGCTGTGACTCCACTCAGTCACCATTTCCATCTCCAGGGCTCAACCCCTATAGCTAACAAGGTCACAGGCTGGTCGGGGGTGGAGAGCGCGGCTTTTTTATCTCTCTGAGAACTGCAGGTCTAACACTGCATGACAGCTGTCTGTACTCCCACCCCCAGCTCCAAATCCCACCGCTCTACTGCCCCCAGAGTGCGCAGTCACTGACAGCCACCGTTTGCCTGCTGTGACAGACATACACGCTATCATTTTATATAAACAGATGTCAGCCTAAAATACATGTAACATACCCACTCATGTAAATAGGAATTTAAAGCCTTGGATGCTAGAGAGGTCTCAAATACAATGCTTTACAATGTTGCAGACCTCTCTATCATTCAAAGGGTTAAAAGTCCATTTTCAACAAAAATGGATCCACTGTGATGCAGTTGATTTACAGTATTGCACTTCTCTATCCTATTGCATATACCTCAGATTATCTGTCTGTTTATCATCTATCTTCTATATCTATCATCTATCTGTCTATCTATCTGTCTGTCTATTTATCTATCTATCTATCTATCTATCTATCTATCTATCTATCTATCTATCTATCCATCTGTCTGTATATCTATCCATCTACCTGTCTATCTGTCTGTCTATCTACCTATTTATGTGTAGTTATCTACCTATCTATCTGTATGTATCTATAATTTATTTATTTGTCTGTCTATTTCTCTATCTATCCGTCTGTCTGTCTGTCTATCTATCTATCTATCTATCTATCTGTCTATCTATCCATCTATTTATCGACCTATTTATGTGTTTGTTTGTCTGTATCTATCATTTATTTATCTGTCTTATCTATGTATCTATCTGTCTATTTCTGTCTATGTGTCTATCTGTCCATCTGTCTGTCTATCTCATATCTATCTATTCATCTATCTATCTATCTCATATCTATCTATCTATCTATCTATCTATCTATCTATCTATCTATCTGTCAATCCTTCTATTTGTGTCTGCCTAACTTACTATATATCTGTCTCTGTCTGTCTGTAAGTATATCTGTCATATCTCTCTCTCTCCTGGAGACCTCTCCAGCATTTTAGAGATACAAGCCTCATTTAAGTAAATGGGACTTTGTATTTGTTCCCTATCATGCATTTGGTTCAATACAGAATTAATCCTCTTTCCTTTTGTGGATAAGACCCTTAGGGCCATATGTAGAAGTAACCAATAAACATTTCCCAGTTTCCTATTGATGTCATTGGTGCTTGAATGCCCCATTTAAACCCAAGAAAACTTCTAATTGTGCTCTGTGGTACAGTTACTGTGCTCCAGTTTTTCATAACACATCACACGTTTTGTGATTGATGAAAATTGTAGTCCAACAATAGCTTGAGGGGGATGTTGAGGGCACATGTTGCCTAGGTAATTGTTATAGCTGACATACATTAATTGCTCATTATAACTACCAAAAAAGAAAGAACACACAGAGTCGCTTCCTAGTGTATTAACGTTGGATACATTTTCACCTCACCACCACCATAGGAATGGTACTCACATAGATATTAGCCGGTTAAAACACCTATGTGTAAACACGGCAATTGTGCTTAGCGTTTTGTTAGAGCTGACCCTCAATCAGCTTCACCACAATAGATGTCTGGCCGCTCTCCTACCTCCACTCTCAAAGGATCTCAACATAGAAAAGAAAGAACAGAAAACACAGGGGCGCCAATATAGAAAAGAAAGAACATAGAAAAGAAAGTATTAGTGCAGCAATTTATCAAAGTGAGTGTTATTGCTACATAGTTGCATATTTGTGAATTAGTTGATAAGGCACTATTGGCGCCCCTGTGTTTTTTGTTCTTTCATTATAACTACCACCAACGATGTGTTGAGTTTTGACTCACACAGATTTATGTTTCTTGTTTTATATTTTACTCATTATTTATAGAAACATTTATCCAAAGATGAATCACCTTAACTCTTTGAGTGCCAGAAAGGGATCAATGCGCTGCAATGCGTTGGATACCTCTCTGACACTCCAAGGGTTAAAGATCATTCCGTCTGACTGATTTCCTGATAAAGTCCAGGAGAGCGAAGCTGGATAATTGCAGGAAGTGATGTCAGACAGTAAATAATTATGACCCGATTAGTTGAATGGTGATGTCACTTCCTGAAAATAAGCAGACATTTTAATATACATTGTTATGTCAGCGAGACCTTTCATCAATGAAAAACAATAATACACATTTTATGACTTACTAGGAAAGGATCCCTTCAAAGGGCTCACTGGAATCCCCGGTGTAGACGTTTATTAAATAAAGAGTGAGGCCCCTAGTCTGAGGGAATGAACGTCCACAGAGTTAAAAGAACAGAGACACACACGCACACTGACGCTCCACCTAAGCCTGATAGCTATTTTTCTGTTAAATAAATCGTTTTCAAGAAATTAGCTATTATATTTTGGTGGCACAGTGTGGTGCTTTATTGCAATTCTCTACACAGTATGCTAATTATCTCGGCTAGCAGTCAATCTTATTTGTGGTATTAGAAATGCTTCCTTTGCGTGGGTCCTGCCTTGATTCATTCATATGACAGAGAGGCTGACGTACTGAGAAAGTGGCTTAAAGGAACAGTAAACTTTTTTTTAATGAAAACCTATATTTTATAGGGCTGTTCCTGCAGCGTAAAACAAGGGAACTCCCACCCCTCTCAGTTGTTTGATTCAAAATTCAGGAAAAATAATCAGGAAGTGAATTTACTGTGCATTTACTTCCTTAACATTCTAACTGAAAGTTCTAACTTCCCCCCTCACTCCCCTGTCACAGACATCAACCTCTAGCTGACATCATGAAATCCTGGTCCCGGGACAGGCCAGCGGCTCTTCAGCAGAGCCGAAATACCGATATCTAAAAAGAAATACTTCCTTGGAACATTCTACAAAGTGTGCTTGGTTTGAAGCACACTTTGTAGACTGTTCCAGTGAAGTATTTGTTTTTAGATAGCGATATTTCGGCTCTGCTGAAGAGTCCCACGACTTGAATCTCCTTCTGTCAGCTTTACAGCTGACGTCTGTGAAAGAGGAGGGAGGGGGGGAACTTTATCACCATATATCTCTCAAACCATAAAGGTTTGAGAGACAGAACTTGGATCAGTTAGTTTATTTTTGTAATATCTACAATATAACATTTTATTTAAGAGACATTACTATCCCTTTAAATGAGACTTTTAACTTTCTAAATGCCAGCGAGGTGTCCGATTGTTTCTCAGTGCTTAGGAGACCTCTCTAGCACTCAAGCAGTTATAATCCCCATTTAAATCAATATTAAGTTTTATTTGTGTCCTGCTCTGAAGTTGTAGAGCTGGATTTACATCCCAGGAGCCCCTAGGCAAGGCACTTTAGGTGCCTTTAGTTCTACCCATGGCTACACCCCCAGTCCTTATATGAACCTGCCCCTAGTCCCTTCCATTATTTCCTAGCACAGCAAATACCCTTGGCCTGTAAAAAGCAAGAAAAAAAAGGCTTTAATAACTTGTTTGCCAGAAAGATCTCAAAGGCATTATATTGGAATGCCTTGGAGATCTCCCAAAACATTTGCCTACCCAGCCTAATGGGAAAAGTGGCCCTGCACTTGAGTGAGAACTGATGGCACCGAATGTCCAAATTACAGCTATGTTTTGCTTAAAATATGACTGTATTTTTGTTTTTGTTACAGGGAACAAGGTATTATGTGCAAGTGTCTGCATATAATATGAAGGGCTGGGGACCCCCACAAACCTCTCTTCCAGCTTTTGCCATCCCATCAAGTAAGTGAGACCTAATCCGGAAGAACAATTAAATGTACAGTCTATTGCTGGCCTAGTAGAACAGAACAAATCCTATATAATAAAACGCTAGAATGTTTGTCCGATGCGCAGTAGAGACTGCCCGAACTCACAGAATGCTGGCGACAGTACAAGGAGTAGGACCGGCCTCTTAACCCTTTGAGTGCCAGAGGGGTACACTACACTTTGCAAAGCAATGCTTTGCGTACCCCTCTGGCACTCAAAGGGTTAACATCACCTGGACCTTGGCCCATGTACACGGGCTTTTACACTAGTATAACATAAAGTACATGATGTAATACGTCACTTTTCAGCCATTGGAGACTGCACTTCCCATCATGGCTGGCTGGGGATGATGGGAATCTCAGTCTCCAACAGCTGGAGAGCCAAAGGTTGCCTACTCCTGATGTAATATGCCTTTAACCCCTTGGGTACTAGAGATAGCTTCAAAATCATTGGAGACCTCTCTTGTACATCATAGATTAAATAAAAAAAAAATTGAATCAAATGTTAACCCCTTAAGGACCGGCCAGTCGCATACCTGGCCGGCACTTAAGGACCACGGACCTTTTTTTTTTTTTTCCACCATCCGATTCAGATCTCCCCGAATAGCGTGCAGCCACGCGGGGAGCCCAGAATTCCATGATGGTCCTGGCACGTCATGGGTCCTTATCGCTCCCCAGCCCAGGATGTGCCAGGATCGTCAAGGGTCCTTAAGGGGTTAAGTATGGGCTAAAAATGTAATTCCAGCCCTAGTCCTTTTTCACCAGTAATAGGCATACCTGGGAACTCTCCGGTTTTGCCCTGGAGACTCCGTATTTCACAGGTAATTACCGGGTCTCCAGGGCAGACTCTCAATCTCCATGTGGGCAAAACTCTGCCCACTTGTTCTCCATCCCGCCCAGGTTCCTCCCACTCCCCGCCCTCTTACCCGCATTCTACATATATTTTACTTTTTTTTTTTTTTTTGTCCAGCCCCCCCCCCTCACAACTAAGCCCCGCCCCTTTTATGACGCAAATCACGTAATTTCACTCCCCGGTCGGTGCTGGCAGGGCTGTCCTCCGGGTAGCCCTGCCTGTCAAGTTCCCAGGTATGGTAATAGGCTAAGAAGTTGATTTAACCCTTAAGGGTTAATGAGGAATTGTGGTGCAAACCAACTATAGGGCACAAATGAACATACCCATTGATTTGAATAGGGCTTTTAACCCATTAAATGCAAGAAAGTTCTTCAGCCAGCTGCTGTGCTATACTTTGGATACTTCTCTAGCTTTCAAGGGGTTAAAAGCCTCATTTACACAAATGAAAACTTTGGGGTATTTTATTTGTCCCCTACGGTGCAATTGGTCTGCTCCAGAATTTCTCCAGTCATTATTAAGGTCTAGATTCCATTGCAGATAATGAAGTTAATCACTGGTTCTAAATCAGCCTCTATGGCTTCCTCACGTTTACATGACAGTAATTAGGGAGGCAAGTGACCAGAGGAGATGTGACCCATCTCCCTCTATGATTAGGAGACCCCATCCCCATAACCACATTCTTCTCCATCCCGTCAGACTGGCGCGAGTATGATGGAAGGGCTCCGAGGAGACGAGGTCAGGCTGAGGCTCTGGACATGCTGCTCAGCCAGGTGAAAACTGGACACCAGCACTGCGTGTGTCACGGTGAGTCAAGATATGTACAAACTCATGATCACCACGTTTAACCCTTTAACCGCCCCACAAAAAGTTTCCCCTGAAGAATTACCCATCTGGCGACTAGCTGATCAATACTACTAGTCGCCAGAATTATTACCTCCTTATAGAGAAATCCTACTGCTCCCGGGACTAACAGCCAAGAAACAGCGCAGACATCTTTGCATAGTGACGTCTGCGCGCCTGTGCTGTCAATCCCTGCCTGTACCATATGATACCTAGCAACGGCTCCTAGAGCAGACTGGGACTGACAGTGCAAGCGCAGACGTCGCTGTGCAAAGACGTCTGCGCTGTTTCCTGGCTGTCAGTCCCGGGAGCAGCAGAATTTCTGTATAAGAAGGTAATAATTCTGGCGACTAGTAGTATTGATCAGCTAGTCGCCAGATGGGTAATTCTTCAGGGGAAACTTTTTGTGGGGCGGTAGTTCAGTTTAAAAAAAAATCTAAATTATGTTATGAACATAGAGGAGCGCTGGTTTGTCTTGGTGTCTGTTTGTTTGTACTTTGGGTTTTGGCCTGAAGTTTGGGGGTCTGGAGAACCCTTTCATTCCTAGCTGCTATCTATGCATTCATTTTATATTCACACTAAAATGTTATTTATTATATGGGTATGTTATGGTGAGTTGGAGCTGTGAGTTTTCTCTTGTTTTATGTTATGAATGAGTTGCCCTTGACTGATAATTTTGTCCTATGGGCCTTGGAAACAGGTCACAATACAGCCAAAAAAAATCTGTTGGTTTGAAGGTTAAAACAATATTCCCTGCTGTGTCACTGACACCAGAAATGAGCAGGGAGAAATCCGAATCCCCCTCCAATTAAATACAAATCCGCCATGTATGTCAGTGCCCAAATACCCAAAATTGCAAAGCATGAATAATTTGCACTGAATCGTCTATTTCAGACTGTAGCTGTCTATCTTTATTAACCCTTTGTGTGCAAAAGGGGTTTGCAACGCATAGCTAATGCCCTCTAACATTCAAAGGGTTAATTAATAATTTGCACTTTTTTCTTTTATTTCATCTTGACAGTGCCTCGTCAATCAGTCCCTAACTAAAACACTTCCCCCTTTTACCCACCAGAAAACACTCTTATCCATTGTATGGGGTGAAACAAAGCCACAACATTTTGTTATGATTGTATAACATCATATTAAGTTCACAAACATTGATTACACAGTTGCCAATTAACGTTTACATAACAATTACATTTTAATAAATCCTAATGCTTGCTATACATCAGTAATCACTTATGCAGACCATAGAGGGCTATGTGTGTTAGTATTGGGATTAATATTTAGTTAGTGCTTGTTGACCCAAGGAGAAATCTGATTGCCATTTGGAATCAAGGAGGAATTTTTTCCACATTTAAAGCAGAATTTGAAATTGCTGCATTGAGGGGGGGGTTTGCCTTCTTTTGGATCAATAACGGTAAACAGTAATAGAAAAAGGGTTGAACATGATGGATGCAAGTCTTTTTTTCAACCTAAATTACTATGTATCTAGCATTATTATATTTAAACTGGAACACATTAAAAAAAAATACTTGACTGAGTGCCATGCCACCATCCAAACCTAACCTACGTAAATGTGGCAAGTGGTAGCCCAGCAGCTGTACTTAAGACTGAGTTCAAGAGTCATTATTCTGAGCCAGAGCCATGAACCCTTGCTTCTCCTGGCAAGCACCCTGCCAAGACACATGACACGTTAAGCTGTCTGCGCTCAGCTAGACACTATTACCAGGGCCTTTTCAGTACCATCCTTCAGACCTGCCAAGAAGATGTCCAGCCTAATATCTGTCTGGTGGATACCAACCCTGAGGAAAAAAAAACTCAGATAAATCTCTTTCTCTATGTGCTTAATCACCAGATCAACCCTCTTCCTGTAGAAACCGGCTGCATTTTAATGTATAATCTTCTTGCTCCCTGGCACCCCTCCAGTTCAGACTGTGGGTGATTTCTGACAATACCAAAAATTAACCCACCGATACAACTCCCCCAACCTTTTCCAGTCGCCCTTAAACAAAGGAAGCAATTCAGTTTGAAATGCAGAACCTAAATCACCCCCCCCACACACACACACACACACACACGTATGTATTAATAAAACATCTAGAGGGGAGCTCACCTGGTGATTTTTACTACCAGCAACAGAACCTGCTCAAGTATCCCCCTTTCCCCATGCTATAGTACATTTATCCAGCCCTTGGGAAAAAGCTGTGTTACATCATTCTGGATCACAGCTGTCCTTGTGTCCTAAACCAACCACACCAACATCGTCCTGGAACCTGAAATGAGATAACACAGAAAAAAATTGCGGAAGCTAATGCATCTATTCAGGATTTCATGCCTAACATAAAAACGGAAGGGATTTGACTCCCAACAGCCAGTTCTTCTAACCACCTCACCCCCCTAAACCTCATCTATCTATTTTTGTTCCTATGCCTATATGAAAAGAGTATGAACCACACTCCCCTACAGACAACTCTAACCATGTAGTCCCCTTTTTAAACACCTACACGACTCAATAGTGGAATGCCATCCTTAAGTACTACGACAGACAAACCTTCCAACAGCAGAACCTGTAAGTATTTCCTCACACAGGTGACAAGACATTCTGCCAACCCTATCCTGAATAAAGATATCACAACACCCTTACCTGATTAATTCATGTGTGCCCTTCTGAACTGTATAACCACACAATCCTGACCCAGCACCATATTCTGTCTGGCAAACCCACCTACCTTTCACTTATTATTGCTCAAGATCACCAATGTGAAATGCTTTGAAAAAATGCAATCAAAACAGTGGATTGAAAAAGAGTCACCTCAAAACCAGATATCACCCAGAACACCTTTCCAACTCAATGGCCTCCTCACGTCCTTAGGCAGACTGGCCCTCTGCAACCACTTCAACATCTGCCTTATCAAAAAATCCTTTACTTCCTGCCATCACTGGATCTTAATGAAATCTCCAACACCGACATCCTTTTAACAGCTAATGAAACAGACACTCGTCACTAAGTCTTGCTAAGTACCACAGCAAAGCATTGTTCTCCGCCTGAATCAATACCACCATCCAGTTCTACTAAGCAAAACAATCCTGCCATGCCTTATGATACAAATCATAAGTCATGGGAGCCACCAATGGACTCCCAAAGAAATCTGAAAAGTGCAATCTCTTCAAGTTGTAGCAATAAAAAAAACTTGCCCCTTAGGATGATGCAGCAAGAAAAATTCATCTTGCCCAAGAGTGACTGAGGCTGATGCAAAGTCACCTTTATCGAGGATCTTAAGAATTAAACTTTTTCTCTGTCGTCCAATACAGGTTACTGGTAACTCTGGGTAGGCGATTCGCCCCTTTAATTGTAGGCAGGAACAATTCTAGAATTGTATGCAGGGGGTGGAGCCTACCTTCCCTCCTTGGCTGCAGCTAGACAACCAGCTCCAGAAAGATTTGTTCCTTGGTGAAGATAACACAGGCAAGAGAACAGTTCTACTATAGTTTTAGAAGATTTTTATTTTTCTGTTAGAAATGGAATACCACCATTAAGCGGATTACCATAACTGACAATGCCCTTAGATGTGGCTAGCTCAGTGACCAGTTGCTTTTTGTGGACCTTAAGCCCTGGGGGGGAAAATCTTTCCTCAGGAGTTGCCCACCGAGGCTTTTTCTTTAAACATGGTAATCTGAAGACAGAAGATCTGCAGGAAAGGTGAGCAACCTTGCTCATACTTGTCCTGCCTTCAAGATTCCTGCTTCTCTGTGGGATCTTAACTTGGTTTTGTGGGTTCTTCAGCGCCCTCCATTTGAGTTTTTGGCTACTATTCCTCTACGCCTGTTGATGTGGAAAATGGCTATTCTCCTGGCAATTGTGTCTGTCCGTCGCGTTGCAGAGTTACATGCTCTGTCCTGTAAACCACCCTATTTGGTGTTTCACAAGGACAAGGCGGTTCTTCACACCTCTCAGGAGTTTCTCCCAAAGGTGGTTTCGGAGTTCCACATCAATCATGAGATTGTAGTGCCCTCTTTCTGCCCTGACCCCACCTCTGGCAAGGAGAGGGATCTCCACTTGTTAGACGTGGTGCGTTGTCTCAAGTTATATGTACATCTCACTGTCTATCAGGCAATCAGACGCGTTGTTCATCATTCCTGAGGGTCCTAGGGCAGGAAGACCTGCATCCAAGGTGACTATTGCGTCTTGGATCAAGTCCACTATTCATAAGGCTTATGAGCTAAGGAAGAAACCTGTCCCTTTCATGGTCACGGCTCATTCTACTCGATCTATTGGGGCCTCTTGGGCTTACAAGAATCAGGCCTCTGCTGATCAGTTGTGCAAGGCTGCCACCTGATTGTCTGTGCACACCATTCAGAAGCACTGCTGTGTTGATGTGCTGGCATCGGCTGACGCTGGCTTTGGGAGGAAAATCCTGGAGGCAGTCTTGCCTGTCTAGGATTTTCTTCGGTTCTTGGTGCTTCCTTCACTTTTGAGCCCCGTTGTCTCTAGTTCAGTGTGCTGTGTAACAGTTGGGGTGTTGTTACCCCTGTACAGTGTCCGTTGACACGTCATTGTTTGTTGGGCTGTCTCTGATCTGATGGTTCATATCTGCTTTGATGACTTTGGGAGCCTTGTGCCTGGTCCTTGCCTTGCTTACAGCCTCTGGGAAACTCAGTGGTTGGACATTCCAGAGTTACCAGTAACCTGTATTGGACGACAGAGAAAAGAGGATTTTAGTCTTACCTATTAAATCCTTTTCTCTTAGTCCATACAGGTTACTGGTCTCCCGCCCTGTCAAGGGACCATGCTTGGCTCTCCTGTGGCAGACCGTGGGGGTCCTTCGGGGTCATGCACACAGGAGTCTTCTTTCCCTTCACTATCTAGTCAATAGTTAGTGTCTCCAATCTTTCTGGAGCTGGTTGGCTAGCTGCAGCCAAGGAGGGAAGGTAGGCTCCACCCCTGCATACAATTCTAGAATTCTTCCTGCCTACAATTAAAGGGGCAGATCGCCTACCCAGAGTTACCAGTAACCTGTATGGACTAAGAGAAAAGGAATTAACAGGTAAGACTAAAAAAATCTTTTCTTGAAGATAAACCAACTTCTCCACTGGCAACCAACATTCTGTCGTAAATTAGTTCGAATGCATGTAGCTGTACCTTGAAACCACCCATTTCAAGGTCTCCAGAATGTTAAATCTCTCAAACCCCACCTACTATTGCAAAAGAAGTACTCAGAATAGCACAACCATGCAAGCCCTCCATAATAATTTAATCTATGCCTTGATTAATGTGATATACTAAATAAGGCATAGAGGAAACATCATGATTTTACTCCATTTCCCTGCAAATTCTATGGGGCTGGCATATGGTGATTGCTGTTGTTAAATTCTTAACAATGGAGATTATCTGTCGGAATGCACTGCTTGTGATCATACCTTGTAGTGCATACACTACATTGCAACCACCAGCATTAGAGACTAACACCATCTGAGCTGCACTGGTGAATTCGTACATTTGCCTCGGTATTTTTATGACAGTGGCAGATAAAACAGATAAAGGGGACCTCATGAGAGAAAGGGGGTTTAATGTGTCTGGGAGAAAGAGGAGAGACTATAAGAAGGGCTTGTGCTTCTAAGACTAATTTTGAGACTAAGTTTGAGATAAATTGGTCTAATTTATTTTGGTTATTGAGGGTCAAGTCTTCTATTAATCTGATCTCATTGACTCTCATGATCCATTAGTCAAGAGCTGGGGATAGTAATTTTCTTCCAATGGAAAGGGATCACGGCCTTTTCTGCATTAATGACATTAATAAGAAATGATTTCTTTTTATTTTGAGAATTGAGTGGTGGTATGAAGGAGGAAAAACAGGGGTCTAGGGGATTTTTTGTTTAACTCTTTTAGTGCAAGAGGGGTACGCAACGCATTGCTTCGCAATGCGTTGTGTACCCCTCTGGCACTCAAAGGGTTAATGGTGTCTTACGATATTTTGTTGACTAAATCCTAAAATGTTTGACTCAGCAGACAATTCCTCCATATATGTAAAATGGTCCCCATGTCTATCAATATGTGCAACAAAATGGCGTTACAAATTACATAGCACCTCCTAATAATATCCCCACCACTTACCTTACTATGGCCTGAAAATCCTAATGGCCTCTATTAATTTTACCCTTTGTTCAAGAGATAACATCTTCAGTCAGTTGTGGTTGTTATGACCATGGAGGCAGACATGGCAGTTTCTGGCAGGACCACAGGACACAACCCCTGCTCACTACACTTCATAAGCTTAATCCTTTAACCCTATGTGTGCCAGAGGGGCACGCAACACATTGCAGAGCACCCCTCTGGCACTCAAAGGGTTACAGACCAGGGGGCTGTGCAGAGCATTGCTACACAATGCATTTCTCACCCATATGCTCTGCCTTCTTCAGCTTGAGAAAAAGCTGCCTGCAAGTGTCATGTCCGCCTCCACGAGCAGGACATTCAGGTAGAATCGAAGATGTTATCTCTTGAACAAAGGCACAAGATCAAAATTCATAGGGGACACTAGGATTTCCTGGCCATAGTAAGATAAGTGGGTGGGTATTATTAGGAAAGGTTAGTTCTCCTTTAATTCACATGTTCCAGGTTGGAAAAAAAAATGCTAATGTTCTATGGGTTAGATTTATTTGTGAGTGTGAAGTCAGATGTGATTTTTGAGGATGTGCCTGAACAATGAACATTTACATTCATTAAAGGGATAGTAATGTCTGTTATAAAAGTAGTTTGCCGAGTCTTCTTTATATTAAAAGTAACAGATTGTGCTATGTGTAGGAGCTTACTTTTGTGTAGTTCAAAAGTTATTTAGTGGAGAAAGATCCCCCACCCACCCCTTCTGGCCACCTTCCACTGAATCGGAAATCTGGTCATGGGACCAGATGGCTGCAGCGAGGAACAAATGTCAATAAGTAAGTATAAGGAAAATCCTGCCCCTCTTGATGAAGGATGACAGGATTTCCCTTTGCTTACTGAAGATTGTCCCTCACTACATCCGTCCAGACCAGACTGCAGATTCAGAGTGATGTGGACAGAAGGGACTGGAGGGAGATCTTTATCACTTAATAACTTTTGAACTACATACAAGTAAGCTCTTACACATAGTGTAATCTGTTACTTTAAATATAAAGAAGACTCAGTGAACTATTTTTATAAGGGACATTAGTATCCCTTTAATTCACTCCCCTATAAACTGGAGCTATAGTTACAATAGGAGGGGTGTGTGAATTGTTTCATTGCACACCCATCTGGTCTTTAAATAGTTAATATTCCTGCGTTCCATACATCACCAGGTACACGTGAAGAGTTCAGATGGCCACTAGGGGGATGTGTCACAATTTTCAGGCTTCATTGCCATCATCCACAGGGCACAGAGCTTGCTCTTCTTTTCAACACGTTCCTCTTTCTCTCCTTCCAGAGCCTTTCAAGAACCAGCCACAAAGCCGAAAACATTCTGTATCCAAGAGTCTCAAACACCTCTTTCATCCCAGCAGCAAGTTCCTAAAAGGCCTCAAGAGGTAATGAGAATTAAAAGAGAGACATTCACTGGGGTCAACTGGCTTTCACTCTATTGGCAGCTGGAACTGGAACTTGCTGCGATTAGTCTTTGGGCTGCTGCTGAATGGAAGCAGACTCCTATCAATATTACCAGGACCGGATTTACATTTAATGCTCCCCTAGGCAGATTCACCCACTGCACCCTTAGCTCCACCCATGGCCACACACCCCACTGTTAACTAGACTCCACCCCCTAGCCCCAATCACTGTTGCTTGACACAGTACACCTGGCACACCTTTCCTCAAAACTTGTAGCTCTAGGCAGTTTCCTTCAGGGCCTTAAGGAAAATCTTGCCCTGAACATCACAGACTGTAAGGTCTTCTATTATTAGGAGGTTTTACTGCCCCCCTTAACTATAAGTTGCTCCCATGAAAATGTTCCCTTTTGTTTTCAGGGGTCTCTACCTTGCGTCAATATTTTACAAGGATGACAATATCTTAGTAACTCATGAAGACCAGATTCCGGTGGTGGAGATAGATGACTCCTACTCTTGTCTGCTCATGCAGGACTTCCTGTGGTTCACTAAGGTAAACGTTTCTCCTGCTTCACTGAATGAGGACTGTGATCACCTACGTGTCACAGAGAAGCTTCCTGTTCAAGGTCAAATTCCACAAGTACTTGGCATGATGTCCCATGATGCAATGGCTGGTGGACAATTGCTAAGACCTTGTTGCTTCTGTATTATGTGGATGGAAGTTTGTAATAATATGGTTATTCTTTCTATGTAATGAAAGTTTGAAGATGCCTGTAGGTTACCAGACCTCCAAGTAGTTGTCTGATCCTCTCCTATCATTGTTCTGTAGGTTAACATTCGCTAGTGGTGGTGAGTAATTAGTTGCTCTTGGATACATAGGGATGGTGTATATATACCAGTGGTGGATGTTGAATGAAATACTGGCTCCAGAATGGAGCCAGCTTCAGAATTCCATTCTATAAAAAGTGTTATTTACAAAACAAATATTTTTGAATCCGTTGTATGAGAAGGTGGGCATTTATTTTGGACTGAGGGGCGCATCTCAGGTCAAATTATATTAGGAGAGCCGAAATGTGTGTGAGTCTTTTTTCCCCTCTGTAGGAGATATTAAGGGTCCATACCTCCTAAGTGTTTATCTTTAGTAGGTATTAGGGTACCAAACATCCCAAGTGTCTTTCTTTAGGAGATATTTGGGGTCCTTACCTCCCAAGTGTTCATCTTTAGAAGATATTAGGGGTCCATACCTCTGAAGTGTCCCTCTTTAGTAGGTATTAGTGGTCCATACCCACCAAGTGTCCCTCTTTAGGAGTTATTAGGGGTCCATACCTCCCAAGTGTCCCTCTTTAGGAGATATTAGGGTCCATACCTCCCAAGTGTCCCTCTTTAGGAGATATTAGGGGTCCATACCTCCCAAGTATCCCTCTTTAGGAGATATTAGGGGTCCATACCTCCCAAGTGTCCCTCTTTAGGAGATATTAGGGGTCCATACCTCCCAAGTGTCCCTCTTTAGACGATATTAGGGGTCCACATCTCCCAAGTGTCCCTCTTTAGGAGGTATTAGTGGTCCATACCCACCAAGTGTCCCTCTGTAGGAGATATTTGGGTCCATACCTCCCAAGTGTGCCTCTCTAGGAATATTAGGTGTCCGTACCTCCCAAGTGTCCCTCTTTAGGAGATATAAGGGCCCTATACCTCTCAATTGTCCCTCTTTAGGAGATATTAGTGTCCATACCTCCCTAGTGTGCCTCTAAAGTCAAGTCAAGTTTAGACTGCAGTTCCTCTGTCCCTCTTTCCTACTCTGGTGTCCCTCTTTTTAGGAGATCCGAACGTGTAGCGTGTGTATATTTTATATTGCTCTATAGCAAGAAAACTCACATTATTGTTTGGATAAACGTCAGCATGTGTTTATACATCAGTCTGTGTAAATAAAACTGGTCTGGTTCTAAATTATTTATTCAGTTATATAAAGAGTTGCCAGTGGGTTATGATGTACCCTAAAAATTTTTGGTAATGCTTCCCCCGCCCCAGTTGCTCCCCCAGAAGCACCTCCTAAAACAAAACCCATTTGAAGTGCTGGGAGGTATGCGCAAATGTTTCCAATTAAGTTTTCTGAAACATTTGAATGAATAAATAATAAGAGAACAGTAGAAAGATAACAGAAAAAGACTCATGTCTGCTGTGCTTCAGGTATCGTGTATGTGGGATGACATCCTGTGGTTACGTCAGTGTGTCACCGTATCACAGTCCTCCTGCTCTTGCATCCTCCAGACCCGCTTCAAGATGCTGCTTGCTGTCTCCCAAATGCAGGTACAAGCTATGAATCTCTACAAACCCAGAACAGATGTCTGATTTAGTACAGTGAGGCCACTGGACAAAGAAAAGTGCAATGCTGGGGCAAATGAGCTGCATCACAGAGAACAAATAAATATTCCCAATTCCACACCAATTTTAAGAAATAGCAGTGCTTAAAAATATTTCTGTCAGTCACACTTTCTAATTCTTACTAGTTTTGAGGTTATTTCATTTTCAAAATGCCTCCCTCCCATTTCCCAGATGTCAGCCTGTTTTGAAGGGAACTGGTTGAATGGTAAGCTGATCAGTTGCCATGGCAGCCTGTCCGCTGCTTTAATCACACAGAGACACTTCTCCCTATCTGAGCAGTTTTAATGTCTTCTGTGCACTGCCTAAAGTGCAGTCACTGCACATGAGGCAGTAAACTACTCACACTGAGGCAAATGTCTCTGTGTGAGTGATCCATTAGGTAGGTTACCTTGGCAACTGATCAGATGACCATTCAACCAGTTTTCTTAAGTATCATCTGCAGTTTTTGCCCTAGAATTGCTCTACATTCTTTGTGCATCAGCCCCTAATTCAGTAGTTTATAGTAAATACAGCCACCTCGACTACACTTACCTCTTATGAGCCCTATGTGTTTGTTTATTCAATATTTCTTTCACTATTTTTGATACATTTGACTCTGAGGGTCATCTGGGATTTTTCTGGGGGTTCACTTTTGATCTGACATAGTCATTAAATTTACATTTCATTCACTATTTTATTATCTTGGAGCAAATCAGTCAAAATGGCATTTTTAGCCTATTTTGAATGCTGCACATTGATACAAATGCCCCATAGACTTTTTATGCCGATTGAGATGAGAGTTATATTAACCCTTTGAGTGCCAGAGAGATATCCAATGCATTGTGTTAACCCTTTGAATGTGCATCGGGTACTCCTCTGGCACACATAGTGTTAATAAAGAGTGATAGATGTTAGTCACGCTCACTACTCCATTTTCTGCATTACTGTATCTTTAAATGGAGCTTTTAACCCCTTGAATGCTAGAGAAGGAATGCTTTGGAGACCTCGGTAGCATTCAAAGGGTTAAAATCCCCATTTAAATCATGGTCATTTTTCCTTGTCCGCTCAGGTGCAGTTCTTTTATCACAGAATTGACCACTTTCCTTCAAACCCCATATTGTCTTATTATAGCAAGTTGTGTTTAGTGTTCCTCTTTGTTTAAAGATCAGTAGAAGTAAATTCCTTTTGAATAAAACAAAGGTTATCCCAGTGCTAAGAGATGTTTCATTCAAAAGTTATTGTAGCTGAAACATCTTTTTTTCTTTTTAAATCAAACTGTTGGCATCAGTACCATCAGTACAGAAGGCATCTTTTTATCATGCACTTTATGGGATACCTGGAGTCACAGACTACGGCTTTACCTAGTAAGTGACAGGTAAATTACCACCTGGTGGCCATAGTAGAAAACTGCAGTTTAAATGAAAAAAAAACTAAAACAAAGTTGAGCTCTAATAACTTCTGAATGGCAAATCTCCCAGCACAGAGAGTATTCTTATTTTACTCAAATGGAAAAGAATATACACACACACACATACACATTTACACGCACAAATGCACACACACAAATAGGGTCTTCAACCCTACAATATATGCTTTTCATTGTGCTGGTCCTTTAACTCAAGGATGGGCAACCCAAGGCACTCAAGCTGTTGTGTTATACAATTCCCATCATGCCCAGCTAGCCATTGGCTGGTTGAGGATGATGGGAGTTGTAGTTCACAACTGCTGGAGGACTCAGGTTGTCGAGCTCTGCTTTAACCATTTGAGTTCCAGAGCTGACAACCCTCCGCCTCACTATATCTTCTGTCCTTTTGTCAGGGTTTACTCGGATTTCAGGACCTGGGACAAGTGTTCTTCGAGCCCATTAAGGACAAGCAGGGGAACATCCTGATTGTGACTCTGAAGGAGGTGAAGATGAGCCAGACCCTGGAGAATGTGCGCTGGATGTCCGTATACAAACTGCAGACTCACAGGAAGTCTGTCTCATCGCCGGACGAGCCCAGCGCCCTGGACGTGCTGCTGATGACACTGCAAGTGAGTTGACCTTCTCGGCTTACAGTGGTTGGAGGAAGGAAATGGACGAGGTGTGATTAGCTGCAGGCATGTATAACAGGCACCTCTGCTCCCAAGGGAGAACACTGATACACTGATACTATGGCTATGAGATGGCTAATCCCTTTGGATTGCCAGAGGGGAGTGCAGTGCAATAGGTTGAAGACCTGTTTTGCATTTGGATGATTAACCTTTTTTTGCTTCCTAGTGGGTTGTGCAAAGTGAGCACGTCTGGCATGCAAAGGGTTCTTCCTTTTTGATTGCTGGAGGGGTGTGCAACTCAATGCATTGGCATTCAAGGGGATTAACCCACTTACGTGCTGAAGGAAAATGCAGTCAATTAGTCATTGTGTTATTATCATTGGGTTTTTAACTGCTTGAATGCTTGAGAGGTCTCCAGTGTATTGCAAAGCAATGCACTCTATTTCAATACCGTCTGTGTAGTAGTTTGAGAGTGATTGAATAAGAAAGGATCCCCCTCCCGGCCTTTTTGCTGACATAACGCTTCTCTCCCTGCCGGTCAGGATGGAACACAGTGAAGGACAATCTTCACTGAGCACAAGGAAAAACCTGTCCTCCCTAGTCAGGGGAGCAGGGTTTTCCTTATGATCAAAGCATGAAGATTGCCCCTCACTGCCAGCTGTCCGGTCCGATGACCTGATTCCACATCTGAGAGGAGGTTGCTTACCCTGGGTAAAAGGGGCGGGAGGGGGATACTTTATCATTCAGTTACTATTAGACTACTAAATGGATGGTATTGAAATACAGTGCTAGATGACCCTCAGTTTTCAAGATTTTAAAGGGATAGTAATGTTTCACAAAAAAAGCAGCTCCAATTAATCTTCATAGTATTTGGGCCGTGGAGAGTGTTATTTCAATACTGTCAGAGTTGAAGTTCAAGAGTTATTGAATGATAAAGTATCCCCCTCCCGCCCCTTTTACCTAGTGTAAGCCACCTCCCCTCAGATGTGGAATCTGGTCTCTTGACCGGAGAGATCACCGCAAGGGACAATCTTCTTACTGTGAGAACAATGATAACCCTGCCCCCCTTGACAGGTTTTTCAGGTTTTCCCTTATGTTAATTGAAGATTGTCCCGCTCTGTAATCCACTTGGACACCACCCTGCTGCTCTGAGGTGTTCTTTGTTACATCAGTAAAAGGGGCGGGGGGGGATACTTTATCATTCAATTACGCTTGAACTACAACTCTGACAGTACTGAAATAACACTCTCCAAGGCCCAAATACTATGATGATTATCTGGATTAACTTTTGTTGTGAAACATTACTAACCCTTAAAAAGTGCTCAGGTCTCCAACACATTGCAGTGCAATGAGCTGAATATCTCATTCAAAGGGTTAAAAGCACCAATTAAACAAATAGTAATTTTGTATTAAATATAAATACAGTACTGTGCAAAAGTTTTAGGCGAGTGTGAAAAAACACTGTTAAGTAAGAATGCTTTCAAAAATAGATATGTTAATAGCTTATTTTTATCAATTAACAAAATGCATAGTGAGTGAACAGAAGAAAAATCTAAACCAATAGGGACTGGATAAAAGGTTTGAACAGATGTTCATACCTCCCAAATGTCCCTTTTTAGGGGGTACTTTCTCTCTTAGGCAAAAACCCCGATGTCCCTCTTTTACACCCTTGTGTCCCTGTGTTTAGGACACCAGATTGTGTGGTTTGTATATAAGTGTATCACATTGCTCCACAGCAATAAAACTCACATTAAAGGAACACTAACGCCCAATATTAATTTTATGTGGTATTGTAGATTTAAAAAAATATTAATTATGTGGAGCAAATCCCATCTCTCAAGCCTTTATGATTTAACAGATAGTCACATCTAAAGTTCCCCCCTCCCTCCCCTTCTCCTGACATCAGCCCTCGACTGACATCAAGAGATCCCGGTCCTGAGACCAGCCGGCAGCTCTTCAGCAGAGCTGAAATAGTGATATTTGAAAAGAATTTGAAAGATCTACAAAGTGTTCCTGGTTTGCAAGCACACTTTGTAGACTGTTCCATTGAAGTATTTCTTTTTAGATATTGCTGTTTCGGCTCTGCTGAAGAGCCACCTTGTGTCGGCCGGCTTTACATTTTTTTAAAAATCTACAATACGACATAAAATTGGACATGAGTGTTCCTTTAATGTTTGTTTAAACTTAAGTGTGTATTTAAAAATTGGGCTGTGTAAATAAACTCCTTTGAGCTTACTCAAAATCATTTGTCAAGTGACACAATGTTTTATATATATATATATATATATAATTTTTTTTTTTTTTTCTTCTTTTCCCCCACCCCCATTAGTGCTTCCAGTACCTCAAATGTGCCTGACTTTTTGGCCATTTGAGGCGCTGTGAGTTGTATTCTCTAGCTCTCTTTTCCTTACTATCACAGTGAGGAAGAGAGAGACAGAGAACAGAGATAAAGGCAATGTATAGGATACATTGCCTTTGTCATTGGCTCAGCTGGCGCATGTGATCACTGTAGCAGAGATCACATGTGCCGGCTGAAGGCTGAAACTGACTGCTGCAGTCCTGGAGTAGTCAGTAACAGTGTCCCAGGCATGATTACAGCTCTCTCTGAGGCACTCTGTGATCATGAAGTCTTTGATGTAGCAGTACAGCCACATCTCCTTAAAGGGGAACTCTCACCTGTATTAAACTTGCCTTCATTTGATTGCTCCTGTGGACTGAATATGTCATTTTTTTAAAAATGTAATGCTGTATTCTTCAAGCTATTGGCTTTTAAAGTTAATCTGTTCACGTCACTTCAGGACAGGCTGCGGGTCAACTCTGTCCAGCAGCCTGTCCCGAAGTGACGTCACTGGATTAACTTTAAAAGCCAATAGCTTGAAGAATACAGCATTATATTGAAAAAAAAAAGGTGGAGATGTGGCTGTACTGCTACAGGAGCAATCAAATGAGGCAACATTAATACAGGTGAGAGTTCCCCTTTAAAGGACGGGAATGTGCAGTCCTAGCACGTCACCCATCAAAGAACGGGTTAAAGGGTAATTGAGGAATGATTGGAGAACCTCTGTGTTAGAGCAAGCAGGGACATATGGACTTTAATCTATGTTATGGGGGGGGGTAAAGGTTAATATTGTAAAGATCTCGGGTCAGCTCATTTTGATAGTTCCCAGGTGTGATTAGGAGTTAGTTCTCCTGTAAGCTTTTCCTTTCCTTCTTACCGTACATACTAGGAGAAATTGGCTTACCACAGAAGGAGCAGCCAGGCTTTGCCTCCTGGCCTGTACTTGGCGTATCTTAAGCTCAGCAGTGCTGTGGACCAGATTCGAGTGCTGGTACAAGAACGGTTACCCAACATCCTTTGCCACGTAAAAATTCGGGCTAATTCCAATGTGTCAAGGTAGGTTTTCCTTTTTACCAACTGCAACAATGAAAAGACTGGAATTACAACAAATGCTGAAAACCTCCCAAAGGGTTGTGTGTATTTCCACATTTTTACATCCATTAACCCTTTGAGTGGCAGAGGGTTATCTAACGCTTTACTTTGCAATGCGTTGGGTACCCGTCTGGAACTCAAAGGGTTAACACAACCCAGACATCTGTTTCCTGGGTCACCATTCTTTGTATTCAACGTGTGTGTCTATAATACCAATATACAGGATTAAAGCAGTCTAACACCTCCTAATAATGAACCCCTACTTACCTTACTATGACCAGTAAATGTTAATAGCCTCTATGAATGTTGTGCCTTTTGTTCAAAATATATCATTTTCAATCATTCCATGGGGGCGGACATGACAGTTGCTGGCAGGTTTGTTTGTTTTTTCAAACTGAAGGAGTCTACTTAACCCTTTAACCCCTTAAGGACCGATGCACGCACACGAGGCCAGCACTTAAGGACCACTGGGCTTTTTTTTTTTTTTTACGATCCGATTCAGGGCTCCCCGTGTGGTGTGCTGCCAAGTGGGGAGCCCTGAATTCCACGATCTGCCAGGACCGTCACTGGTCCTTAAGTGACGGACAGCCGTGACGGTCCTGGCATGGCAGTGGACATTAAGGGGTTAAGGACCAAACTGGTTCTTAAAGGGTAAAGATGACCATATGCAGTGACCGGAGTTTGAAGTCCTGTGGTCCTGCCAGTATCTATCATGTCAGCTTCCATGGACATGGCATCAAGGACTCATTGAAGATGTTACTTCTTGAGCAAAGGCACAAGGGCAAAATTCATAGGGGCCATTAGGATTTTCTGGTCATAGTAAGGTAAGTGGGGGGTTATTATTAGGAGGTGTTCGTTCTATTATAAAGAAACATTAACATTTTTGTATTAAAACATATTTTGCAATGCCTTTCCGGCTGAGTACAACAAGATTACTCCCACTACTGGAGCATGTTTCATTCAAAAAGTTATTACAGCTCAACTGTGGGGGTTTTTTTTGGTTTTTTTAATTGAACTGTAGATTTCTATCACAGTAATCAGGTGGTGCTGTTCCCATTACTTACTATGGAGAGCTATAGTCTATGACGCAATGATTAGCGTGAATGATTTTAGCACCTGCTGGGGCTGTTGCAGTTCGGTAACCCTTTAACCCCTTAACGACCCTTGACGGTCCTGGCACATCATGGGTAGATTTGCGTTAAGGACCCATGACGTGCCAGGACCGTCATGGAATTCAGGGCTCCCTGCGCGGCTGCACACTTTGTTCGGGGAGCTCTGAACTGGATGCGGAAGTTAAAAAATGGTCCGTGGTCCTCAAGTGATGGCCACATGTGCGATCAGACGTCCTCAAAAGTCTAGTAATAGTTAAATTTTACTATCCCCCATCTTGTAGCCCTTAAAAAACTGAATTAAATGATCCCAGCGACATCTCTCAAACCTTTATGGTTTGAGAGATATCCGCTTTCAAAGTTACCTCTCCCCTGACGTCAGCGTTCTAGCTGATAGCAGGGGAATCCGGTCCCTGAGCAAACGGAGGCTCTTCAGCAGAGTCGGGATCGCGTTATGGAAGAAGAAATCCTTCACTGAAATGGTCTTCTACATGTGCTTGGTTTGCAACACATGTAGAAAGCCATTTCTGTGAAGGATTTCTTCTTTCATAATGCAATCTCGGCTCTGCTGAAGAGCCTCCACTAGTCCTGGGACTGGATTCCCCTGCAGTCAGCTAGAACTCTGACGTCAGGGGAGAGGGAAAAAAACAAAATTTTGAAAGCGGATATCTCTCAAACCATAAAGTTTTGAGGGATGCCGCTGGGCTCATTCAATTCAGTTTTTTAAGGGCAACAAGATGGGGGATAGTAAAATTGAAGTATTACTATCCCTTTAAGGGGTTAAGGGCCAGGGAGGTTTGCAGCACATTGCTTTGAAATGCATTGCACTGCCCTTTGGTCTGAGCTGTAACAACTTTTGAATAAAATATCCCCAGCAGTAGGAGTACCCTTGTTTTACTCAACAGAAAAAGCCCTATAAGAGGGCTTCCGCATTTTTTCGATCTTGGACGACATGATGATGAGAAAGCCAGTACGTGAGGGCCACATTAATATTTTTATTGATTTCAATGGTGAAAATAGCCTGTCAGCTATTCAGAAATCAGGATTTATTTATCAAGTCAATGACAGTACTGATATTTAAACCTTTGATTGCCAGAGGAGTATGCAAAGCATTGCATTACAATGAGTTGCGTACCCCTCTGGCACTCAAAGGATTAACAGACAACTATTGTTGAACTGTAGGGTAGGGGCAGTGGGTTAAGCCTTACTGGTCTACTAGTTCATGTGTGCTAGATTAGGTTTTTGTTAAAAACCTCAGTTGGGCCGCACCCTGGGGTCAGGCGGGCCGCATCTGACCCACAGGCCGAACGAGCCACTGAAGTTGAGCACTAAAAATAATGTATGGCCTTCAACAATGATTGACGTAAAATTATCAATTTAATGAAAAACAAATACAAATAAAGACAAGCAAAAATAAATACAAGCCCAAAAAACAAAACACTGTACTGCTTGCTGACACATTTCATGTCTCTATGGACCTTCATCCCATTACACAGAGCTGCAGATTATTTATGAGTACAAATGTCTTTTTAGTTAATGTGAATGGTTTTTACTAGTGAGTATGAATCTCTGCTGTAGTCGTTGATCTTCCCACTGGCATATGAGATTTTGGGCCTTACTCACAACAAGAAAAGGGGGGGGGGATTCTGGGTAAAACAACTGCACTGTAGAAGAGAAATGAAAATGACCATTGATTTAAATAGAGTGTTTAACCCCTTGAATGCTAGCGAGGTCTCCAATGCTTTGACCTGTCACCTAGAGACATGTAATATAAATAGTTTCTAAAATTAACTAAACTTAGAAGGGACAATTTCTCTTTAAATCAATGGGAATCTGGGGGATTTTGTATGTGTTCCTTATTGTGCAGTTGGTTTTGCCAAGAATGAAACCACTTTAACCTGACTTAGTCTGGGAATGACCATCCCTTTCATTAAAGGGATAGTAATGTTTCATAATAAAAGCAGCTCTAATTAATCATCATAGTAGTTGGACTTTGGAGAGTGTTATTTCAATATTGTCAGAGTTGTAGTTCAAGAGTAATTCAATGACAAAGTATCCCCCTCCCGCCCCTTTTACTGATGTAACACTGTTCAGCCAGAGCAGAAGGGAGGTGCCCAGGTAGATTGCAGAGAGGGACAATCTTCAATTAAGATAAGGGAAAAACCTGAAAAACTTGTCAAGGGGGGCAGGGCTTTCATTGTTCTCATAGGAAGAAGATTATCCCCTGCTGTTATCTCTCTGGTCTATGGACTGGATTCCACATCTGAGAAGAGATGGCTTACACTAGGTAAAAGGGGCGGGAGGGGAGACTCTGCTTGTGAATATCTCTCAAACCATAAAGTTTTGAGAGATAAGACTTATATCATTCTTCATGTTTTTTTAATGCGTACTAAATGAAATAAAGATAAAACAAAGTATTACTATCCCTTTAAACTGCAGTGAGGGACCCATATCTCGCTGCTCAGTACTGGAGAGAAAGCTGCCTTTAACCCTTTGAGTGTCCGAGGGGTATGCAACGCCTTCTCAATGCGTTGCATACCCCTCTGGCACTCAAAGGGTTAAATAGCTTTGTACAAGTCCATGAAACGCAGCACGTGTAAGCGAATTGTCTTCTGGCTCAACGAACAGACTCGACTCTAGGCTTAGCACGGATGAGGAAGAGAACTCGGCTGCTTTCTGGTGAAAACATCTGTTGTTACATAAATTTTAAGAGTAACAAACCTCAAACCATAAAGCAGAGTCAGTGCCACTATTCTGTACCCTATAAAACCAACTCCCTTGGCCTGGGTTGCATACAAATCAAGGGTTTAACCCTTTGAGAGCCAGAGGAGTGCGCCGTGCATTTGTATGCATTGTGTTGCACACCCTTCAGGCACTCAAAGATAGATAGATAGATAGATAGATAGATAGATAGATAGATAGATAGATAGAATGTAAGATAGACAAGTAAAATATTGATTTTAATTGGGGCTTTAAACATCTTGAGTGCAAAATAGTTTTGCAGTGAATTGCTTTACAATGCGTCGAAGGCCTCTATTGTTAAAGGAGGTTAACATCCCCAGTAATAGCAATGAATATACCACAGGGTAGATGGATAGATAGATAGATAGATAGATAGATAGATAGATAGATAGATAGATAGATAGAATGTAAGAAAGACAGACAGACAGACAGACAGACAGACAGACAGACAGATAGATAGATAGATAGATAGATAGATAGATAGATAGATAGATAGATAGATAGATAGATGGAGAGGTAGACGGTCAGACAGATAGATGGATAGGTAGACAGACAGACTATAGTTAGATGGATAGATAGATAGATAGAGTATACTTAGCTGTTTATTCCAGCGTAAGACAGCACTCAAAGAAGGATGGAGAAGCACAATAATGTGTAACACTTTGAATGCCTGAGTGGTATGCAACATGTATTCAAAGAGTTAAACATTATCGTGCTTGCTCCATCCTTCTTTGAGTGCTGTCTCACACTGACATATACAGCTAAGTATGCTCTAAGTTTTCTCAGAGGATGGGTACCAAGTCTTTCTTTTTTTAGTTTAATTTGTGTTATAAGTGTGCCACTGTCATACTGATTGATATATATAGATATATATATATATATATATAGAGAGAGAGATTATATAGATATAGGTATAGATATGAAATATTACAAACATTGAGACTGACGTACTTACAGAAAATGGAAAAATACTAGAGGAAATCAACTGTGCCTTAGGGGACAAAGTAAAAATGTCATTGATTTCATTGGTATTTTTATCCCCTTGTATACTGGAGTGGTCTCCGGCACATTACAAAGCAATCAAGGGGTTAAAAGCCCCATTTAAATCAATGAGAATTTGATCAGTTCCCCAAGGTGCAGATGAGTTGCAGCAGAATTGCCCCATTTTCCTGTTAGGACATCAGCCTCAATGTTCTCCATCACTGTGACACAGGGGCTTGTGCATATCATGGCCACTTGTGTTTCCTTGGACAGAACTCCCCATAGGCAGTGGGGGCTGGAAGTGAATGGAGATACCCTACACTACCCAGCACAGCCCTGCTCAGCTTTCTACTTCTGAGCCAAAGCCATTCTCTGAGGCACGTATGCCACCAGCATGCTGTATTTAGGTCCCCAGCTAACTTTCACCTTCCCCCATCCACCACTGCCGAGAGCGCACACACGTGCACACGCTGCACATTTGAAATTAACTCAAGTTTCAAGATTTTAATCCCCACCATCATCGGTTGCCTGGATGGGCAGAATTGAAATATCTGCCTGTAGTATCACCTGTCGCTGCCTTTCCCGATGGTCACTAATCCATGTGAACGGGGTTAAGCCATGAGAACTGAGGCTGCAAATTTTTCCTGATCTGTCTGTATCTGGGGATTTAACCCAGTCAATCCCCGAAGCCCCTTAACAGCTCCTGAGGCGCCGTCCGTTCAGCAATGTCTGAGCACATTTTTTCGGCACAGGAACAGCAGGAGAGGCAGACACACTTAGGGAGCCCTTGTCAGAGTCGTATCTGACCCTATTAAGCAGATAACTGCCCAGTTTTAATAACTTTAGAGGCCTTTCTGTTTGTAAAGCTTGGGAGATTACAGCCAGAGATCTACAAAGTCTCTTACAAGGACATATCAATATCAGCCAAGAGCGGACTGAGTTGTGGTACCGTTAGATGCAATCATTTGAATGCTTTCTGAATCCAGAAGGAAGATTCCCAACCATATGTAACTTCAAAATGCAGAAATATAACAGATTTTCTGTTTTAATCGTATATGTCTGATGCTTACAGGTTGCTTACAGGAGAGGGCTGTCAACTTATGGCCTGGGGTGGGGGCAATTACAATCAAGTGGATTCATTTAAAGGGATAGTAATGTTTCATAATAAAAGCAGCTCTAAATAATCATCATAGTATTTGGACTTTGGAGAGTGTTATTTCAATTCTGTCAGAGTTATAGTTCAAGAGTAATTCAATGTCAAAGTATCCCCCTTCCGCCCCTTTTACTGATGTAACACTGCTCAGCCAGATCAGAAGGGAGGTGCCCAGGTAGATTTCATAGAGGGACAATCTTCAATTAAGATAAGGGAAAAACCTGAAAAACTTGTCAAGGGGGGCGAGGCTTTCATTGTTCTCACAGGAAGAAGATTGTTCCCTGCTGTTATCTGTCTGGTCTATGGACTGCATTCCACATCTGAGAAGAGATGGCTTACACTAGGTAAAAGGGGCAGGAGGGGAAACTTTGCTTGTGAATATCTCTCAAACCATAAAGGTTTGAGAGATAAGACTTATATCGATCTTCATGTTTTTTTTAATGCCTACAAAATAAAATAAAGATAAAACTAAGTATTACTATCCCTTTAAGCATATTAATAGATTATAGTGGACTGCTCATGTGAGGACTCTGACTGACAGAGTATGCTGGGTAGATGTGTCAGTCCTTAGTGATAGCCAATCATTGTTTGGTAATACCGATTACCCCCCACCTTGCAGTATGTCAAGTTATGGAAATTGTTATGCACCAGCAACCGGTTTTTGCACTGCTGTTTCAGGTATTTAGATTCTGGGACCTAAGAGGAACAATGTGCTCACACTGCAGCAGTCCAATAAGAAGTTAGGGGTATCCTGGAAATTACACACTGTCTCTAGAGGTGCCTCCAGCAGTAGAACTGAGGACTATGTATTATATACAGCCTAAAAGGGGACCACAGGGTTATTACACCAACACCAGTCAAATTAGGCATTACCTTCAACATAAAACTAGAGTAATTCTTGGGAAAAACAACTGCACCATATGGTACAGTACAATTCACATTGGTGTAAAAGGGATTTTCTATTTCTGGAATGCTAGAAATGTAATGTTGGGGACCTCTCTAGTATTCGAGAGGTTAAAAGGTCCATCAATCAGTAGGGATTGTTACATCTCCCTAATTGGGCAGATGGTGATGATAAAGAATTGCTCCTGTTTTCTTTTGAATACAAGGCCCATTGTTTCCTCCATGACAATGAGATAATACTCTAGAACTAGGTACTGTGGACCTATTGATTCCTCAGTGACAATGAGATAATAGTCTAGAACCAGATACTGTTGACCTTTTGGTTCCTTCATGACAATGAGATAATACTCTGAAAACAGATACCGTGGACCTCTTGGTTCCTCCATGACAATGCGATAATACTCTAGAAACAGGTACTGTTGACCTTTTGGTTCCTCTGTGACAATCAGGTAATACTCTAGAACCAGGTACTGTGGACATATTGGTTCCTCCATAAAAATGAGATAATACTTTAGATCCAGGTACTTTGGACCTATTGGTTCTTCCATGCCAATGACATGATACTTTAGAACCAGGTACTGTGGACCTATTGGTTCCTTCATGACAATGAGGTAATACTCAAGAACCATGTACAGTGGATCTTTCAGTTCCTTAATGACAATGACATGATACTAGGTACTGTGGAACTATTGGTGCTTCCAAGACAATGAGATAATACTCTAGAACCAGGTACTGAGGATCTATCAGTTCCTCAGTGACAATGAACTGATAGTCTAGAACTAAGTACTGTGGACCTGTTGGTTCCTCCATGACAATAAGATGATACTTTAGAACCAGATGCTGTGGACCTTCTCATTGTTCTGTTTCCTTCTGTGCAGAGAAGAATGGGAGTGGCTCCAGACCTTGGCCAGCGTGGAGGATCCAATTGCCAATGAGCAAGACTCAGAGAGCTGCCAAAACCTATTACTGCAGGAGCTTAGAGCCGCTGTGAAGGAGCTAATGAACCAAGTCAACATCCCATTTCATGAGGTAACCAACATTAGCAAGTGGACAACAGTTTATGGTGACCGTCATGTTATATTTAGAAAAGTATTTTTTTAGATCATTCATATTTAGAGCTTATACTGACGAAGGCACCTCCTGCCCTACAACATGCACATTCCCTGACACTTAAAAGAACAGTAGCACCAACATGAAAAAGTGTCCATTTTACCTCTGTGCAAAAACACAACCATGTGTTCTGGGGGGCTCTGTGCTCCAATCAGAGACCCTACTAGAGAAACCTGCAGCAATTCCAAAGTAGCATCCATGTCCCCTGTTTGATGGGCTCCCAAGCTTCCTGTCTGCACAGTGACCCATGTGGGCTCACGCTCAACCAATTGATACCTGTGGCTGAGCTCCTGGATGTAGCTGTATGTCTGGCTGCCATGTAATTTGCAGAGCAGATCAGTGGAAGCACAGTGCTCTCTCTGGAGTATGGAGTCCCACAGAAAACGCGACATCCGCAATGCGTTGCTTACTTATAACAGGCCTGCAGGACATAAATTAAACCTCCCTCTGTAAAAATATTCTCGACAATGGTTTACAAAGTGGGCACTGTTTGAGGCAGTAGACGTTGTACCCACTTTGTAGCCCACTGTCATGAATATTTTCTTTGTCTTCAATGCTATTTCGGCTCTGCAGACGAGCCATCCGGTCTGCCGACCAGAATCCAAGTCTGTCAGCTACAGCGTTTACGTGGCTAAAAGGGGCGGGAGGGGTAAATTTTACATAGTGATTACTCTTATGCTATATAAGTTATAGAAAAAAGACACGGATGCTTTAGTTTATTTAATGTCTTCAATATTAAAGCTTAAATATATTTAAATATGTATTACTATCCCTTTAAATGTTCACTAAGAATGTTTTTATAACATGCCTTTGGAGCCCCTGGGGAAGACTCATGAGCTGGGAACTGGTATGTCTAAATGACACTAAAACTTTAAGTAGCATATGAAACATCACTGGTACTGCACAGGTTCCATGATTAGCATACATTAGGATATGGTAATAAGTATGAATATCTCGTTTACTGTACCTTTACTGGTCTTTTGATTAACATGAAGCATAGACAGTTTTTAACCCCTTAACGACCAGGGTATCAGCGCCGTGACTCACCGTCCGCTGAGCTTTTTTTTTTTTTTTTTTTTTTTTTCCCGGTTCCGGACTCCCCGAACGGTGTGCAGCCGCGGGGGGAGCCCGGAACTCCATTACGGTCATATTACGTCATGGGTCGTTCAGTCGGATCGACCCTTGACGTACTATGACCGTCAAGGGTCGTTAAGGGGTTAATAAAGTTTTCAAATATACACAGGTCCACTTTAAAAGTTTTGGCTATTGGTGTCCCATATATACAGATTTTGTATGAAACCAAAGGGCATACCATTGAACCTTCTCATCTATGGCCCCCATAGAAACACAAATGATGCTATTTACAACATAATGTGGGAGGGGCTTAAATGGTTTAAAGAGTTGGAGAGTTAAGAGTAGGGGTTTGCACTTAAAGGTGCAGGGAAGGGGGATGAACAGTGTGGGAGTGCGTGCAGTGGTGGGAAAGTTGGAGGGGTTACCACTAAACTCATGCCAAAGGGCACCACCACCAGAAAATGTTTGAAAACCATGGTTTATGGCCACAGTAAACATCTATAATTAAAAATATATTTATTTTCTTGATGTTTTTTCCTGCTTATTGAAAGGTACTCCAACTTGTATTTATGTGAGATCTGTGCACATTTTTGTCTTGTGGCCTCTCCATTGTGTCACATTTGCTGTCTATGGAGAGCTATTTTTTTTTCATTCCATCAATTATCATTCTGATCTGTGACTCTTGTTATGCAGGCTAAAGACTTTCGTCTGTACAGTCAAGAGGTCCTCGATTTTGGAGGTCAGGTCTCGTTTCTGTTGCTGCTGCCTCCATCTGATGATGTGTGTACAGCCCCCGGTCAGAATAACCCCTACACTCCGTACTCCGGCTTCCTCACTTTGCCCCTTCAGATCTTTGAGCTAGGTAACGTTATCCATACAAGAGAGTCCAGAGGCTTCCTGCGCTCATTGCATCTGTACAGGAGGTCATCTGAATGGGAAGAGCCCAAAAAGAATAGTGTAGTAGTAGTAGTTCTGACTTAAAGGGATAGTAACACTTCGTTTTAACTTTATTTTATTTTGTAGGCATTAAAAAAACATGAAGAATGATATAAGTCTTATCTCTCAAACCTTTATGGTTTATGAGATATTCACAAGCAAAGTTCCCCTCCCCGCCCCTTTTTCCTAGTGTGAGACATCTCTTCTCAGATGTGGATCAGGTTGTATGACAGTACAGATAACAGAAGGGGACAATTTTCTTTGTATGAAAACAATGAAAGCCCTTCCCCCCTTGAAAAGTTTTTCAGCTTTTTCCATTATCTTAATTGAAGATTGTCCCTCTCTGCAGTCTACCTGGGCATCTCCCTTCTTATCTGGTTGAACAGAGGGGGGATACTTTGTTTGTGAATATCTCTTAAACCATAAAGGTTTCAGAGATAAGACTTATATCATTCTTCATGTTTTTTTAATGCCTACAAAATAAAATAAAGTTAAAATGAAGTATTACTATCCCTTTAATGCAGCTGCACTACAGAGACAAATAAAACTGTTAACAGATTAAAAATGTTGTTTTTAAACTCTTAACATTCAAGGGGTTAAAATCAACATTTAACCCTTTTGAGTGCCAGAGGGGTGGGCAACGTATTGCATACCCCTTTGGCACTCAAATTTTTAAGTCAGTGGGAATTTCTATTCGGTGCAGTTGGTTTGCCACTGAATTGCTTCACTTTTTCAGTTCACATAGGGCCTCAAAGCCTATAGTTACTGTCATAATGTCTTGAATGCTAGAAACATCTACATCATATTTTAAAGCATTAAGTTGGATACATCTGTAGTAATTAAGGGTTAAAGGGACAGTAATGTTTCACAATAAAATCAGCTCCAATTAATCTTCATAGTATTTGGGCCATGGAGAGTGTTATTTCAATACTGTCAGAGTTGTAGTTCAAGAGTAATTGAATGATAAAGTATCCCCCTCCCGCCCCTTTTACTGATGTAACACTGCTCACCTTGGAGCAGCGAGACTGTCCAGATGGATCACAGTGAGCATAAGGAAAAACCTGTCAAGGGGGGCAGGGTTTTCCTTATGATCACAGTAAGAAGATTGTCCCTTACTGCAAGGTGTCTGGTCAAGCAACCAGATTCCACATCTGAGGGGAGGCGGCTTACACTAGGTAAAAGGGGCAGGAAGGGGATACTTTATCATTTAATTACTCTTGAACTACAACTCCGACAGTCTTGAAATAACTCTCCATGGCCCAAATACTATGAAGATTAATAAGGGTTGCTTTTTTGTGAAACATTACTATCACTTTAAAGTACTTCTTGTTTTTTCGTGGCACATACAGTTTAGCACTGCTTGGTAGCTCTGGGTCTGTTTTACAGCTGCAATAGATTAATCCTAACATATTGACTCTGAAAGGGACAGTAGCACCATAGCGAAATTATGTCTCTTTTATCTTTTTTGCAATAAGTGAACTATCCTTGAGCCCCCTATTGTATTCTGGGGGGTTCCATGTGCCAGAAAGTGAAAACCACTGGAACCCCATTGCTGCTGATTTCCTCTGCAGAAGAGGCAGCCATTTGTAAGACCAACTTTCTCCACTGTGTGAAAGAAAAGGTGCATGTCCGCAGATATACAGCTGCTTCCATGGCTTCAACCACAGGGATCAAGGCATTGAGCTCAAGCCCACTAGGTACCATCATGAAGACAGGGGATCCATCAAACGGGGTAGATGGCTGCTGCTTTCTACTCCCTGCAGGGGTTGTGTGAGGTCTCTGTCTGGAGAATGGAGCCCCCCCATAACACTTTAGGAAGTTCAGTGATGATACACTTATTGCAAAAGGTAATAGGGACATGTTTTCATGTTGGTGTTAGTGTTCCTTTGTGTATGTATATCTTTATTTATAAGGTGCTGCACAGTGTACGCAGCACCTTACAATAGACGTATGTTACAATAAATAAGAGGGGATAAAATAAGTGCCACATTCATCGAAACATTAGGAGAGAGGTCCCTGCTCCAAGGAGCTTACAGTCTAAATGAGACAAGCCTTTTGCTACTCAGCCAATTAAGTTATCTGTCTCACTTTAAGGAACAATTTCACTTTCTTAAACCGTATCCTTCTAGAGCAGACCAGTCAAATTCCCTGTACTTTTTATTTATTTATTTTACATTTAATCCCTCCTTTCATTTCCTCTCCCTAAAGGGATAATCTGTCCCCAAACCTAAAAGCAGGGATAGTGGCGGGCTGCCGTCAGGGGGTTACAGACTATACCTGTATTTGGGGCCTGGCCAAGAAGGGAGTCCTGCCTCCTAGATCAGACAAGAAATTCCCTCCACAATTCGTTGGGTACCTGCATCAAAAGTTGCCCCTGGACGACCAGTCTGGCTCATGTGGATTCTGGATGTTCTTCTGGTGGGACCCATTTTTAAGTATATTCTGCAGGTAGCATAGCAGAGAACTAGAGATTACCACCAGCACTCAGTGCTTCATTTCATATCATACCGTATAGTGCAGCTGTGCCACGGGCTCCGTTTTTACATTTACTTCCAAGTTACAGCACAATTCCTGGGGTGGGAGGGTGTCTGGCTTTATATTTGTACTGCCCCAAGGCTTCTGACAGCAGCACTAGATAGTGGTACATGGTACCGATATTGTTGCTGCCAAAAAGACTGGATGGAAGGAGCTAGAGAGCTGACTCCCTCCAGGCTATTGTATACAGCATACAGACCACTCAGTGCTCTGTACCCTCCATACATTTTATCAATTTATTTTTTATTTCAAACTATGGCTGTCTACAAGTTCCCTCACAGTCCCTCCAGTTTCCATTCTAATCACCCTCACAAAGCACCACAAACGTTTGTACTTAGATATACCCTGCACTGGGGACCTCCACTGAGTATTTACTGGGGCAAGAGGTATCAGAAAAGGGCCCTACCTCACGTGTGCAGTCTACATCTCAGCATTATTATATTTTATGTCCTGTTTCCCTGACACATGAGATGAGCTGTCCGGTTCCATGACAGGAGCAGAGAAAGGAGCCAGTCCGGTCTGCGGCATGTTGAGGCTTTACACTGAGTTCTGTGTAGATGTACTAGATTTAAATATGCTCCATATCAAAATGTTAAAAATATAATGGCGCTGAGCTGCAGACTGCACACATCTGGTCAGACACCCCTATTTGATGTCTGCTGTCCCCAGTAAACAAGCAGGATGCAGGAACGTCACTGGTCCTTAAAAGGGATAGTAATACTTAGTTTTATCTTTATGTTATCATGTAGGCATTAAAAAAACATGAAGAACGATATAAGTCTTATCTCTCAAACCTTTATGGTTTGAGAGATATTCACAAGCAAAGTTTCCCCTCCCGCCCCTTTTACCTAGTGTAAGCCATCTCTTCTCAGATGTGGAATGCAGTCCATAGACCAGACAGATAACAGCAGGGGACAATCTTCTTCCTATGATAACGATGAAAGCCCTGCCCCCCTTGACAAGTTTTTCAGGGTTTTCCCTTATCTTAATTGAAGATTGTCCCTCTCTGCAATCTACCTGGGCACCTCCCTTCTGATCTGGCTGAGCAGTGTTACATCAGTAAAAGGGGCAGGAGGGGGATACGTTGTCATTGAATTACTCTTGAACTACAACTGTGACAGAATTGAAATAACACTCTTCAAAGTCTACCTACTATGATGATTAATTAGAGCTTCTTTTATTATGAAACATTACTATCCATTTAAGGGGCTAATAGTGCAGCTGGCTTGCTGCAGAATTTCACCACTTTTACATGAGTCAGTATCACACTGTAGTAGTAGTAGTAGGAAATAAATATACCTTTACTTCTCTTGCAGTGCATTTTTTTACCTATGACCGAGAGTTTATCAGTCAGTATTGTCAGGTCTCAGCCTTATTGGAACTGGAGTCGTTACTCTCCCAGCAAAGCCTAAGGGAAGCCTTCTCCGATTCTGAACTAACTACAGCAAAGCAGAGGCACCAACAGGTTCAGGACTATATCCAGGTAGGAGCACGATTCGGAGAGGCAATTCCTAAACCTTTCCTGTGTCACCCTTAGACTACCAGGGGAGCTGCTGGCATCCAGCACACAGGAAGTCACAGCAGAGTGGTAGAAAAGGTTGGGGTGAGGGAAACCAGAACATTAAAGGATCAGTAAAGTTCTATTATAAAAAAGCCATATATTGTGGGATTTTACTGCTTAGTAAAACAAGGTTATTCCTTCTTTTGTGACTCAAAGGGACAGCTATAAAAATCCCAGAGTCTAAGCTGCTGGTCTACACGTAAGTGTCTGTCCAGCACATACTTTTGTGAGTATTTTCCCACTGGTGGTGGGGTGTTTTAAATATTAGAAGATATCGCACAAGGAATTGCCTCTTTTTTCTTCTTTTTTTGCTCCTTCTTTTGTGGGTTGCTTTATTCAAAAGTTATAACAGTTATAACTCTCACAAAGTGATGGCACTGCCACGTTCTGTGAAGAACCGTAGCCAGTGACTCACATCTCCTATAGAATGGAAAGGATCAGGATCCCAGAGGGGTTATGCACTAAGGTGCGATAAATAGGTGAAAAAGTGGAGATGACCTCCAGTGTTATATAGAAACCCTCCAAGTCCTATGTTATTCTATGAGTCCTTTGCACTGACATCTGTCTGGTTGGAGAATTCTTTGTGCATTGGCCACATAGAATCTGGAGAATTTATCACACTGGAGAAGTCAGCTCCACTTTATCATCTCTTTATTACACCTTAGTGCGTCTCCCCCAGGTGGCAATGTTATTATATATATTAAAAAAACAGACTAAACCACAATAAGTTTGGAATAAAGCTTCTTCCAACGGTGGGAGTACCCTTTTTTATTTACTGAGCAGGAAAAGCTTTATAGCATTTAAAAAAATAAAAGTTTGCTGCTCCTTGAATGGACCTGTTTAGATCACTATCTTGACAGGCCACCAAACAGCAGTGCTTTAAAGCGGAATTTTCTCCAGATTAACATAGCGCCACAAATGATAATTACATTAGCGATATGCACACGTTTAGTTTTATTTTAAAGTATAATTGCTGCATTAATGAAAAATAGAACATTTTATGCAGGCACCGGCTGGGATCTTGCTGTAGGCGATCTCTGCACCTGCGCTGTCAGTCCCTTCCGGTGCCTTTCGGCACAAAGGCAATCAACTCACCAATCATGGAGGAGTTTAAGGGGACGGACAGCGCAGAAGCAGAGATGCCGGCTTTGCAAGATGTCTGCATTGTTCCCCGCTGACTGTCTGCTTAAAAATTCTATTTTTCGTTAATGCAGTAATTTTACTTGAAAATAAAACTAAGTGTGTGCATGTCGCTAATGTAATAATCATTTATGGCGCTATGTTATTGTGGTGAAAGTTCCGCTTTAATGTATTAATGGCTGAACATCTAAAAAAACTGTGTTTGGATTCCTGCAGGGCTGGATTTGCCAAAAGAGCTGCAAATTATGAGGGGTGGTGCCAAAGCTGTGTAGGCCACACCCACAGTCTGATTTGACAGAGTTCTCCAATGCATTGCCGAGCAATGTGTTGGAGAACTCTCCAGCAACCAAGGGAGTTAAAGAAGAACTATCAGCCTAAATAAAGCCCCCCCAATAATTATACATATAGCAATATGCTTAGAAATAGTGCTATTATCGAGCATAAGTACCATGTTATGAAGAAATCGTACTTATTCTGAGACTGACGGACAGGCTTCTTGCTTTAGAGACATCTGTGCGCCTGCGCCGTCGGTCCCTTCCTGTTACCTTAAGGTACCATGAAGGAGACTGTGATGGACAGCTCAGACGCACATATATCTCTAAGTCAAGATGTCTGAGCTGATGCCTGTCTGTCAGTCTCAGAAGAAGAAGGATTTATTCATAATGAGGTACTTATATTGGATAATAACACTATTTCTAAGCATATCGCTATATGCCTAATTATTGAGGGGGGGGACTTTATGTAGGGTGGTAGTTCCGCTTTAAAGCTTTTTTGCCCTTGCTTGTTATAGGCCAGTTGTATTTTTTTGTGCCAGGAAACAGTGGATGGGTCTGAGGGTGTCCATGTGCGGAGTGGGGTGTGTGGCCATTGGTAGAGCTAAGGACACCTACAGTGCCTTATCTAGGGATATAAATCCAGCCCTGTATTCCCCTAAGCCCTCAATGACTTCAGCCTTTCACCCAGAAGTCCCAGCCACGCTCAAGTCAACACCCATAATTCTGCCACCCTACCCTATATCGGTATCCTTTTAAAAGGTGCAACCACATGGCATATTAACCATGTCGCCATGATAAAAATGACGGCTTGAGAATCTTGCTCTGCATGAAAGCGTGAGATTCTCAGTTAGCGCTATGAAATGCTAGATTCCAACGTTTTATAGCGTGACCTGAGAATCTCGCGCTTTCATGCAGTGTGAGATTCTCGGGTCGCCATTTTTATCATTGCAACATGGATAATGCACGATGTGGTCGCATGCTTTTTTGAGTGCTACCTTTTAAAAGTGAACCCCCCTATATCCATCTATTTTTGCCTGGCATGACTTTTAACCCCTTGAATGCTAGAGAGGACTCCAAATGCATTGCATAGGAGTTAAAAGCTCCATTCAAATCAGGATACGTTTTAGGAAATGTTATTTGTCACCGATTATGAAATTGGTTTGCTCCAGAACTGCCCAGTCCTTCTTAGTACATCAGTCTAAATGTCTGCTGCTGTCTGTGATACAATGTATTTATTGTGGTCTGGCTTAAATACAGACTTAAATTAAACATGGGGTAGTTCTAAATCAACAAACATTATTGACAGGATTACATAAGCTTTAATTGTAGGTAAGGCCTGCTTTCCATACAGCCTGCTTATTATATGTGAAATAATTGATGTGTGGGAGTCCACATAATGGAGAACACTAATGCTAAAATACAACTTGCAATTATATGAAATAACATATTGTAATATTCAAAGAGAAAGATGTCACAGTCCCCATACCTTGTTAGAACCTATGATTTACATACTTCCGAACTTCTCGCGTGGTCAAAGAGGGACATGTTTGTTTTAGGTGGTGTTGATGGGGGTGTGTCTGATAGGCGGGGCATTACCGAGAATGTTTAGTTTATTCATGAGCCGTTGATGCCTCTTTGTGTAACTGGGTAAATTATTTAAATTATTTGCACAGGCTAATTTGTAAAAACATATACTGACGTTTATACAAACATTAATGTGAGTTTTATTGCCTTGGAGCAATGTGATAAACTTATATACACACCACACAGTCCCATACCTCCCAAGTGTCTCTCTTAAGGAGGGACATTCCCTCTTTGAGACCCAAATATCTCTGTCCCTCTTTCCCACCCTGGTGTCCCTCTTTTCAGGCCATACTGTGTGGTATGGATATAAGCTCAATGCTGCAGAGAAATAAAACTCACTTTAACCCTTTGAGTGCCAGAGAGGTATCCAATGCCTTGCCTTGTTTAAACTTCAGTGTATGTGTTTCAGCTAAACAAATTCGACAACGTGAGGATGGAGAATTTGGGATCTTCCCATAACTTCCAATACAACCATAGAAGACAGGTTTTTCATGTTGCTGCAGGCAAGCAGAGACAGCAGCTTACCTCCTTTAACTCTTTACATGACAGAGGATTGTGCAACACATTGCAGAGTAATACTTTGCACACCTTTCTGGGACTCAAATATTTAACCCGTTGAGGGCCATAGGGCTGTGTTGCACACAGGGGATTATAACATACATAGTCCCCTGCCGCAGCTGCTTAACAGCTGATTCAGGGAAGCACAAAACAAACAGACCAGCTGTTACATGTAAACAGCGCCCAGTGATCAGCTAATTCATGCAAACACACTACTCATCCATGCTCCTTAAGGCATCTGTGATGGCGATGATAGGAGTTGTAGTTCCCAACAGCTTGAGGTTTGGAACACCGTAACTGGGCTTTATGCTTCTCTATGACTTGTCAACTCTCTTTAGCCAATCAGGCCAATCACACGTCTTTTGATTCAGGCTCTGATGATTGGTTGGGCCAAAATATATATAGCCTCACAGTCTTCTTAGTAAAGGACGACCTCACAAAGAGTGTCAGTTTTATCTTCCAAGACTGAATGTGACAAGCATAACTGTGTATTATACATAGTTACAATACAAGCCATGCATACACATATTACTGACTTGTTTTTTGTGTTTGTAAATTATTAGTTTGGCTAAGCCAATGGAATTTTGCCCACAATACCAAATAACAAAGCCGGCATTGCTGGAAAGGAAGAGAAAAGCAATCCTCTATGAGGAAAACAAGCTTGTTGGCAAGAGTGGATTAGATGCTAACACTCAAAAGGGTATGCGGGAGGGGATTTAATGAGTGGTTTGATAACTGTGTAAGTGTATGGCTGTAGCGTCCAACAGGATAAAGGCTGGGAGACCTTTTCACCACTAATACAGACTTGATGTTGCCAGAGCCCGCAGAGGAAGTAGCAGACATACGTTGTGTAATGAGGTGTATATCCTGAATCTGCCCTAGTAGACTTCTCTCTGCCTGGCCATTTATTTTTCATGGCACTGCTCTCCTTGGCACATGTACCTATTGGTTGCGAGGCAATTTGAGGAGTCGTCTGGTCTGACCAGGCCGTGCTCCTGCGGAGTTGAGTCTGCAGATTTTTTTTGTGCATTCAAAATCTTGGATAACACAAATGCAAGTTTTCCCCTTAAGGCCTGGAAAAAACCTTTAGAATTTGTTTTGTTTTGGAAAGTACACTGAGAATCTAGTATTTAACTGTCTTAGTGCCAGAGGGGTATGCAGTGCATTGCTATGCAATTAGTTGCCTACCCTTCTGGCACTCATAGGGTTAAGCAATTGTACAATTACTCACTGGATGAATCCTGCCTATTCGGCTGATGTACTGGGAGAATCCAATGGTACCATAAGAAGAAAATAAAAATTCCCATTGCTTTCATTAAGGTGTTTAACCCCCTGAATGCTAGACAGGTCCTTAGTCTATATGTCTCACAGATTTAGGGGAGCACTGAAGACATTCATCAAAAGGAGATAACAAAGGAAAAAAGAATGAAAAGTGTAAAATGTATGCATTGCATGTATTTATACCTACCAAATGTCTTGCACACAGGTATGTCTGTTCCTATGGGAACAGTTGTGCAACCTAATCATTGCATTTTAGGCAGAAAACTGGCCACTATGTTCGCTCACATACACACAAAAGAACATACCACACATATACGTATGTGCATACAAATACGCACACATATATACAAGGAACACGTCTGTGCTAAATACACAAACATTTATTCACACAGACACACAATGCAAACACTCACCTAACTACTTACACCATACACACCACATGCTCATTCACACACCACACATAAAAAATACACAACACACTCACATGTGCACTAACATGCACCCACATATACACACACACTCACACATACATACAAATACACACTCACATACACACACAATCACACAGATACACACTCACACACCACACACACATACACACACCACATACACAATCACGCACACACACTCACATACACACACACACACACACACACTTAGATACACACACTTTAACAATGTCCTTCTTCTGAATTGCAGCAGATGGAAGAGATCTGGAGGGAGATGAGATGGATGATGGATGCCCTCCAGCATGCCAGATACAAGCAGCCCTCATGTGCTGTGCCTCTCACTTGGTTTCTTGACAGATCTGGGGACGGTTTTCTGAAAGAGAAGCCTCAGTCCACCTCATCACATCTCGATTATTTCCCATCTCCGACTCCTTCTCCTGAAACCAGCCGGAAGCTCAACTCAGGTGCATTATAAACACATACCTGCTTACTAGATATCAGCTGATTCTCTTAATAATAGTTTGAGTCAAAGCAGAACTTTCACCCGATATAAAGTCGCCCTGCAATAATTAAGCTGGTAGCAACTAGCTTTATAACAGATATGTTACCTCTGAAATGTATCCAATTATAAAGAAATAATTTATTGTAGGAGACTGACGGGCAGGTTAGTGTAGTCTGTGCACCTGCGCCATCAGTCCCTTCCAGTTACCATGTGGCACACTTCAATGCTTCTCAGTGGAGACCGGGAAGGACAGCACAGGTGCACAGACAAGATGTCTGCCCTGATACCTGGCTTCTGGTCTCCTACAATAACAGATTTCTTTATACTCGGCTACATTTGAGAGGTAACGGATATATTATAAAGCTAGTCGCTGCCTGCTTAATTATTGCAGGGCGACTTTATATCGGGTGAAAATTCTGCATTAACAGAATGTTTGAGCTCTAATAATGTTGACTGAAGCATCTCCCAACAGCGGCAGTATCCTTGTTTTACCCAGCGAGAACAACCTTATAACATATTTTTTTAATTGTGAAAAAAATGAACTGCCCCTTTAATTAGGCAGCTGAAAACATCTAGAGTAAAGAACCCAAAATGGCAGATATTTGAAAAATGATCAACTATTATGAAAGTACATGGGGTTATGGCAACAGTGAGCCACACTGGCTGTTTATCTGTTGTTGGACTACAACTCCCATTATTCTTAGACTGTTGCCAACCATTGTATTGTCTGATTAAGGCACATTTGGGGCTAGTTAACACTTTGAGTGTCAGAGGGGTATGCAGTGCATTGCTTTGCAATGCGTTGCGTACCCCTCTGTTACTCAAAGGGTTAAAGGGATAGTAACACTTCGTTTTAACTTTATTTTATTTTGTAGGCATTAAAAAAACATGAAGAATGATATAAGTCTTATCTCTCAAACCTTTATGGTTTATGAGATATTCACAAGCAAAGTTCCCCTCCCCGCCCCTTTTACCTAGTGTAAGCCATCTCTTCTCAGATGTGAGTCTGGTTGTATGACAGTACAGATAACAGAAGGGGACAATTTTCTTTGTATGAAAACAATGAAAGCCCTGCCCCCTTGACAATTTTTTCAGCTTTTTCCCTTATCTTAATTGAAGATTGTCCCTCTCTGCAGTCTACCTGGGCATCTCCCTTCTGATCTGGTTGAACAGGGGGGGGATACTTTGTTTGTGAATATCTCTCAAACCATAAAGGTTTGAGAGATAAGACTTATATCATTCTCCATTTTTTTTAATGCCTACAAAATAAAATAAAGTTAAAATGAAGTATTACTATCCCTTTAAAGACTATTGGGCTGTGCACACATTGCTTCACAATGCATTGCTCACCCCTCTGGTCCGTAAACAGTTAAAGAAATAGTGTCACGTAATTTGGAACAAATATGTGTTGCAGAGCTTGTTCTTTTGAGGAAAACAAGGGCAATCCCACTGCTCAGAAAAGTTTTATTCAAACTTAATTGCAGTTCAAACTTGCATTCAGTGGGCGCAGTACTTCCCTGACCTGAACTTTTATGGTGGCGCTGTTGCTGTAGCCAGTTTAAAGACAACTATTATTAGCAACAATAACTCTCCACAGGCTGCGGTAACAACAGCGTCACTGTAAAATCTCAGGCCACTGAAGGTACTTCACCCAAAAAAATGCAAGTTTGAGCTGCAATCACTTTTGATTAAAACATGTTATAGCAGTGGGGGTGCACTTGTCTTACTCAGCAGGATAAACTCTGCAATATATATATATTTTCCATTTTGCATTATTTATTGTTTCATTATTATCCCTTAAAAGGGACACTAATGTCCCATAAAAAATGATACTTGATTTGTAGAGGTTTAAAAAATAAGTTATTTGGCAAAAATCCTATCTCTCAAACCTTTATGGTTTGAGAGATATTTGTATGTAAAGTTCCTCCCCTTCTGACGTCAGCGTCTAGCTGACAGCAGGAGATACCGGTCTGGGGACCAGCCAGCGGCTCTGCAGCAGAGATGAAATTGCGTTATTTAAAAATAATTACTTCATTGGAAAGGTCTATAAAGTGTGCCTGGTTTGAAAGCACGCTTTGTAGACCATTCCCATGAAGCAGTTCCTTTTAAATAACACAATTTCAGTCCTGCTGCAGAGCCTCCTCGAGTCGCACAAGTAGGAAAAGGGCACTTTAAAAGCGAATATCTCTAAAACCATAGCGGCTTGAGAAAGGATTTGTGCCAAGTAACTTACTTTTTAAACCCCTTTAAACCTTTGAGAGCTAAAGGATTAAACTTGTCCTGGAAATTGGTAGCAAAATCATAATTACCCTTCCAACATAAAAAAAAAAAAGCTAACTGGTGTTTCTGCTGTTTTATACCTGCAGATATTCTTGCTGCTCCATATTCTGATAATGAACTTTTGGAAGTGAAGTATGCAAACCAGTCTTCCCCTCTTTTAGATTTGCATGGAGTGTCAGATGAAGAGGGCTCATCAGAAGTCTTCCTGGCTACTGATAGCGACTATGATTCCAGCAGAGCCCAAAGCCCCAAAGAGTTGGATCTGGTTTATCCCTCGGGACAGGAGTGTGGCAGGAGAAACCTCCGTAGCTTCAGAGACGGGACACCCGACGTCCTGCAGACTCACAAGCCCAAAGTTTTGCCTCAGGAAGTTGAACGGCCACAACAGCTTTATGACAGTGACTTTGTGCTTCCCAGCCGCCAGATTGAGTTGCTACGCATTACAGAGAAACGGCAAGCGTACTGTGTCCGTACCAGCAGCCTAGATTTCCCTAAGCAGCCTTACAAGGCCTCTCGAAAGTCCTGCCCTGGCTCTGTTGACAGTTCCCCAACAGAGTCAAAAGCGTCAGGCCACCGCAGCTTGCTGGGGCTACGGACAAGTACTTCTTTTAGTCCAGACCATGACCGGCCGTGTGACAGTTCACAGCGGGTTTACCGCACTCACTCTGTAGAGTGGACACATGATTTCCAAGAGTCCTTGGAACCAAAACTTGTAACAGGCCAAGGGAAAAAGAATAACTCTGTAACTCTACGGATATTTCCACAATACGAGACTGGTCTGTCTAAAGAGATGAGTGTTAAGGTATTGTAGCACCAAGTCTCTGTGTGCATGAGAAAAGAAATCATGTAAAGAGCAATGTTATAGAAGATCCATTCTAGGATTTGTTATCTCTCAGTGTATCAATATTCTTCTCATAGATGGAATTACATTGTACAGACGTATAATATTTGGGTATCTGGTGCGTTTATCAGTACATTTTTACCTGCAGAGAGCCAGAGGGTTGTTTGACTCATTAATTTGCAATACATTGCTCTCCTCTCTAGTACTCTAAGGCAGGGCTGTCCAAGTTCAGTCCTCAAGGATCACCAACAGGCCAGGATGTAAGGATTTCCCTGCCTGAGTACAGGTGGGCCAAACAAAATGAATGAGCCACTGTTTAACTCGGCTGTGATTAATCAGGGAAATCCTTACATCCTGGCCTGTTGGTGATCCTTGAGGACTGAACTTGGACAGCCCTGCTCTAAGTGTTAACTCGTCAAGGACAAGAGGGGTGTTCAATATATTGCACACCTTTCTGATCCTTAAAGGGTTAAGAAGAAAAGTTGAACTATTTGAAAGCTTGGTACATGGTAATTCATCTATAGAAATCCAGTGGTCATCCCATATTACATTACAGCATACAGTGGATTTGCTTTTATATAGGATCACGTTGGCTACTAGAACTTTGAAGTACAGCAGTGCTGTAGATAAATACATGATGGGTGTCCAATCAACACATTAGGTCTTTGTATTGGAAAATGCTGTTTTGGAAAAGAAAACAAAATATAAACACGTGCAATTGTGACAAAATATTTGCTTCCCAAGTGAAAAGTTTAAATCAAAATACAGACCGTTTGGTCAACAAGTTGACTTGTGACCTTGATTTTTTTTCACTCAAAACTGCCTATGTGTCATATCAACCAAACGTCCAACAGATGTGTAGTTTAGGAAATACTTACATTTTTATTTCTGAGGAAAGTGAAAGTGACTGTAGCCTGGTACAGCACAGCTTTTCATTTGCATATGAAACATAACTGAAAACCTTCATTAGCAAATGAAATGGCACTGAAAAGCTTCACTATCTTATGACACATCACTGAAAAGCTTTATTCCCATATGAAACCTTACGGGTACCGCACAGGTACAGCAATTAGCATACGGTACCAAGTATGAATATCCCCTTAACTGTACAATTACTGGTGTTTTGGCTAACATGACACATAAGCAGTTTTTAATGAAGATTTCAAATATGTAAACGTGAATCAAGGTGACATTAAACTCCACTTAAAGAGATAGTAATACTTCATTTTTTCAAGATAATACATTGTATGTATTAAACAAATAAAAAAAAACCATATATTTATTTTTGCCATAACTTTTATAGTTTATAAGTAATTGTGTTCTAAAGTTTACCCCTCCCGCCCCTTTTATCTACGTCCCCTCTCAAGCTGTCAGACTTGGATTCTGGTCTGTGAACAGGATGGATTGTTGGGAGAGCCGAAATAGGAGTAGATACCAAGGAAATCTCCATGGCGACTGTCTACAAAGTGGGTACAGTTTGAGGCAGTAACCATCATCATGAAGATTTCTTTGGTATCCACTTCCGGACAACCCTTCAAGTCTGACAACTTGAGCAGTGATGTAGATAAAAGGGGCGGGAGGGGTAAACTTTAGAATGCAATAACTCCTAAACTATGCAATTTATGGCAAAAATACATACATTGTTTCGTTTATTTCTTTAATACATACAATATATTATCTTGAAAAAATTAAGTATTCCTATCTCTTTAAAAATACTGTATATGTAACCTGGAGCCACTCTTGACTTGGAGAAAGGTCAAACAAAGGTCAAAATCAAAATGTATATATGCTTTGTTCAAAATGTGCAGTCAATTGTACATAATCAACAGAACTGTGCAAACAATCAAAACAGTGTTCAAAAATCTTTGGATGTCTGTCTAAAATCCCAAATTCATTTGTAGAATAAAATATTAAAATTAAAAAGCAATTGAAATCTTATCCGTCTCTGTGTCAAGCAGTTATCCTTGGTGGTCTCCATTTTCTGTTGCATGGTTTGGTTTGGGCATGTTTTCTTGTTAGGAAGCTTTGGAAAGAAGTGGAAGTTGGGCATGTAGACCGTAAGAACACAAACAAGCATTTGTAGTGTCAGAAGCAACACAAATTTACTATTCGCTTTGAATACTCACATTTACATTTGAAGGGATCTCATTTTCCCTATCTGTATTGTGAGCAGTAACCTGTGGTATTGAAGTCCTCTGGGCTGCTTCTTATTCTGTCCACCTTTATGGGTAGTCTAAAGATGCTGCCAGTCTTCAGAACTGCCTCCGATACTTCTACATCTCCACCTAGATGATTCTCTCTCTCCCCATTGTTACTATAGTTAATGGGCAAATTTACATCCATATCCAAAGCATTTCAACACACAAAGTGCCTTTCTCAAGGATAAATGTCAAAATACATAATTTAGAAAGGCCTTTGGAGTGCATCCCAGAGGACTCCAATATCGCAGGTCCCCACTCCCACCAGAGGTAAGGAAAGCAAGATGCCTTTATCCACACACTTTCTGAGTCCAGAAAAGACACACTGCAAACGTATAAATAAGCCAATAGTAAATAATCTTTGCTTTCCATAGTACAATCATTGTTCTTTTGTATTCTTTCTTTACATGTGGGAGGTTGTAGAAAACACTGTATTCAAAGGGATAGTAATACTTCGTTTTAACTTTATTTTATTTTGTAGGCATTAAAAAAACATGAAGAATGATATATGTCTTATCTCTCAAACCTTTATGGTTTAAGAGATATTCACAAGCAAAGTTTCCCCCTCCCGTCCCTTTTTCCTAGTGTAAGCCATCTCTTCTCAGATGTGGAATCCAGTCCATAGACCAGACAGATAACAGCAGGGGACAATCTTTTTACAATGAAAACAGTGAAAGCCCTGCCCCCTTGACAAGTTTTTCAGCTTTTTCCCTTATCTTAATTGAAGATTGTCCCTCTCTGCAGTCTACCTGGGTACCTCCCTTCTGATCTGGCTGAACAGGGGGGGGGAGATATTTTGCTTGTGAATATCTCTTAAACCATAAAGGTTTGAGAGATAAGACTTATATCGTTCTTCATGTTTTTTTAATGCAAAAAATAAAATAAAGATAAAACGAAGTATTACTATCCCTTTAAGATGATGACAGGGGGAGCCCACCAAACATAACTGCTTGATACACCAAGATTTATAAGAGTTCAGTGGCTATTTTTGTTTTAATATTTTCATCTTCAAATGTATTTGGGAAAAAACTGTGCACACCTTTTTCACATTTGTACTGTTTTGTTTGTTTGCACCTCTTTATTATGCGTGATTGATTGCAAATAGAATATATATTTATAGATAGATAGATAGATAGAAATTGGTGAGATGCACTCGCTGTGATTTAAAAGTTATATCTGACTGCTCATCAACCAATCATAAAAACATACAGTTTGGAGAGGAAGGACGGAACCCAGAAGAACACATAAGACAGCAGGACATAGCATATATACCCAGCGAACACACAAATTATGTTAAAAAGGTGCCAGATGGACCCATACCTACACCAATCAACTGTGATGATGATGCAGTAGACAAGGAAGACTCCCAATCCCAACTAACAAAATTATCCTAAATATCACTCATAGTAAATGAAGGAACAGTGAGAAGATACTGTTAAAACCGAGAAGAAATAAATTGGTCTATACTTTTGACAAGTGATTGGTGTAGGTATGGGGCCATCTGGCGCCTTTTTAACGTAATTTGAGTGTTCACTGGGTATATATATGCTATGTCTTGGTGTGTTATGTGTTCTTGATAAAGGTCATAACCTCTGGCCGAAACATCGAAATAAACGAGTGCTTTATGTGCAAAATGCTCCTGTGAGTGCTGTCCTTCTTCTCCAAACTATATATATATATACTATTTGTTTTGAAAATGAATATGCAACATGTCTGCTCAAAAGCATGGAAATGCAAAAATCAAAGAGACATATAAGGTTGCCACATAGCCAGGACCTGGTTGGTCCGTAAGATTTGTACCTGAAACCAATATTAATAATATAAATAAAGATTGTATAAAAATTATATTAGGGGGCAAATTCAGGTTAAAATCACCTGAAAACCACAAAACACAGCTGCTATTAACAATTAATTATTGCTCAAGTTGAATTGCCCCTTACACACAGACAGTACTACACACTGGTTCAAGGAGAGCCTGTCCATGGAACCTTCTCACTGCTAATTTGGTCTTTATCATTACTGACTCATTAAACATGTCATTGTGTTTAGTAGAATTGGGGAGGGACAACCCTTCTGACTTGTTTAGCAGCTGAAACAAAAAAAAAATGTTTGTTTGAAACCAAACAATATCTGTAGACAATCTATTCTTTAATAGGGTTTTTCTTTTTATTGTTTCTCTCCATTCTCATGTGTCCAGTTGCATATAACAAGCAAAACACCTGCTCGGGAGGTGGTCAAGCTGGTGGTTCTACAGATGAATGAGATCTCCAGAAATGTGCTGGGTAACACAGAAGCCTACTGCTACGCAGAAGATCAGCTGGACCATTTTGCATTGGTTTACACTTCGGAAAATAGTATGGAACAGTGGCTAGCTGATGATTTTCTGCCTTTCTCACTCCAAGCCACCTGGAGCAAGGGTCATTTCTCTGTTCGAATTCGAGAGACATCTCCTTTGCTTTTCCAGTATGGTCCAGCTACGACTGTATAAGGGTTTGAAGCTGGGACGTGAAGTGAACCTTTAAAACTTCCAAGGGACCATAATAGGCACAGGCAACCTTCAGCACACCAGCTGTTGGAGACTACAATTCCCATCATCCTCAACCAATCAAAGGCTGGTTGGGAATGATGGGAGATGTAGTACCAAACAGCGGATGTGCCGAATGATAGCCCTGGACTATAAAATCTATGTCAATGCTTCCTTCTTTAAATAACGGATCCCCCACCCTGTGAAAAGAACTCTGGACAATGGAAATTTGGTTTTATGTTTTATTTTCTTCTTTCTTTGTCAACCAAAGACTTATTTTCCTGACTGAAAAAGACGTTTGGTTGCTACATGAGGGAGCAAGTATCTTTCACCACAACTTGTTCCGTGAAAAGGAATTAAAAAAAAAAAAGATAAAATAATATTTTTAGAAGAACAACATAAAATACACAACTCACAAAAAAGAAGCAATATATATTTCTCCTCCCCCACCATCCCTTTCAGAGCAACATTTGGGTTTTTATTGATCTTCAAGCCACAAAGGCTTAATGAGATGCTGGATGCTGAGTCTTCTGTGTGTATTCCAAGTAAAAGAACAGAAAATTCGTATTAAAAAAAAAAAAACTTCACATAACCAGAAGAAATTTTTTTTATAAAAAAAAAATATATTGTTTATTGTGCTTGTTTTGCTGTATCCTATATGATATTTTGTTGCACAAAAGTTCATAACTCAAATCGGGACTCATGTGTAAAGGCAAAGTGGGCAATTCTGGGGCATATTAACTGCACCATAGGAGACAAACAAGCTTTCCCTTGGATGTAAATTGTGTTTTTAGAAGAGCACTTTATTGGAAAATATCTGCGTTATAGAGGTGTACCTGCTAAGTAAAACAAGGGTGCTCCCACAACTGGGAGATTTTTAATGTAAAAGTTACTACAGCTCAAATTTATGCTTTTATCTGCATTGCATGGGACACTTTGGGTCATAGACTATCGCTCTCCATAGTAAGTGATAGAAACAGCAACACCTGATGCCCGCAACAGAAATTGCAGTTTAATGTAAAATAGGAACATCTGAACAGAGATAACGATTGAATCAAACATCTCCTAGTAGTGAAGCTTTCCTTGTTTTACTCAGCAGGAAAATCCTTGTTACATATATTATTCTCATTAAAAAATGTTTATGGCTACTTTAACCTCTTGAGGACAAGAGGAGTGCAAAACGCATGACTTTCCAATGCATTTGCGCTCCCCTTAGGTCCACAAGACATTAGCTGTTTGGATGCTAAAGAGGTCTCTGAGTGGAGACTTCTCTAGCAGTCAGTGAGTTGATTATGAAGCCCCATTTAAACTAAGGGGAACTATTAATCCTTTCCTCTGTGATTAAGTTGGTTTGCACGAGAATTGCCCCCATTTAACTTTAGTACGAATGACATTGTTTTCTTTAAAAAAAAAAAAGAAGAAAAAAAGAAAAATTTCAAATGCCAGGATAACTGGAATGTGTGTGTGTGTGACTTGACCATCTTATACTTTAATGTTTCACTTGAATGAAAATATCACAGATCACACACAGACTTGCCTTCTTAAATTCTGTTAATATATTTTCCCAGTTGATATTCAGTCAGTGCCATGGCTGAGTTTTCTATTTGTTTCAGTGGTTGTGATTTGGCCTGCGTATGTTCAACAGCATGATGTCTCAAGTACGCCTCTGTTAGTTAATGGTTCTTTTGAAATCTTTTGTGGTCCACAGTACAGATTTGGTGGTGCTTCCATGAGACTTCAGATGGACTCACTCTTCTCAAGGTCGTACCACTCCCAAGGTTAAACACAAGCAAACTATCTTTTGAATTGTTTGTTATATTAATGTTGAAAAAATTGTTCTACTTATGCATTTATATTGTTACAATATGTTCCTACCTCCGAGTTGATGCCCATCTCTTTAACTCGACCTCCTTCAGTTTGTTTGCTTTGTCCTCCTTCATGAGCCAGACTAAAAGAAACATATCAACGTTTACTGTTTTTTTCAGTAATAATAAAGTCACCACACAGTGATAAAAAAAATATAAAACACTGGTGCTATGAGTGTAAACATATTAAATATTTTTTAAATAATATATTTGTCAATATCGTAAACAATCCTGGGGATATGTACTTTTCAGGAACTTGGAGATGTCAAAGGAATAGTAATGCTTTTTTTATGGTAACATTTATTTATATATATATATATATATATATATATATATATATATATATATATATATATATGTGTGTGTAGAAAGCACTGACAGTCAATGTCATTATATGGACTGGGTACGCAGTCATCATTCATTCAGATTGAGGTGTAGTACTCTTGGGACTTCATAGGTTTTCAAACAGAGGAAGTTGTCAATGTTTCAGGTAAAGAAATATTAATACCCTTATCTGTTATCTTTTTATACCCAAAACACTGACAATAAACTTCACCTGCTTGCAAACCTAAGAAGAATTCCCTTGAGTTCTGTTCCTCAATCTTCTATCTTCCTTTGTATATCTTTCTACCTGTCTGTCTGTCTATCTATCTATATAGATAGATAGTGGGTGGTAGATACAGTGTTAAACAAATATTTGACACACCAGTCAAGCCATAAGACTTGCTTTTCCCACAGAAATCTCACATTTGCAACAGCTCATGTGCACCAAGCCTCAATAGCAAGCCAGTAAAACCAACCTCATGCTGATGAGATGCATTAACAACAAAACAGCTGTCCATGAGTGGTTCACTGGCTTTGCATCTCTTCCTGAGTTGTGTCTTAAAGCTGTTACTCAGCATACACATACTTTAAGGAATCCATGTAAAAGGTGATTCCTTGTTAAACTTATTTGCATATGCCTACCCAGAATCCCTTTCAGTAGTAACAAAACTGCAAATGTGAGATTTCTGTGGGAAAAGCAAGTCTTATGGCTTGACTGGTGTGTCAAAATTTTGTTTAACGTTTTATCTACCACCCACCAAATTCAGAATGTTTTGATTGATTGAAGAAAAAAAAAAAAACAAAAAACAAAAACATAAAGTCAGACAAGTTTGAGAAGTTATAACTTTTGAATGAATTATCACCAGGCAGTGGGGCTTCTATTTTTTTAATGCATTAGGAAAAGCGCTACAAGGTATATTTTGCCATAATAAAATATTGGTATTATTTTAAGGTGTTTCTTGTGGGAGACCATGTAGGTCATATGCAAAATGTGAAAATGGAAAAATTCCAGCCCACAGCAGGGCCACACCTAGAGTACAATCTCATTTAGCACACAAGTGATATACATAGATGAACATAAATATCCCAGAGCATATCATACTGCTCCTGCCCAGATGACAGTCCAGCAATGAAATGTAAGGCAGTTCCACTCTGAGGGAGAGAAGCAGCCAACAACATCAGGGGTACAGTTTGCCTTTGATTGGTCACCATAATGGTAATGGGGGGGAATCCTGATGCGAACCCTTGCTCATGAGTACATCAAGGGATCAGCAACACACAACTAGTGATATCCAAGACTGATTGATGATATTGAAGAAGGCCAAAATAGATTCTGGTGATTGGCTGGGTCTCCTGACAGAATTTCCTGGTAGTTTGTGGCTTGACTACCATCTGAGCAGAACCAGAATGATGTACTTCAGGACAGTTCTTCTCTGTGAATGGCACTTGTAATCAACAAAAAGATTGTGCTCTGGGTAGGATCCCAGTCTTACCTAGTCGAGCATCTCTGACCTCTACTTTGCATATGTTAATTACCATTGGTCATCTTAAGGGTAATAGAGTAATCTAAATGTGGCTCTCTTGTTCACTAGTTCCTAAGGACATCAGCTGCAGATTAGTGTTGAGATCCAAGTAGGCTGAACTTTTTTTTTTGTGGTGCTTTTTTTTTCCAGAGAGGAATTTAGTGGCTGGGCTGTTATCTGGGCAGGACCAGCACAATATACTTCAGGATGTTTCTTCTCTGTGAATGGCACTTGTGAGCTAAAAGAGATTTCCCTCTTGGTAGGGTACCAGTTCTGCCTGGTTGTGCATCTCTAACCTCTACATTGTGTATAATTACCTTTAGGCTTTGACACCCTCAGGGTAATAGGGGAAGATGTAGATCTGTTGCTCTCGATTGCACTGCAAGATCTACTACACAATACATAGCAAGGCTTAGGAAGGACGGAACATACGTGTGGGGTTGGCTGCTTTCTTGTTCAGTGAGAAATTACCTGGCATTTTGTGGCTGGACTGTCATCAAGATATGTCTTCTCTATGAATGGCATAAAATGGCAAAAACCTAAAATTCTTATACAAGCACTCATCCTATCCAGCATGGACTACTGTAAACTCCTCACTGATCTTCCTGCCTCTCAACTCCATATACTTCAATTCATATAGAATGCAGCACCAGGAGTTACTTCAATGTCACCTTGGTTTGTGTCCCCCCACCGAACCCCCCCCCCCAATGGCAGCCTATCAAACTTTAGATATGTAACAAAATCCTGCTTCTCTCTTTCAAGACCCTTCTCTCTACCCATTCCTACATTTCCACTCTTATCTCCTGTTATACCCCATCTCGCCACTTACATTCAGCCAACAGCATACTTTTCTCAGCTCTTTTTGTGCCTACAGCTCTTTCGTATCAAACCTGTTTCTCTCTCTGTACGTTACCTATAGAATGTCCTACTGCCCAGCCTCCATCAGGCACTACTAATGCAGTCTTAAAGTCTTGCTTAATATCACACCTTCTCAACAAAGTTTCATCAGACTAGAAGGCACATAAAATTTATTTATTTATGTTTATCCTATACTGACCATAGCTCTAGTACTGTATTCCACACTTACCCCTTATGTGCTCTATTTCCCTGTACCACTTTGGATTGAAACCTTTTGAACTGGGATCCCATGTCCAGCATTTCACTTTAACAAACCAAAAATGGTGTGAGAGGCACTGAGTACGAACAAAAGCACAATGGCCTGGTCTATGGCTAGTCCCCGCTCAAGAGCATCACATTTTACCCCTCTAGTGCCATTACAGAGGAGAAATTTCCACATATATATTAGACTAACCCCACCCATAAGAGCGGTCCAGTACTAAAATGACGGGCAAGTCTCCTCTGCACGGAAAAAACAGCTAACCCCAGACGTACGTTTCGGCCTTATTTTGGGCCTCGTCAGTGAGGTGCAGCTGGCTTCCCTAGGCACAGAGAGCAAGGGGTCCATGTCTGGATTACTCTTTATACTTAGGAAGAGACCCTAAGTTTTTTGCAGAAACAAGCTAAAAATGATGTGAGAGGCTCTAAGTACAAACAAAAGCACAATGGCCTGTTCTCCGGCTAGTCACCACTCAAGAGCATCACGTTTTAGCTCACTAGTGCCATTACAGAGGAGAAATTTCCACATACATATTAGTCTAACCCCACCCATAAGGGCAGTCCAGTATTAAAATGATGGACAAGACTCCTCTGCACGAAAAAAAACCAGCTAACCCCAGACATATGATTCAGCCTTATTTTGGGCCTCATTGGTGAGGTGCAGCTGGCTTCCCTAGGCACTGAGAGCAAGTGGTCCATGTCTGGATTACCCTTTACACTTAGGGAGAGACCTTAAGTGTTTCGCAGAAAAAAGCCAAAAATTATGTGAGAGGCTCTGAGTACGAACAAAAGCACAATGGCCTGTTCTCCGGCTAGTCACCGCTCAAGAGCATCACATTTTAGCTCTTATGGGTGGCATTAGTCTAATATGTATGTGGAAATTTCTCCTCTGTAACGGCACTAGAGAGCTAAAATGTGATGCTCTTGAGCGGTGACTAGCCGGAGAACAGGCCATTGTGCTTTTGTTCGTACTCAGAGACTCTCACATCATTTTTGGCTTGTTTCTGTGAAACACTTAGGGTCTCTCCCTAAGTGTAAAGGGTAATCCAAACATGGACCACTTGCTCTCAGGGCCTAGGGAAGCCAGCTGCACCTCACCAACGAGGCCCAAAATAAGGCTGAAATGTACATCTGGGAGTAGTTGCTATTTCTGTGCAGCGAAGACTTGCCCATCGATTTAGTACTAGACTGCCCTTATGGGTGGGATTAGTCTAATATGTATGTGGAAATTTCTCCTCTGTAATGGTGCTCGAAAGCTAAAATGTGATGCTTTTGAGGGTGACTAGCGGGAGAACAGGCCATTGTGCTTTTGTTTGTACTCAGAGCCTCTCACATCATTTTTGGGTTGTTTCAGCATTTCACTTTGCAAGGTACTTATGACCTTGTATTGTTGAAACCCTTAAATAGTTAAGCACTGATTACACTTGTGGTGCTATATAAATAAACATATTCATTCATTCATTCATTCATTCAATGGAACTTGTAATATAAAAAAGACTGCACCCTGGGTAGGATCCCAGTCCTACCTAATCAAGCTTCTCTGACCTCTACTTTGCATATGCTAATTACCTTTGGGCTTGGTCACCCTAAGGGTAATAAAGGAATCCAGATGTAGATCCCTTGCTCACGAGTGCGTTGAGAGATAAGCTGCATATTGTTGATGAGCATCAGATGCAAAAAAAAAAAAAAGTGAAAAACAGTGCAGTCTTGTAAATAACAATAGAGCAATTTACTTAATGACCCTTGAGTGTCCTGGCATGTCTTGGCAAGGATTGTGTTAAGGATAGAGGGACCACACCTTACCTTTAACTGGGGACACATTGAAAAATGCATACTGCAGGGCTACTTTGATTTCAGTGCAGTCCTGAAATATGCCTATTTCTATGTGTCCCCGGATAAAGGTGAGGTCTGGTCACCCTAATTAAAGACCCAGGACCCTCATGGAATTCAGGGCTCCCCGAGGGGCTGCAAGCCATTTGGGGAGCCCTGAAACTGAATCGTGAAAAAAAAAATGGTCCGTGGTCCTTAAGTGACGGCCGCGTTAATGATCGGCCGTCCTTAAGAGGTTAAACAAAATTGATAATGACTAGAACTGGTGGCTACCTGCACTTTTTTATGAATAAAGTTCATTCAAATTGTTCTTTTAAAGGGATAGTAATACTTAATTTTAACTTTATTTTATTTTGTAGACATTAAAAAACATGAAGAATGATATAAGTCTTATCTCTCAAACCTTTATGGTTTATGAGATATTCACAAGCAAAGTTCCCCCTCCCGCCCCTTTTACCTAGTGTAAGCCATCTCTTCTCAGATGTGGAATGCAGTCCATAGACCAGACAGATAACAGAAGGGGACACTCTTATTCCTATGAAAACAATGAAATCCCTGCCCCCCTTGACAAGCTTTTCAGGTTTTTCCCTTATCTTAATTGAAGATTGTCCTTCTCTGCAGTCTACCTGGGCACCTCCCTTCTGCTCTGACTGAGCAGTGTTACATCAGTAAAAGGGGCGGGAGGGGGACACTTTGTCATTGAATTACTCTGGAACTACAACTCTGACAGAACTGAAATAACGCTCTCCAAAGTCCAAATACTATGATGATTAATTAGAGCTGCTTTTATTATGAAACATTACTATCCCTTTAAAGGAGCAGTATATGTTATAGAGATACAGAAAGCCTACTTTGCTGAAAGTTCAAACTGACAGGAAGTGGCTCAGCAGTTTATATATCCGTGGAAAACTGTACTCAGTGACTCATGTCTACCATATAATGCAACAGAATAACTATGTGAAACGTCTCCAGTAGAGGGCAACAATAATGTAAAAAACCAACAGTTTAAATTGTAATAACTCAGGAAAGTGCATCTTCCATCCATGTGAGCTCACTTATTTCACTTGGTAGGAAAGTCCCCATGTTTCTTTGCAAACAAAGTTTACTGCTTTTTTAAAATAGCTAACAAGCTATAATTCACCATTGTTATCAATAAAAAAAATTAATTCTGTCACATATTTAGTTCTGATCATGTGCCTTAGGATTTAACCCTTTGAGTGCCAGAGGGGTACGCAATGCATTGCTTTGCAATGCGTTGCGTACCCCTTTGGCACTCAAAGGGTTTTAAAAAAAAAAAAAAAACTGACTCCTGTGACATAGGCTATATACAGACTGAATGCAACAGACATGTTTTCTTTTTAAGAGAGAGAGAGAGTAGCCAGGCCATATGTTCCTGAGAAAAACCACATAAAGCACCAGGGATTTGAACTTCTGAATGGTATGCAACTGTTCCACACAGATAACAACCTGCCGGTCTTAACACTGAGCCACGAGCCACAATAATAGAAGTCATTTGATTCTAGAAAGTCTAGAAAAAATGTGAAACACTTGAATATACACACACACACAGAAGGGAGCTCAAACCCCAGGCATTAGCCAGGCAGTCTGTCCCATAGTTACAACCTAGTTGTTGAAATTAAATGCTAGCACCTCCTAAATTTATCCTGAAGAGTGCAGGAAGCAGATCTAAATTTAGGCCACTGTGTCTTTTAAGAAAACATTCCTGGAGTTGATTTTAATAGCATCAGATTGTACAGCCTGTGCACTCATGGAGAGAGTAAGTAGATCCTATGGCCTCTTTCGATAGGGATACTTTGTTCAGCAGCATATGGGATATGCCCTTTAACCTGCTGAATGCCAGAGGGGTTTGCAACGCATACCCCTCTTGCACTCAAAGTGTTAATCCTTTGGGTGCTAGAGATTTCTCTACATCCAAGTGATTCATGTGATCATAATTCATTTATAAAGACCAGAACTCTCCACAGACTGCAACAGCGCCCCCTATAAAATGGAATGGACAAGGGAAATATTAATGGGCACTTACAAGTCTGTATGAAAAACTGTATATTATAGGCTTTATCCTGGTGAGTAAAACAGTGGTGCTCCCTCTGCTGGAAGTTGCTGGAAAGTTCACATGTAAGTGCCTAAGGTAAGCCCTACATCATTTTACCCCATATATTTTCAAGAATCAGACAGGTCATCCAATAGGTTAAGACCCCCATGTAGCAGTTTTTCCCATCCAATAGACTGTGGTGTTCCAAAGTAGCCATGTCACACATCCGATATCCTAGTTTCCCTAGGTGGCCATATCACCCAAATAATAGCCTAAAGTTCTCCCATGTAGCCCTTTCATCCATCAAGTACCAAAGGGTGTTTCCAAGTAGTCTTGTCATCCATCCACCTTGTTGTCCCCATAGCCTTGCCATCCACAAGATTATTTAAAGTACCCCCAGGTAGCCATATAATCCAAAATAGCCTAAGGCACTTCTATGTAGCAATGTCACACATCCAGTAGCCTAGGGTGCCCCCAGGTAACCTTAGCATGCATCCAATAGCCTATGGTGCTATCACGGTCCCCGTGTTTTTGCTGTCAATCTTGGCTGTATACCTATGCATTGGAGGAAGCTGATTGGCCCGCCCAGGATGTTCCTTTATATGCTGGAGGTTGGGCACTTGTCAGTTGCCCTTTCGTGGTGTTCCTGTTCCTACGCTTTGTTGCTAGTTCCAGTATCTCCTGTGTACCGACCCGGCCTGCCTGACTACTCTGCGGTTCCTGCTCCGTGATCTGACCCGGTTCTGGCTGACGACCCTGCTCCGTGATCTGACCCGGTTCTGGCTGACGACCCTGCTCCGTGATCTGACTCGATTCTGGCTGACGACCCTGCTCCGTGATCTGACCCGATTCTGGCTGAAGACCCTGCACCGTGATCTGACTCGATTCTGGCTGAGGACCCGACTTCGTGAACTGACTTGTTGCTGGCTGCTGAATAAGCTCCGTGATTGACCTGCTTCTCGTTGGTGAAGTCTGCTGCTGTCCGGTTCCTGTTCCGGTGTTCCAGTACTCTGCAGTCGCTCCGGCGACATTCTGAACTGTATAGAGACTCACTGTTTCTCTCTCTCGGCAGTAAGCTGTGACCTAGGGTACTCTGCCTTATGCTGGTTGCTGTCACTCCTTCTCATACCGAACCACTTAACCCGTGCGGTGCCATTGGTCTCCGTGGTGTGCCTTCCGTAATATCCAAGTATATGGTTAACTGCTGAGCCACTTATTGGTGTTCCTCTCTGTATCTTACGAGCTCCCTCTGTGCACCGACGGCCGGTGCTCGGTGTCTGTTAGTCCGCTCGCTACAGTAGTAGCTGCACCGGAGGGGTGCTCTGGCTCCGGCCTATTCACGATAGAGGATACGCTTTCAGCCGCACTTCCAGTGCGCCGGCTCCATACAGCTTGTGCAGTAACCTTCACTGTGGCATCCAAGGGGTGTCCAGGCCCCATCTGTTTGGCACTCGCAGGGTTATTACGTAAACTAGTAATGGCGTTTATGGTTCTGGTTTCCAGCACTGGCAGTAGTATTCCCAGACAGCCCACGGAGGTGGTATTGGTTCAGCTTTGGTCATAAGGGCGCAGTCCTATTTCTACTTGAGAGTGTATTCAGTCAAACACCATTTTTATCATTACTTGCCAGTGACTGTTCGATATATCCTGGGCGTTGGCCTGTCCTGATCCTCTCTGCTGTTGTGCACCTATTAACCCTTAGGGGTTATTCTCCATGATATCATTGTGTGCATTCACTTGTCAGTGTTTCCATTACTGTTATTCTTGTACTGGCCCTTAGGGGCACTATTTTACTATCCAGTTCAATAAAACTGTGTTTTTACTTCATAACCTGGTCTGTGTGTCAGAAAACCGTAACAGGTGCCCCCAGGTTGCAATTTCACATATCCAATTGCCTACTGGATCCCCAAGTAGCAATGTCACCCAAACGATGCTTCAAGGTAGTCATGTCACACATCAATAGCCTAGGGTGCCCCTTGGTAACTATGTCACATACCAATAGCCTAGGGTGCCCTCAGGTAGTCTTGTGATACATCTAATAGCCTGGTGTGCCCTCAGTTAGCAATGTCACACATCGAATAGCCTACGGTGCTCCCAGGTAGCTTTATCATACATCCAATAGCCTAGGGTGCCCAAAGTAGCAATGTTACTCAAATGTTGTTACAAGGTAGTTATGTGACACAACAATAGCCTAGGGTGCCCCCTGGTAACCGTATTACAATCCAATAGCCTAAGGTGCCCCCCAGGTAGCAATGTGACACATCTCCTAGCATAGGATGGCCCCTGGTAGCCAAGCCACCCTCCCAATAGTATATAGTCCTAAAAGGTTGCCATGGCAGCCATCCAGTAATCTAGGGGATCGACTGGAAACCTCTATAGCAACCAAGAGTTTACAAACTACATTTAAATGAATATCAATGTTTTCTTGTTCCCTGTGGTTCAGCTGATTTGCCACAGAATAGTTCTACTTTTACCGTTATACTTATGACCCTATGTTCTCTGCTACACTTGACCTCAGTCACTACAAGTTGAATACAGAATATTTTTTAGGGTTGGATCTGTCTGCACACAGTTTTATAAAAGTACAGCCAAGGCCAAAACAATAAGGTGTCATCTCTTTCTAGACATTCCCTCTTTATCCTCGTAGCTGGCAGTTGTCACCCCTCAGTGGGGCTACAAGTGTAAAGTTTCCTCTGCAGTAAGCAATCTAATGGCCTCTCGAGGAGAAATCTTTGTGCTCAGTAGTGTCCCTATTGGCCTGAGTACCCTGAATTGAATGACCTACAGTCAAACAGGGCCCTCACTTCTGTGTTAAACTCTGAGGCTGATGTACTGTGGAAAAGTAGCATTCATAAGGTTAAAAGTACCATTTCACTCAATGTATATTAAAAGTCAGAGAAGTTCAACTAGAAACAAATCTGCAATATGAATTTGCAGGATCTATAATAATGGTGTCTTACCCAGGGTGCGATCTCTTTTAGCCCACTAGCACCTTTCACAGAGAGGAAATATCCTAAAGCACATTATATTGGTCCTTCCATTACAGCAGTCCAACTACAAAATGCCAGATAACTCCTCTCTGAGCAAGAGAAACAGCCAGCCCCAGACATATATTTGGGCTTTATTGAGCCTGATCAGTAAGGTGTAGCTGATCTCTCAGCACTGTGAGCAAGGGGTCCAGTGCTGGATTCACTATTACACTTGGGGTGACTAATTCCAAGGGTAATTTAAATATGTATATTAAAAGTCAGAGAAGCTCAACTAGGAATGAACCTGCAATACAAATTTGCAGACTCTATAGGAATGGTGTCCTACCCAGGGTGCAATCTCTTTTAGCCCACTAGTGCCTTTCACAGAGAGGAAATATCCTAAAACACATCATATTGACCCTGCCCTTACAGCAGTCCAACCATGAAATGCCAGGTAATTCCTCTATGAGCAATAGAAGCAGCCAACCCCAGACATACGTTTCAGCCTTGTTGGGCCTCGTCAGTGAGGTGTATCTGATCTGTCTAAGCACTGTGAGCAAGGGGTCTAATGCTGGATTCAATGTAGAAACAAGACTGCACTAGCTTGAATCATGTATGTCCAGACAGTATAAAATATTTATACCTTTATTTTTCCAGATAATAACATATTCTTCACAGACCACTTTACGGGTTGAGGGCAACATACAGGATTCGGCTAGAGCAGCAGCGTTACTGATCCAATCGACATGTTTCGTGTGTATCAGGTTAATCATGATGGCAAACAGCTTCCCACAAGTCCCGTTAGTTTAAAAGTTCGAGGAACCAATAGGAAACATTGTACCAATCTTCAAGCCAATGAAAATCACTAATAGTCACCTATACATAGTAGCAACATCAGACACTGACGTACTTTTAAAGGAACATACCTTAATAAAATTTTATAATTGCATCAGTCCATCTCATGGATCACAAAAATACAAGTGCAATACCCCAAAAAGAGGGGAAAACGTAACACAATTACGATATTATGAGCCTGCAAAATTCTAATCCACAATGCAGACTGTTAAAGCTAGCCTCCTAATGGAATTACAATATCTAATTGTTGCCGCTTGCAAATAAGTCAGCCAAACTTACAAAAATTAAGGGCGATATATAATGTATCATCCGTATCTGACAAATGGTAAAATAATTAAAGGGATAGTAATACTTCGTTTTATCTTTATTTTATTTTGTAGGCATTAAAAAAACATGAAGAACGATATAAGTCTTATCTCTCAAACCTTTATGGTTTAAGAGATATTCTCAAGCAAAGTATCCCCCACCCCCCTGTTCAGCCAAATCAGAAGGGAGGTGCCCAGGTAGACTGCAAAGAGGGACAATCTTCATTTAAGATAAGGGAAAAAGCTGAAAAACTTGTCAAGGGGGGCAGGGCTTTCATTGTTCTCATAGGAAGAAGATTGTCCCCTTCTGTTATCTGACTGGTCTGTGGACTGTATTCCACATCTGAGAAGAGATGGCTTACACTAGGTAAAAGGGGCGGGAGGGGAAACTTTGCTTGTGAATATCTCTTAAACCATAAAGGTTTGAGAGATAAGACTTATATCGCTCTTCATGTTTTTTTAATGCCTACAAAATAAAATAAAGTTAAAATGAAGTATTACTATCCCTTTAACCAAAATCGCTTCACCATGGCAGACTCAACCTTAAAACAAACAGACCCACTACAAGAGTAGGAGAAGTACAGCCCTTATTACAAACTTTAAATAAAATCAATAACGAGGATACTGCTTTGATGGAAATATATATATATATATATATATATATATATATATATATATATAAACAAAATTTGCATAGTAGTTGTATAATCAGAGGAGCATTCACACTATGTTGATATCAAAAAGCTTTTACCCATAAATTGCAATAACCGACTTTCAATAGTGTGAAGTGCATGACGGAGACAACGACTTGTGCACATTCACGGGAGGGAGTAATTATATAAAGCAAAACACATCGTAACTCTCATTCAAACCTCCTGGATATCTTGTTACACGTGTGAATATCCAGAAGGCTTCCCACTGTAATAGCCGACAGTACAAGTCTCCACCACGCACACCAAGCTTCACTCTCTCAATGATCTGAGCTGGTAATATATCTGTATTACCACTATGCTATTCCTTGAAGTGACTTGAGATTGTTGATTTAAATCCTGGATTTCTCACATCACTCAGATGTTCATTTAACCATTCTCTCATTGCCCGCGATCTCCGTCTGGCACTGTAGTAATGCAGAGCGCTGGGAGATGACATCATCTCCCAGCGCTCTGCATTACTGAAGAGGACCACACGGGAGATCGACACACCTCTCCAGACTCCTGCCACTCCAGGGAGGTAGGAGGTAAGGGCATTTTGGAGAGGGCAAATATAGTCGAGGGGGGGCGAATGTGGTCGGGGGGCCCATGGCGCTTCTTGCACCAGGGCCCGGAGGCTTCTAGTTACCCCTCTGGTTCTTAATGTCTTACCCACATTCTGGACACCACAGATGCGGCATGTCAACAGATAGACTATTCCACGTGTGGCACAGTTAGCATATGTTCGCATAGTGTATTCTTTCCCTGTCACACTAGAAACAAAATTGATTGAAACCTTAATATATTTACAACAGGGCTTATTATTTTAAATCCTTTGCTACTAGCCAGACCTGAAAAGTTACTCTCCACTGTAAGCCATAACATACCCACCAGTGCTGAATTTCTACTCGCCAGGGCTAAATTTTCACTCGCCATTGGCTAGTGGTGAGTGGAAATTTTGAGCCCTGTTTACAACATTGACATCTATTGCTGTCGCTTCTGTAATTCCCATCTGTGGACAGCCAGTTTTTAGAGGATTTCTTCCTGTCAGTAACATACATACTGGATGAGGCTAGATTACCCAAAATTGTCCCTCTCCTTGACACAAATCTAAAGGCTCCAGTCACTACTTTTTGTAGTTTACTGACTGGTATGTGTTTTTTATGATATTACATATTTTAGAAAATTCCTTACTATATTCTGTAGAAAACACAATCTTATTTTGTTGACCTGTCACCTGTTCTGGTTTCATTTTTTATTCCTTAATAATTCCTTTCTATCATCTTCTTTGGCAAGATTATAAGCCCTATCAAGCATCCACTTTGGATACCCTCTTTGCAAAAATCTGGCATAACGTTTTTGTGAACGGTCTTCAAATGATTCTTCTGTTGAACAGTTACATTTTAAAGTTTAAATGGGTAGTAATGTTTCTTAATAAAAACAACTCTAATTAATCATCATAGTATTTGGACTTTGGAGAGTGTTATTTCAATTCTGTCAGAGTTGTAGTTCAAGAGTAATTCAATGACAAAGTATCCCCCTCCCACCCCTTTTACTGATGTAACACTGTTCAGCCAGAGCAGAAGGGAGGTGCCCAGGTAGACTGCAGAGAGGGACAATCTTCAATTAAGATAAGGGAAAAACCTGTCAAGGGGGGCAGGGCTTTCATTGTTCTCATAGGAAGAAGATTGTACCCTGCTGTTATCTGTCTGGTCTATGGACTGCATTCCACATCTGAGAAGAGATGGCTTACACTAGGTAAAAGGGGCGGGAGGGGAAACTTTGCTTGTGAATATCTCTCAAACCATAAAGGTTTGAGAGATAAGACTTATATCATTGTTCTTCATGTCTTTTTAATGCCTACAAAATAAAATAAAGATAAAACGAAGTATTACTATCCCTTTAAACTGTCCAACTGGTATTCCCTTGATGGTGTGTCTGGGGTGGCAGCTGTCTACTCTTAAAAGTCTATTACCTGCTATGGGTTTTCTATATACCTCCGTGTCTATGTCACCAGTAATGGAACTACTTCTCAAAGTTAAATCCAAAACTTGTATGTGTGTCTTATTATGTCCGAAAGTAAAGTTTGAAATTAAGACTTCATTGTTCAAATAGGGCAACATTTTTTTTATCTCTGCAGTAACACCACGCCAAATGGACAAGAGATCATCTATGTACCTGCCAAACATGACCACACTCTCTGTATGTGGGTTACCAGCTCCAAAGACACAGTACTCCTCCCCCCAACCCATAAATAGGTTTGCATGGGAGAACACAAATTTTGTGTCCATGGAAGTCCTGCATCTTTGGAGGTAGAATCCAATGCTGGATTCCCCTAATTACCCTTGGGGTGACCAATCCCAAGGGTAACTTGCATCTGGGGTTGGCTGCTTCTCTTCTTAGAGAGGAATTGCCTGGCATTTTGTGATTGGACTGCTGTAATGGCAGGACCAATAAGATGTGTTGTAGGATATTTTCTCTCTGTGAAAGGCACTAGTGGACTAAAAGAGATTGCACCCTGGATAGGACACCATTCCTATAGAGCCTGCAAATATGTATTGCAGGTTCGTTCCTAGTTGAGCATCTCTGACTTTTAATAACCATTTCACTCAATGGGCATTTTATTTGTATGGTGCAGTTGGTTTGCACCAGAGATATGGAAGATCTCATAATTGCCTTATAGCGCAACTCTGTACTTTATTGAATATGGCCCTTAGTAACATAAAACCTCTTTCGTTTCACCAATATCAATAAACTATTCATAACACACCTCATTGATACTCATATACTAAAAACGTGAGAAATTGTTGCGCAAACAAACCACAACAGGGAACAAATAAAAAAATCCCCATAATTCCCACTGATTTAAATGGGAACTTTAACCCCCTGAATGCTAGCGAGTTCTCCAGTGCACTGATTTGCACTGCATTAGAAACTTAACTAGCATTCAAGGGGTTAAAAACTATTTCTCCCTGTAGTAGGGTGACTATACCCTTTAACCAGCGTTGCATATGAAAAATGCATACTGCAGGGCTGTTTTGATTTCAGTGGAATTTGATACAGTGCCACACAGAAGGCTGGGTATAAAATAAGGAAATTGGGGCTAGGAGATAACCTTTGCAATTGGATACAAAACTGGTTGAAGGATAGGGAACAGTGTGTGGTTGTAAATGGACAATTCTCCAATACAGTTAAAGTGGAGAGGTCTGTTAAATTGTGGAATTCCTTGCCCAAGGAGGTGGTTATGGCAGATACAATGGATACATTTAAGAGAAGATTAGATACATTTCTTTCAAAAGGGAACATACAGGGTTATACTGTATATTAGTAGGCAGATCAGGAAGGTCTGATAAAGACTAACTTATTTGGTAGTAGGAAAGCTATAAAATTCTCAGTCACTAGGGTATGAGGCAAAGGTTGAACTTGATGGACTTGTGTCTTTATTCAGTCTAATTTACTATGTTACTATGAATCCTGAAATCTGTCTATTTCCTCAGTGTCTCTAGTTAAAGAGGAGGTCTGGTCAGCCTACCCTGTAGTGCAGCTGGTTTGCTCCAGAATGACTGTGAGGGAGGTAAAGGCGAGATAACTGTGGTGAAATCCATATCTTATTTTATTCTATGGAGCCTATGTATTAAGTTTGCTCAGGATGGATAGATCTCAGTGCAGGGATGGGTAAAATACAATTCACGGGCCAATTTAACCCTTTGAGTGCCAGAGGGGTACGCAACACATTACAATGTGTTGCGTACCACTCTGGCACTCGTAGTGTTAATGTTGTTCGTAGTTTTGACTGGTTGTACCAAACCACAGTTCTGCTACACTGAGAACATTGATAAAAAAGAAAAGGAAATGTCTGGGTTTCTGTGCAGAGGTTAGAATGTTTTATCAGTGAACAGTGCAGAGAGCGCCAGAACCGATACACTGTCTGTGCAGCTGTGTGATCAGAAGCACATGGAAAGCCATGCTTAATCCTTAAAGGGCCAGAGGGGTGTGCAAAGCACTGCAGAGGACTGCGCTGCACACCAATCTGACAATCAGTGGGTTAACCCTGTGTCATTTACCCTTACATCTCCATTAGGAAGGGGGATTACTACTGGGGCAGAAACGTTAAAGGAATAGTAATACCTCTATTAAAGTTTAGCTCTGAGTCTTCTTTATATTTTATTATGTAGCGCTACATTTAATTACTTGCAGTGTTATAGTTCAAAAGCTATTAAAGCCGAAAGAATCCCCCTCCCACCCCTTTCCCTGTGTCACTGATCCTCTCTGTCTGGTCCGGATGGAGAGCGGCGAGGGATAATCTTCAGTAAACAAAAGGAAAATCCTGTCCTCCTTTGTCTAGTGGGTCAGGGTTTCCCTTATACTTACTGAGTGAAGATTGTACCTCACTGCATCCGTCCAGTTCCAGGTTTGGATTCCACATCTAATGGGAGGCGGCCAGAAGGGGCGGGAGGGGAATCCTTTCTGATAGAATAGCATTTTAACTACAGAACTGTAAGTAAGTAAACTAATTAAACATAGCGCTTCATGTAAAAAAAAAAGAAAAGAAGACTCGTTGCTAAACATTAATAGAGGTATTACTATACCTTTAAGGCTTGTGTGTCTATCTATCTATCTATCATCTATCTATACTCTATCTATCTATCTATCTATACTCTATCATCTATCTATACTCTATCTACCTATCATCCATCTATCTATCTCTATCTATCTATCTATCGATCTATCGATCTATCTATCTATCTATACTCTATCATCTATCTGTTTATCTATCTATCTATCTGTCTGTCTATCTGTCTTTCTATATCTATCTGTCTATCTATCTATCTATCTATCTATCTATCTATCTATCTATCTACCTATCATCTATCTATCTATCTATCTAATATCTATACTCTATGTACCTATCAATATATCTATCATCTATCTATATCATTAACACACACAAAAATACAGTGTGTGTGTGTGTCCTATGCATTAATTGTGAACAATTGTAGCCCTCAGGCTAAAATATTTCACCAGCCCTGTTGTAGTGCATAGGCCCCATAGAATAACATAGAGACTGGAGAGTTTATCACACTGGATATTTTGGGGTAGATTTAAAGCCAGTCGGTAAAATAGCCGGTAGGGCCAAAGTGAATACCGGCTGCTAAACTAACATGTTTAACGTGGTATGTAAAGGCCCTACCAGCTAGAACACCAAAGGACGTTAAGCCACAAAAACAGTCTTGTGGCTGAATGTACATTTTGTGCGTTTAGTTCCCAAAAACGCCGCTAAAAGCAGTGATATTGGGAACTGAACAGTGAAAAACAATTAACTATCAGTACCTGACATACTGCCAAGCACTGATCGTTACCTGATCCCTGTTACACTTACCTGTCATCCACTGTCCTTCTGTTCTGTCTTCTTACTTCTGCCTTCTCTTCAGTCTTGTCTTCTCCCTGTATAATAAAATATATAAAGGCAGGCTCACTTCAAATGCCCTCAGTGTGTTATGGGCATCGGCCCGTACACAGCTGAAGAGGAGCATCGTGGGACATTTGTGTCTCCGCCGCCGCCCCCTTGCGGTTGCTCCAAGCGGCGGAGACACATAGTTAATAGCTAAGTTATATTTTGGACATTAATGAATCACATTGATTTATCTATATGTGGAGATTTTTTATTTGTTGGCATTTATTCTTCGGGACATTACATGGAGGCATATATGGGTATATTTATGGAACAGTAATATTGAACCATTTGAGTGACAGTGACATAATGCAATGCGTTGTGTACCCCTCTGCCGCTCAGAGGGTTCTGGAATGTATTCGTTCATGCTTGATTTTAACCCTTTAACTGCCAGAATGGTACGGAATGCATTGCAAAGCAATGCATTCCGTATCACTCTGGCACTCAAAGGGTAAATACATTTATTTTATTTTACAGGGAGGAGGCGGAAGATAGAAGACAAAACAGAAGGACAGCAAGCTGAGGACTCCGCTGGACATCAGGATTAATGGTAAGTGTTAATGCAATGTTGCTTTACTTAGTCGGGTTAACCCTATGAATGCCGGTGGGGTAATTATACCCCACTGGCACTCATAGGGTTAATCCTACTAACTTTGGACAGATTTTAGGCACTTTCGATGTATTGATGTGGGGCTTAGGGCCCAATATCAATACATCCACTGTGGACACTGGGTTTTTTTGCCAGTTACCAGCTGCGTTAGCAAAATGGGGCGTTTTTTTTTTATGGGCCAAAACACATGTTAGTGTTGCGGCCGGCATACTGGATGAACTGTTTTTAGCAGCTCATTCCATGGCCCTTTGTATGGCTTCCTACATGTTAAAACACCCGCTGGTGTTTTTTTTTATTTAAAGGCTGCCTTTAAATCTACCCCTTTATCTCTGCTTTATCACCTTTTAGCGCATCTTAGTGCACCCCCCTGCCCCCTGTTTTTCTTGGTCCTTTAGCCTGATTTTCTATAGTGCCAGAGGGTTACGCAACACTTACACTCAAAGGGTTAAAGGTCAACCTGTTCTGGTGTGACCACAGGTGACCTCATGCGATCTCCAGCCTGTGCGTGTACATCTGGTAACAATTTTCCTGCTGGTTCTATTAAAAGTTCTTACGGCAAAGGATGGAGCAAGAAATAAATGTCACTTTTACTATTTAATCTCTTATGAGCTTGGAATACCTGGAAATGTGTTTGGCAGACAATTAAAGAGGCTTCTTGGCAATAAGCGAGGCTTATATGGCATTCACTGGGTGTTTTGGATTGTTGATTATGGTACACAGAGAAAGACAAGTGTAAATGATTACAATGTGTACACCAGGCAGACATTTCAAAGGCCCGAGTCTGTTTTATCAGTTTGTTACACGGAAATTAATGTCGTATTTTTGAGCAGTAGAATTTACCAAAGGCAGAGGGTCTGATGTACTAAGGAGAATTGGGGTAACTCGAGCAAATCAACTGCACGGGTGGAGGGGGCTCAATAAAATACCCCAGATACCCAATTATTTAAATGGGGCCTTTAACTTGGTGGTTGCTTGAGGGGATAAAAGCCCCTTTTAATAGGACATTTTTATTTATCACTTATGCTGCAGTTGGTTTGCCCCAGAGTTACCCCAGGAAGAGAGGAGAGAAGGCGGGAGAGCGTGGAGAGGAGGGAGAGCAGAGAAGGAGAGAGAGCATGGAGAGGAAGAAAGTGGAGGGAAGGAGGGAGAGCATGAAGATGAGGGAGAGAGCGGAGAAGAGGGAAAGTGTGGAGAGGAGGGAGAGAGCGGAGTGGAGGGAGAGAGTGGAGGGGAGGGAGAGAGCGGAGAGGAGGGAGAGAGTGGAGGGGAGGGAGAGAGCGGAGGGGAGGGAGAGAGCGGAGGGGAGGGAGAGAGCGGAGAGGAGGGAGAGAGTGAAGAGGAGGGAGAGAGTGGAGAGGAGGGAAAGTGTGGAGAGGAGGGAGAGATCGGAGTGGAGGGAGAGAGTGGAGGGGGAGGGAAAGTGTGGAGAGGAGGGAGAGAATGGAGAGGAGGGAGAGAGCGGAGTGGAGGGAGAGAGTGGAGGGGAGGGAGAGAGAGCGGAGAGGAGGGAGAGAGTGGAGAGGAGGGAAAGTGTGGAGAGGAGGGAGAGATCGGAGAGGAGGGAGAGAGTGGAGGGGGAGGGAAAGTGTGGAGAGGAGGGAGAGAATGGAGAGGAGGGAAAGCGTGGAGAGAAGGGAGAGAGCTGAGAGGAGGGAAAGTGTGGAGAGGAGGGAGAGAGCGGAGAGATGGGAAAGTGTGAAGAGGAGGGAGAGAGTGGAGAGGAGGGAAAGTGTGGAGAGGAGGGAGAGAGTGGAGAGGAGGGAAAGTGCGGAGAGGAGGGAAAGTGTGGAGAGGAGGGAGAGAGAAGAGAGAAGGGAAAGTGTGGAGAGGAGGGAGAGAGTGGAGAGGAGGAAGAGAGTGGAGAGGAGGGAAAGTGTGGAGAGGAGGGAGAGAGTGGAGAGGAGGGAGAGAGTGGAGAGGGGGGAAAGTATGGAGAGGAGGGAAAGTGTGGAGAGAAGGGAGAGAGTGAAGAGGAGGGAGAGAGTGGAGAGCAGTAAAGGACCAACCAGCAAGTGGGGAAGAAAGAGCAAGTGAGCTAATAGGGAAGAAGGAGGGAGTGAGCAATGTGAAGGAGCGATGGAGAGTTGGCAAATAAGGAAGCACCGGGTGAGGGAGTTATCAATGAGAGGATGGGGAGAGGATGATGAGAGAGAAATAGAGATAGTGGAGGAATGGATAGAGAGGGGAGAAGAAAAAGGGAAAGAATGGGAGTAGAGAGGGAGTGGGAGGGAGAGAGTTGGAAGTGAGAGGAGAGAGAATCGGGCAGGGGGAGATGTGAGATTGTCATCAGCTCCCCAGAGTCCCCTGTTACCTCTGCAAGCCTCAGTATTCCCTTTATGTGCACCTCTGAGTGCCCCCCCCGTATACCCCCTTGGGTGCTAGAACAGTCACCAAAACAATGCATTGGAGATACATCTAGCAAAGGGTTAATGCAGAGTCCCATGTGTGATTGAAGCAGCTGCACTGCTATTTATCTCTCTGAATGATGCTAAGACAGTGTAGCACCCAGAGATGTTTATGGTTCAGTCTTGTTGGACCTATTTATGATACTCAGCTTGGTTCTCTAGGCACTGAGAGCAAGGATACCCGTCTGGATTACCCTTCTCTCTTAGGGAGACCCCTAAAAGTGTCCAAAATACATACAAAAATGTAATAGGCTCCAAGGATGAACAGAAAGCACAGGTGTCTGTTCTACAGCTAGTCAATGCTCAGCAGCATCATGTTTTAGCTCTCCACTACAAATGAGACATTTCCACATACATATTAGACTAAACCTGCTCAACAGGGCAGTCCAGTTTCACAATAACAGGCGAGTCCCCTCTGCACAGGGACACCAGCTAACCCTGTATGTATGTATGTATGTTTTGGTCTTGTTGGGTCTTGTCAGTGAAATGCAGCTGGATTCCCTAGGCCCCGAGAGCAAGAGGTCCATATCTGGATTACTCTTCCCTCTTATGGAGACACTCTAACAGTATTCAAAAATACATATAAAAATGTGAGCAGCTCTGGGGATGAACAGAAAGCACAATGGCCTGTTCTACAGCTAGTCACCAGGGCCGGATTTATCATAAGGCAGAGTAGGCATCTGCCTACAGGCACACTCCACAGAGGGGCACCTGTCATTGGGATAGTTTTTTGTTTAAAATATATATATATTTTTATATTAGTTAACTTAAATTAGCCTAAGAAGGCACAGACCTCTCCTACCAAGCCGCTAGACCACCAGTGATGTAGGGAAAGGACACGGGGGCAATGTGAGGGCAACAGGGAGCTGATGGGGGCAATGTGGAGATGATGGGGGGCAAGTTGGAGCTGTTGGGGGCAAATGTGAGGGCAATGCGGAGATGATGGGGGGGCAACTTGGAGCTGATGGGGGGAAATGTGAGGGCAATGTGGAGATGATGGGGCAATGTGGAGATGATGGGGGCAAAGTGAGGGCAATATGGAGCTGATGGGGGGCAAGTTGGAGCTGATGGGGGGGTAATGTGAGGGCAATTTGGAGATGATGGGGCAATATGGAGGCACCATGGAGATGATGGGGGGCAATGAGGAGGTTTCCAGTGGAGATGGCCAATGGGGTGGTGGGTAGGGAGGCACTTCAGATTTCTGTTCCTACAGGCTCCTGAGATGTAAATCCGACCCTGCTAGTCACCGCTCAGCAGCATCACATTTTAGTTGTCTAGTATTATTACAGAGGAAACATTACCACATACGTATTAGACTAACCCCACCCAAAAGCACAGTGAAGTTCCAAAATTATAGGCAAATCCCCTCTGCAAGGGAGCAGTAAATAACCCCAGATGCATGTTTTGGGCCTAGTCAGTGAGGTGCAGCTGATTTCCCTAAGCACTGAGAGCAAGGGGTCAACATCTGGATTACCCTTCATTCTTAGGGATATCCCCTAAGAGTATATATGGTTAGCACTGCTGCCTTGCAGCGCTGGGGTCCTGGGTTCAAATCCCACCAAGGACAACATCTGCAATGAGTTTGTATGTTCTCACTGTGTTTGCGTGGGTTTCCTCCGGGTACTCCAGTTTCCTCCCACACTCCAAAAACATACTGATAGGTGAATTTAGATTGTGAGCCCCAATGGGGACAGGAACCAATATGAGTGTAAAGCGCTGCGGAATCTGTGTGCGCTATATAAATAAAGGATTATTATTATTATTATATGTATGTATTTTGATTACTCTTAGGGGGGTCTCACTAAGAGTGAAGGATAATTGAGATGTGAACCCTTTTCTGTCAGTGCCTAGGGAATCTAGCTGCGCCTCATTGGCAATGCCCAACAAGGCTGAAATATACATCTGGGGTTAGCTGATATTCTCATGAAGAGGGGTCTTGCCCGTCATTGTAGAAACAAAAAAAAGCCCACAGCGCTAGCTCACCAAATTAAATACATGTAGTGTATCAATAAAAAAGTGTTAAATAGCTGGCATCTAGATAGCAGCAAGGAATGAGGGGGTTCTCCAATCCCCCCAAAAAACATTGGGCCAAAGTGCACATACAAAACCAAGACCAAACCTGCGCTCCTCCATACCTATGTGTGAATGTGTGCCCTGACTTAGGCATATATAATAATAAAATGTGTGTTTATGTGTCCTAACCTAGATATATATACTACACTATTAAAAACTGAGAATTTAGTCCATCATTTGGCCAAATAATGTAAGCTTGCCAACCCCGTCAAGGTATCTCAAGTTCTGGCAAGTACCTACTCTACTGCACGTTTAATTCCTATCCAACATTAAAATAAATTAAAATTCTGGGTTTGATAAAGCAGCTGAAGATGTTATAAGTAAATGCGTACCTGATTCTATAACACGGTGTATGCAATTAAAAACAAAAGAACACACTACTAATTGAAAAGGTGTAAGAGTACTTGCCCGCTATTTATTATTTATTTATTATATATGCCTAAGTCAGGGCACACAGTTACACATAGTTATGGAGGAGCACAGGTTTGGTCTTGGTTTTGCCCATCATTGTGTAACTGGACTGCCCTGTTGGGTGGGATTAGTTTAATATGTACATGGGAATTTCTAGGGGTGAAATGCAAGAAAGAGGAGCATTCGCTATTTTATAAAAGTGTTGTTTGCGATTGTACACGTTTTAATGCAGGAAACCTAGTAACGCCTTGATACTGAATAGTTCATGCTCCTAAATTAATGGCAAAGTTAGCGAATGCTCCTAAATAACGGCAAAGTTAGCCAGACGTATGAAAAGGTGTGCTAATTGCTATGCTGAATTAGCATACCTGGGAACTCTCAGGGTTTTGACCCAAATCTCAGGGTCTCAGGGTGAAGGGCCAAATTCTCAGGGTGAGAGAGGTCTGTGTCACCTACTATATGAATTTCCCCAATTAAATGTTTCCGTAGCCTCTAAACTGGTGCCGTTAGTACCAGAAAGACAGTGGGGGATGTCCTGCTTGTCTTGTTTGTGTTCAGGCAGTGAGTTATCCAAACTGTAGCATGTTAAAGGTCCCTTGCACACAGACTGGAGCACCTCTGTGTTAGAGCAAGCAGGCACATATCGCATAAAATCTACATTATGGGAAGCTTTAAGGGTTAATATTTCAAAGATCTCAGGGTCAGCTCATCTTGAAAGTTCTCAGGTATGTGAATTAGGCACAATTGCTAATTAAGGTTGCCACCCAGCGGTATTCTGTCCAATGTTAAGTCTATGGAGGGAATGCCATGGCCGGTATTTTTTTGACGAAAAGGTGGCATCCCTATTGCTAATCCACTCACAAAATGGCAGACGCTTTAGCCGTCCCCACTTTTTTGAAGCACATTCATTAAAAAATGAGCAAACATTCACTATTAGAGGAAAAAATATGAGCAATTCAGTAACATTTTGGTGCTAATCATGTTGCCATCAAAAGTACACTGTAAATACACATTTCTTGAATTCCACCCTAGGTCACTGTTCTGGGCTCCTGTTCATGGAATAGGGGCACCGCTCTGGCAGCATAATACTGTAAGAAGTCATGTCATTATCTGGGTAACAAAGCCAAGGAAAGGAAAGGTGTTAAATAACTAGGAGAAGTGGTTCTTATCACACTGTCAAATAGCATTTCAAATCAGCAAGATAACATGACCAAGGATCAGCGTTGTAATGATATGAAGTTCTGTGTTTTGTCTGTTCTCAGGGGCAGTCATCAGACCTGACTCTCACATCAACACGTCTCTAAGTAAGATGTCTCAGTGGTATTACAGTGAGGTTAATTAGGCAATTAACTGTTAATTAGACAAATCTTGTCGACCTTGTCTGAAGATTACTCTTGAGGACTGAATATAGAGTGCATTTGACCATAAACCTCTAGTTATAATTTAAAAAATGAATTAAAAACAATCAGTCTGGCTCCAAACTATTAACTAAGATGTTATTAACCCTTATCTAAGATGTTATTAACCTTTCAAGTGCCAGAGGGGTGCACAGTGCATTGCTTTTTACTGTATTGCACACTCCACTGGCATTGAAAGAGTTAGGAGATGGGAGGCTTATGTTTTTTATAGACGCTGTTAACTTTGTATTATGAAAAAAATATACATGCTAGCGCTCCTCTTGCTGAGAAATACTAGGGTACCTTTTTTTAAGGGGGATCATAACCTCTATACAAGTTTGCCACTGTGTAATGTTCCTATAGCGATAACATGTAATCTGTGAGGTTCTTTTTTTAAATAATGCAGGCTATGGCGAAACTTACAGTTTTAAAATTGAGCCGGGCATGTCATTTCAGGACAGGCTGCCGGTCATTCTGCCCCGCAGCCTGTCAATCTTCTTCTGTTCCCCTCCCCAAGTATCACCTCATTCCAACCTCCTCCTGTGATGGAGAATTTCTCGATGTAACCTGGAGCACTCTCTTGCCAATGAGACCTTTCCATCTTACATGGAGAAATCCTCCATCATTGGAGGAGGTTGGAACGAGGCAATACTTGGGGAGGGGAAGGGACGAAGATTTGTACCTGCAGACTGTACTGAAGTGATGTCACCGGATCAGTTTTAAACCAGTAAATTAAGCCATAGCCTTCGTTATTAAAAAAAAAAAACAACACACAGATTACATGTTTTCACTGTAGGAACATTACACAGAGGCAAACTTGTATAGAGGTGATAGCTCCCCTTTAACACATTTATATATTTACTAGTGTAAACCCCATGTACACGGGCCAAGGTCCGGGTGATGTTAACTCTTTGAGTACCAGAGGGATACCCCTTTGGCACTCAAAGGGTTAAGAGGCCGGTCCTGCTCTGTAGAGACTGGCCGAAAGCACAGAACGCTCCCAGCATTCTGTGCTCCCATCATTCCATGCTCCCAACATTCTGTGCTCCCAGCATTCCTACACCTCCCAGCATTCTGTACGTTCGGGCAGTCTCTACTGCACATGACGGCTTCTGACAAACATCCTAGCGAATTATTATATAGGATTTTTAAATTCAATTACATTTTTCTGTTCTGGTCACCAGGTGGTGCTGTTCTTATCAAATAATATGGGGAGCCATAATTAGTGACTCTTGCTCTCCAATAGAGGCCACTATAAAAAATTACTTGTGGACTAGTTGACACAATTGATCAAAATAAGTATGTTTCAGCTGCAATACATTTGTGCAAAAAAAAAAAAAAAAAAAAATATATATATATATATATATATATAATGCAGGAAAAAACCTATATAACATATATTTGTCCATCGTATAGTTTACACTTCTTTATATAAATCGATTTTTGATTTTAATTTTGAATGCATTGCAGTTTATTACAGATTGTGACTGATATCGGTCACATTTTTTAATATTCTGTATTTTAAAATTTATTAAACATTTACTATAACCTCCGTCCCACCCCTTGCCCTGATGTCAGTCTCTTCTCCAAATGAGAAGTCTGACCACCTTGAATGGCTTTCGCAATGCTGTGCGCATCACCTGGTTCTTAAAAGGTTAAATAGGCTCATGCACTTCCATGGACATGACATTCAGGACTGATGGAAGATGTTATCTCATAACCCCTTAGTGACACGCGACATGCCAGGACCGTCTTGCTGGTCGTGATGGTCCTGGCATGGCACTGGTCCTTAAGGGGTTAACAGCTGCCCCCACGCCAGATAGGATGGCCGTTAAGGGGTTAACCAAAGGCACAAGGGAAACATTTGTAGGCATCATTAGGTATTGTGGCTATAGTAAGGTAAATAAATTAGGCAGTAGTGGCTAGTACAGCCTGTTGTGTCAAATAATAACGTTCCACTCTCCCTCCCAACTGCCACTTCCAACCAGGAACTACTGGCTAATTTGCATTAAACAGACAAATAAATAAAGCTAAATATTTCATGACTATAGTTTTAAATAAAGAATGGCTAACATAAGTAGGGGGGATTTTGAGAGATGTTTCAAGTCATTATAGTTTTAGTTCCATGTAACGCGTGGATCTGTCATTCTATGGGGGTGAGAAGTGTGTGGTGAAAACCTACAGATAAGAGGTCAGGGACAGCTCTGTATATATCTCATCCTGTAGTGTCTTCTGACTGTTAACATGAAGCCACTTCTTATTAGGGTCTTAGGCAGAAAGCTAAAGAGCTGCAGTTCTGGACCATACCAAGTACTCCGTGAGGGGGGGGGAGATATTTCCACTGGTTATATTGGGATTATAACTCCTTGAATGTGTTGGAGAACTCTGTAGTATTCAGGGAGTTAAAGCAGAAGTAACACCTCTCTAATAATAATAACCTACCACCTTCTTTACTTGTGATCATAAAATTGTGATGGTCCTTATGCATTTTGTCCTTGTGCCTTTTACTCGAGAGGCAACATCTTCAGTCAGTCCCGGGTGAGATGGCCATGGAGGGGTACATGACAGCCGCTCACTGTTTTCTCAAATGGAAGCAGGCGGAGTGCATGAGCCTACTTAACCCTTTGAGTGCCAGAGAAGTATCCAGCCCATTGCAATGAAATGCGTTGGATACCTCTCTGGCACTCAAACGATTAAGGGTTATACCTGGGAACATTTCCTTCTTGAGGGCTTATCCTCAGAATGCTCCTGCCGCGCACCGTACTGTCCCCCTCTCCCAGAATCATCACCAATCCTTGGAATGCTCCTGCCGTGTACCGTACTGTGCCCAGTGGCATAACTATAGGGGTCGCACCTGCGAACGGGCCCGTCACTCCAGGGGCCTGGCCGCCCCCTGCGACCCCTCTGCCTGGTGCCCGCAATCTCCCTCCGGCGCTCTAGTAATGAAGAGCGCTGGTAGATGACATCATCTCCCAGCACTCTGCATTACTAAGAGGACCGTGTGGGAGCTCCAGGGAGGTAGGAGATGGGGGCATTGTGAAGATTAAGGGTCATTGTAGAGGGAGTCAGTGTGGTCGAGGGGGGACAATGTGGTGCTGGTGGGGGGCCTGTGGCACTTCTTGCACCAGGGTCCGGAGGATTTTAGTTACGACTCTGACTGTGCCCCTCTCCCACAATCATCACCAATCCTCAGAATGCTCCTGCCACGCACAGTACTGTGCCCCCTCTCCCACAATCATCACCAATCCTCAGAATGCTCCTGCCACGCACAGTACTGTGCCCCCTCTCCCACAATCATCACCAATCCTCAGCAGGCGGCACTTTTTCAGGGGCGGTAATTTGCTGACCCAAGGCATGCAGAGCTGGATCATAGGCAAGGCGACCTAAGTGCCTGCCTAGGGCCCAATGACTTGGGTGAGGGGTGCCGGCCCAGCCGTCTCCCTAAATGTCCACAATCCTGGCACACTAGCCTGTCACAGGATGTGCGCGCGTGTACTTGATGGCAGCCAAAACAGTGTTCTCCATCATTCCCCTTGGTGGTGCTGGGCCAATAAGGAGTGAGAATAGCAGGAGCATGAGAACACTTTGTGAGTCCTGGCACGCAGCTCGCTGTCACAGTCACAGGGAGCGCTCGCATGCCGGCCAAAAGCTGTGCTCCATTCCATTGCTATGCCGGTGAGGAACAGGAGCAGCAGCTTGATGAGTCTAAGAGAAATACAAACAATGAGAATGCATAAAGTGTGAAGCATCTACTATGTAATATCAAGTAACTGCGATCACATGTGGAATCGATGTATGAAAAAAATATTGAATGGATGTAAACTTAAAGTTGTAATGTAACAACTGACTGTACATTACAATTCAATATAGTCCCACAGCTACTCAGATGATGATCATATGACAGTCATAAGGAAATCTGGTATGAGTGTGCCCTTACTTTCAATATCCCAAATGTGGGCAGATATTGGTGCCCAAAAAGCCATGTGGTCTCACATGGGCTGTGTCAGACTACACTGCTTTCTGGGTATTGTATCTGCTTACATCTGACATATTGAAAGTGAGGGCACACTCATACCAGCTCTTATGACTGTCACTTGTCATCTAAGTAGCTGCGGAACTATATTGGACTGTGATGTACCTGCAGTTGTTATGTTACATGTTTACATCCATTCAATACTTGGACATATATCCTCCATTCCACATATTGTGATTGCATTTACTCTGTACTGCATACTCAGTACTCCACACTTTAGGGATTCTCATTGTAATAAAGCTTTGTGTTTCTTGCTATGATTACTACAATCCCACCTTTATTGTACTTTACATTGTTCTGTATTTATGCTCTGTTTACACCCCCACGCACCCTTTTGTCTTTCTACACCCCAACCTAAACACAAATTCTTATTTTATCTCCAGAGTGTGCTCGGGGAGTCCCCCAGTCTGTCTGATGCTCAGCTGTTGGATGATGGGCATTTCAGTCCAACAGGACGGGAATACCAGAGGGCTCTGTTATGGGGAGTAAAGGGTATCCCCATCGTCTTCTATCCAGCTTTCTTTGTGTGCTGGTGAATAGCATGTGTACAAGTGAGCATATATGTGTATGAGTAAGTGTGTATTTGTGTAAGATTGTGTGTGTGGGTGTGTGAGATTGAGAGAGTGTATGTGAATCTGCATGTATGTTTGTATACAATATTTGTGGGAGTGGTTTGGGGGGAAGCATTTCATCCTTGGACCCAGGCAGCACAATGTCTTGGGCTGGCACCAATCCTCAGAATGCCCCTGCCATGAACAGAACTATCCCCCCTGCCCTCTCCCACAATCATCACCAATCCTCAGAATGCCCCTGCCACGCACAGTCCCCAGTACCTCTTAAAGGGATAGTATTGTTTCATAATAAAAGCAGCTCTAATTAATCATCATAGTATTTGGACTTTGGAGAGTGTTATTTCAATTCTGTCAGAGTTGTAGTTCAAGAGTAATTGAATGATAAAGTATCCCCCTCCCTCCCCTTTTACTGATGTAACACTGCTCAGCCAGATCAGAAGGGAGGTGCCCAGGTAGACTGCAGAGAGGGACAATCTTCAACTAAGATAAGGGGAAAAACCTGAAAAACTTGTCAAGGGGGGCAGGGATTTCATTGTTCTCATAGGAAGAAGATTGTCCCCTTCTGTTATCTGTCTGGTCTATGGCCTGCATTCCACATCTGAGAAGACATGGCTTACACTAGGTAAAAGGGGCGGGAGGGGAAACTTTGCTTGTGAATATCTCTCAAACCATAAAGGTTTGAGAGATAAGACTTATATTGTTCTTCATGTTTTTTTAATGCCTACAAAATAAAATAAAGATAAAGTAAAGTATTACTATCCCTTTAACTCAGTTTCTCTAACATTAGGGCAGCATTACGATTATGCAGGGACTAGAATGATCAGATTTTTGCTCTGTCTTACACTACAGTGTTGTGACACAGGCACTCAAAGGGTTATCCAGTGATTGGATAACCCTTTGAGTGCCTGTGCCCACAAAACTGTAGTGTAAACTAAGCACTGTGCAGGGAGCCCAGATACATTACTTAATTTATTTTTGTCCTCTTTCTGCCACCTGGAGACCTCGTAGACCGAAAATTAACCCTTTGAATGCCAGAGAGAGATTTAAGCAATGCAGCACATTGTAAAATAATGCATTGCCTATCTCTCTGGCATGCAAAGGGTTCATTTTCAGTTTCGGCAGTTAGGCACAGTTATTTCTTTTCCAGGTGTCTCCAGATCAGGGGCCGACTGGCCCAGGGGCCAGAGAGAGAACACAAATAAATGAAGTACTTCATAACCCTGGTTACCTACACAGCGTATAGTTAGTTACTTACCAAAACACAAAAAAAATAGGATCACCACTGTACTGACAGCATCAAAGGTACTACTGTGGTCAAAGGGAATGTGCTGGGTTATTATAAATTAAGAAGAGAAAATCCCTATATCAGTGCTTTCCAAACTGTGTGTCGCGACACATTAGTGTGTCGGCTGCAGTGTGTAGGTGTGTCACAGGCAAAGGTGTAGTTTACACAGTGCGATATTGTCATTCAACCCAAGTATGAGCTACACTGGGAGCTGAGATAAAACACAACTACTTAATGGTCACATTTACACCGCGGGAGATTGCCTCCATACAGCTGGAGCGCCACAAAAGATTTGTAATAGCTGGAGTACCTCTGTGTGCTGCATACATTATATGTATGCAGCACACAAAGGTACTCCAGCTGTTACAAATCTTTTGGCGGTTCACCTGTTAAAATCTTTTGCGATACCAACTCCTCTATACCTTTGCCCTCTCTTTGGGCTGCCAGAGTGGAGTGTCCCTGTGCGCTAAGGCTGCCTGTCACATGACTGCTGCTTCTGCTTGTGGCGCCTATGAGACAGGAAAGACGGACAGTACTTCTAAAATCAGTTATGCGATATCTATTTAAAATGCGACATGAGAATCTTGCGCTTATATGTAGCGCAAAATTCTCATGTCGCCCTTTTAAAAACCAGACAACATGCTTAATGCCTTCCGCAGTATGAATTAAAGGTTTTCATGAGATATGTTGTGTCCCCATACATCTTCTTATTACAATTTATGTATGTGTTCGTATCTCTTATAAGGGATTATTAGTTTAACCTCCGGTTTGCTAGCAAAACTGAATTACTGTGTCACGAAATGATGCATGTCTAAAAAGTGTCTCACCAACATGAAAAGTTTGGAAAGCTCTGCCCCATATGGCACCAACCCCACCCTTATTCCATATGGGTCATGGTTGATATACCATTTAGAGATTAAATATATTCAGGGGAGAAAGGGTTAAAAAATGGACTTTTAAAAATTAAAATTTATTATTAACTCATATAAAGAAAGGACAGAGATGCTCAACTAGGCTCATGAACTAGCAAATACATGCAAGAAGCTCACTGGGACTGTGTCCTCGCGCCCAGGGTGCAATCTCTTTTAGCTCACCATTGCCATACACAGAGAGGACATCTTCTGAAGCACATCATACTGGTCCTGCCAAATGCCAGTACAGCCACGAAATACCAGACGATTCCTCTCTAAACAAGGGAAACAGTTAACCCCAGATATACATTTTGTCCTTATTGGGGCTCATCAGTGAGGTGCAGCTGATCCCTTTAGGCACTGTGAGCAAGGGCTCCACATCTGTATTCCCCCCATTACTCTTAGGGTGACTAATCCCAAGAGCAATTTGCATATGTAGAGAGAAAGGTCAGAGATGCTCACCTAGGCTCATGAGCTAGCAAATACATGCAAGAAGCTCACTGGGACTGGGACTAAATTGTCAGCTCATATAAAGCTGGCAATTTAAAAACACAATTGTAACGTATCCATCTAGTTGTACTAGTGATCAAAAATGAATGGAATCAGAATAACATTTAGATTCAGATCCCTAAATATCTGTATTTAGACAGTGGATGCTATAATGCCCAGAGGCGTAACTAGAAGTCACCGGGCTGGTGCAAAAATTGCCATGGGCCCCCCAGACCACATTGCCACCACTGGGTATCTCCATATTGCCCCCAATGTCCATCTCTCCACATTGCCCCCAACTATCCACATTGCCCCCAATGTCCATCTCTCCACATTTCCCCCAACTCTCCACATTGCCCCCAATGTCCATCTCTCCACATTTCCCCCAACTATCCACATTGCTTCCAATGTCCATCTCTCCACATTGCCCCCAACTCTCCACATTGCCCCCAATGTCCAACACTCCACATTTCCCCCAACTGTCCACACTGTCCCCATTGTCCATCTCTTACCTCCCTGGTGGTCCAGCGGTGTGGCAGGAGAGGCCTATGCCTGCTTCTGCACAGACCTCTATTAAGAGGCGGAGCTCCCGCGTGGTACTCTCTCCAGTAATGCAGAGCGCTAGGAGATGATGTAATTTCCCAGCGCTCTGCATTACTAGAGTGCCGACAAGAGAGAGCTCAGCTGATAGAGGTCCGTGGCGCAAGGCAGAGGGGTCGCAGGGGGCGGCCATACCCCTGGAGTGATGGACCCGGTGGCAGGTGCGACCCCTATTGTTACGCCACTGGTAATGCAATCTGTTCTGAGACTGACAGATAATACAGAGTGATCGCTAAAGCTTGAATACTTGAATCACAAAGTATTATACCCACAGAAAACTGCTGTGGTTACAACTGTGTTTTTAATTTGCCAGCTTTTTATGAGTATATAATAAAGTTTAATTTTTAAAAGACCATTTTTAACCCTTTCTCCCCTGGGTGTATTTAACCTCTACCTAGTATATCAGCCATGTTCTACATGGAATAAGGGTGGGATTGGCACTATACTGGGATTTTCTCTTCTTCCTTTTTTCTTTGTTAGTTACTTGCCAGTTTTTGTCCCTATATTATTTTGTTCAGATTGCAGAATAGCTTCCGAGCCCGCCTTGCCACTTACCCTGGTGCCACCACCTCTGCGAGTGCCAGGTTCCAGAGACGAATCTGGCTCCAAAAGGATTAGTGGGCAGGAGCTCTTCCAATGTGTAGCTCCACCGCCACGTGACCAACTCAGCCCTGTGCGCATGTGCCAGGATTAGATAACAGGAAAAGTCCTGACAGATACACAGTAGGCAGTGAGACAATTGTGGTCATGTTATGTGTACTCCTGTGGTTCGGCTGCCGCTATCGGCAGTCTTCTGTTGATGCAAGAGAGGAGGAGGGGGGAGGCAGTCTCTGTTGGGCCCCCTCAACCCGGCCGGGACCTAGGCAGGTGCCTCGGTTGCCTTGCCAGTGATCAAGCTCTGCCACGAGTGTTGAGCTTGGAAGCCCTTAATTGGGATCTATGGGCGCTGTGAACGAAGAACAATGAGATTGAACTGTGACACTACAAATCTCGCTTTTCAGTCTCTCTTGTGTAACCAACGATGAAAACCCAGTGGTACACGCTGCCGATAGGGCACTATACAAATTATGGTTGCTCTTCAGAAACATTTATCTTTCTCCCTGATGTGAATAACTCTTTGAGTATCAGAGGGGTGTGCATTGCATTGCTTAGCAATGCTTTGCGTACCCCTCTGGCACTCAAAAAGTTAAAGCAGAAACAAGAGCAGAGGGTTTGCTACTGGTAACTGCAGTGATTATGGGTTGTGGATTCCATTGTGCTATTGATTTTAAAGGGATAGTAATGTGTCACAATAAAAGCAGCTCCAATTAATCTTCATAGTATTTGGTCCATGGAGAGTGTTATTTCAAAACTGTCAGAGTTGTAGTTCAAGAGTAATTGAATGATAAAGTATCCCCCTCCCGCCCCTTTTACCTAGTGTAAGCCACCTGCCCTCAGATATGAATCTGGTTCTGGGACCGGACAGCTCACAGCAAGGGACAATCTTCTTACTGTGAGCATAAGGAAAACCCTGCCCCCCTTGACAGGTTTTTCCCTGTTTGTCCCTCTCTGTGATCCATCTGGACAGTCTTGCTGCTCTGAAGTGAGCAATCAGTAAAAGGGGCGGGAGGGGGATACTTTATCATTCAATCACTCTTGAACTACAACTCTGACAGAATTGAAATAACACTCTCCATGGCCGAAATACTATGAAGATTAATCGGAGCTGCTTTTATTGAGAAACATTACTATCCCTTTAAAGATTTAGATTTTGGATAGACACATTTCTCCATATGCATCCTACAGTAAATTTTCCTATAACTCGGTGGATGTTAGGGACCAAAATACATTGGGGACATATCTAGCATTCATGCGGTTAAACCATCTGATAGTGAAGCCATTCATGTACATTTCTTATTTCTAAAATATGATTACAATAAATGCAGGATAAAGTAAAAACATATTTAGCATATGAAATCCTTCATAGCTTCTTTCATAGTAGGGCCAATATATCAAGAGGATTAGGGAAATTTTGCTTGTCAAAAAATCAAGGAGAAAAAACATTTTGATTTTTTTTTTTTAAAGAAATGAGCATTGCATGTATTAAAGGGTTTATGCGATGCACAGCATGAATCAGAAATGATAGCCAGTGAATTATATGTATACTAGTGTAAAAAGCCCGTGTACACAGGCCAAGGTCTGGGTAATATTAAACCTTTGAGTGCCAGAGGGGTAAGCAACACATTGCAAAGCAATGCATTGCGTACCCCTCTGGCACTCAAAGGGTTAAGAGGCCACAGCGGTACCTCACTGCTCCATGCGATGCAGTCTTGCGTCACCTCACTCACGCAATGCAATCATGCGCAGTAGAGACTGCCCGAACGTGGTTAGTCTCTACTGCACATGACTGCATCGTGACAAACATCCCAGCGAATTATTATATAGGATGGAGTCTACCTTGTATATGCAATTAAACCTCAATTTACACATTTATCTTGAAGCCATTTCTTGACACTTCAACTTGACAACCAGATGGGGTGTGCAACACATTGTGACGTAAAGCACTGCATGCCCCTCTGGCCTAAAGGGGGTTAACAAACATTAACCCTTTGATTGCCAATTATGTATCCAGTGCATTCGATGCCTCGCTGTCACACAATGGGTTAACCCGTTGAGTACCAGAAGGGTACACAAGGCATTGCACTGCAATGTATTGCACAACCTTCTGGCACTCAAAGGGTTAACCTTTTGAGTGCCAGAGGGGTATGGAATGCATTGCGAATCTGGCAGTCCAAGGGTTTATGAAGAGAATTAATTATTTTGTAAACCTATACAGCCAAAATAATGATTATTCAAGTCAACTCTGCTTAAAAGCAAGGTTTTTTTATATTAACCCCTTGAATGCTAATATTTTGGAGACTTCTTAGAATCCAAAGAATTCAGTTTGTCAACTTGAATGACATTTGCATAGTTTTAAAACTGTCTCTGCGTAAGCAACAGAGTCATATTGGCTCTTTTCTTTCTTTATGATGAGACCACCAGCCTTTCCTTGTGTGGCATTTTATGCAAATTAAGCGATGTGCCAGGCAATGAGATGTCACAGGGAGGGAAAAAATACAGCCTAAAGCTTAAATCATTGGCTCGTTTTTTTTTTTTGTTTTTTTTTATGGAGAGACGCCTGACGAGGGCAGCATAGAGCTGCATTTATCGTACTCTGTGTACCTATCAGAGAAACTATTTTCTGCCCCTTTAAAGGGATAGTAATACTTAGTTTTATCTTTATTTTATTTTGTAGGCATTAAAAAAACATGTAGAACGATATAAGTCTTATGTCTCAATCCTTTATGGTTTGAGAGATATTCACAAGCAAAGTTTCCCCTCCCGCCCCTTCTACCTAGTGTAAGCCATCTCTTCTCAGACGTGGAATCCAGTCCATACACCAGACAGATAACAGCAGGGGACAATCTTCTTCCTATGAGAACAATGAAATCCCTGCCCCCATTGACAAGTTTTTCAGCTTTTTCCCTTATCTTAATTGAAGATTGTCCCTCTCTGCAGTCTACCTGGGCACCTCCCTTCTGCTCTGGCTGAACAGTGTTACATCAGTAAAAGGGGCGGGAGGTGGATACTTTGTCATTGAATTACTCTTGAACTACAACTCTGACAGTATTGAAATAACACTCTCCAAAGTCCAAATACTATGATGATTAATTGGAGCTGCTTTTATTATGAAACATTACTATCCCTTTAAGCTTCATTTCAATGGAGAAGAGGCACTAAGGTGATAAAGCAGAGATGACTTCTCCAGTGACATCACTTCTCCACTTCCTATGCTATTCTATGGAGTCACGCATTAAGACTCTTCAAATGGGAGAGATCTTAACGCATAGACTGCATAGAATAACATAGGAAGTGATGTTATTTCTATTGATCACACCATACTGTATAACCCACATTAACTCTAAGACAGCAGTGAGGCTCCAGTTTGTTAGGAAGGTAATATTATGTTTGTCTCCCTGATGTCTCTCCAGTCATTAAAGAGCTTAAGTGATAAGTAACACTTCCTATTAATAACCTCCCACTTATGTTAGTATGGCTGAAAATTCTAATGGCCCTGATGAATTTTACTCTTGTGCCTTTGTTCAGGAGATAACATCTTAAGTCAGAGTTTGAAGTCCTGTGTCCGCCTTCATAGATGTGACATGAGGACTGATTGAAAATATTATCTCTTAAACAAAGTCACAAGGGCCATTAGGATTTTGAGTCAACAGTAAGGTAAATAGGGGTTTATTAGGTGTTAGTTCTACTTTAATTATCATAAAGTGTTCTACGAAGAGAGAAGGGCAATATCGCCACCCACAAATAAAACCATTAGTAGCTTCTAAGCTATACAGGGGAGGGCTGGCAATTTGTGGCCCAGGGGGCAAATACATTCAAGTGGTCCATTTCTATTATCGTTCCAGGCCACTGTTCCAGCCCACCCCCTTTTGTTAATTTTAAAATTGGCATTAATGTTGTGATGTAAGTCAAATGATACCACAGAGCTTACAGTTGAAATGGGGCTACGCTAGTGCGCCACTACAAAGCTTACAATTGAAGTAAAGCTGCACTAGTGATACTATAGAGCTTACAAGGGAAATGGTTTATGCTACTAGTGTAGCTCCATTTGGATTATAAGCTCTGTGGTATCACTAGTGTAGCTCCATTCACAGCAGCAATCGCGAGATTTAGTGAGATGCAGTGGCCCACCAGCCCAGACATAAGACCAGCCCAGGGGGCAATTGCCCCCCTGCCCCCCAGGCCAGCCCTCCCCTGAAGCTATACATCTGCTGGGCTTTTGCTAACATGATAAAATGGAAGTTTGCATGGAACCTGTGCAGCAGCAAGGGTCAATCGGTCTGTAGTTACTGGTCATAAATCACACTTTAAAGAGATAGTAATGTTTCATAAAAACAGCAGCTCCAGTTCATCTTCATAGTATTTGGGCCAAGGAGAAAGTTATTTCAATACTGTCAGAGCTGTAGTTCAAGAGTAATTGAATGATAAAGTATCACCCTCCCTCCTCTTTTACCTAGTGTAAGTCGCCTCCCCTCAGATGTGGAATCTGGTCTCTTGACCAGACAGGTCACAGCAAGGGACAATCTTCTTACTGTGAACATAAGGAAAACCCTGACCCTCATTGACAGGATTTTCAGGTTTTTCTTTATGCTCACTGAAGATTGTACCTCTCTGTAATCCATCCGGACAGTTATGCTGCTCTGAGGTGAGCAGTGTTACATCAGTAAAAGGGGTGAGAGGGGTATACTTTATCATTCAATTACTCTTGTACTACAATTCTGACAGTATTGAAATAATACTCTCCATGACCAAAATACCATGAATATTAATTGAAGCTGCTTTTATTATGAAACATTACTATCCCTTTAAAGCCAGTGGCTTAGATCAGTATAAACATGGCCGTGGAGGAAATGAGGTCCACCAATCAGAGTATTATATAAGGAACTGCAGAGCAAGATTTACATCCTAGGCAAGGCACTAAGGGTGCCTTTAGCTCCAGCCATGGCCACACCTCCACTTCTCACATGACCCCACCCTCAGTCCCATACACAGTTTTCTATCACAGAAAATACTGTTAACCTATAGAAAGCAAGAATGAAAAAAAGTTTTAATCCTTTGGTTGCTAGAGAGACCTCCAACGGCATCCAAGGGGTTAAATAATAGGAGGTAAAGTGGTATAAAACTGGTGGAGAGACAAAGAGATTGCTCTGGCCACACCTACAATTCAAAAAATGGGTGTGGCCTCAACAGGTAAGGAGTCTGTCAGATTTTTGAGTGCAAGGCAGTTGCCTAGTCTGTCTATTGGGAAATCAGGATCTGAGGAACTGCTCAGTTGTCCCTTATCGCCACCCCCTTACCTACTTGGGGTGATCCCCGTTTTTCCTGCTCCTTGGCTCTATTTGTACCTATATATCGATGACTGGATTTACGACTCCCCTAGGCAAGAAACCATTGGTTCCTCTAGCCCCACCCATGGCCACACCCCTAATCACCCTATGAACCCCCATCCAAAACAATTCACTGTCACCTACCACAGAAAGTAAATGAAACCTGTAATATAAAAACACAAAAAATTCTTAATGACCTGAAGTGTAGTAGCTAGCAAGGGGGGGTGTCAGCAGCAGGAAATGTGTCCAGTGGCGTAACAATAGGGGTCGCAGGGGTCGCACCTGCGACCGGGCCCGTCACTCCAAGGGGCCCGGCCGCCCCCTGCGAACCCATCGCCACTCGCCCACAGCCCTGCCTGCAGCAGCAGCTCAGCTGATCTCCCGGTGCTCTAGTAATGCAGAGCGCTGGGAGATGACATCATCTCCCAGCGCTCTGCATAACTGAGAACCGCGAGAGAGATGGAGGTAAAAGATTCACGTGGGGCAACGTGAAGACTGGGGGGGCAATTTCTGCACCAGGGCCCGGTGGCTGCTAGTTACGCCACTGAATGTGTCTCTGCTGATGGAGCTGATCTGGACTCTGTAACAACTCTGGAGGAGCAATGAATGCTGGGTCTATGGCGCTCAAAGGGTTAAAGAGGGTTCCAATGCGTTTAACTCTTAGCATCCAAGTGCCAGAGGGGGATTCAGCACATTGCGAGGAAATACGTTAGTTACCCCTCTGTCACTCAAAGTGTTAACCCTTTGAGTACCAGAGGAGTATGCAACAAATTTCTTCACAATGCTTTGTCTACCCCTCTGGCACTCTGAGGGTTAAATGAATGGGAATATTAATTTCCTCCCTGTGGCGGATTTGGTTTATCTTCGAATTGCCCCTATTTATCTTGAAAGATAAAGCCTTTAGTGAACGGAGAGACAAGGCCCAGGATGACTTAAGGACCTCCATGTAACATCTTCTCCTTTGAGAAATCTGGCACATCTTTTTAGTTTTGCACCGCTATTGTGCACTGAAGACTTGATTCTCCTGGATTCTTTGACAGCCTAACATGCCAATTGAGGCAGCTCTTTGTGGGTGGTCTAGAATAGTCCAGCTATGTCTCATGATGACACTTAAGCTATGCAGAGAGTTTGACCCCCCCCTCCTATTCAGTGCAACTGAGGTTATAAGTCTCACCAAGGAATGCTTCAGCCCCCCCCCCTTCTCATTTCGTGCCTAGCTGGCACAACACAAGGTCTAGCCTAATTTTTTTCCAAGTTGTCACCACCACGGGTGACATCATCCTTGTGATCCGTGTCATCCTGTCGGCCTCCATCTGTGGCCAACTTTGATCTTTATTTCTTCTTTAATGAGACATTAATTAATAACACCTGCAGGAAAATGTAAAAACATCTCAAGCCCTCTTTTTCTCAGTCCTGATGATGCCTTAATCAGTCATCCTCTTCAAACAAAAAATAAAATAAAAAGAGAGACGGCATTATTACCAAAAACAAGGCTTGTTATGGTAACTTTCATTTTTGTGGTCTTCCTCCCTTCAAGGATTCCTATTCTCTGATCCTTGTCAGATGTCCTAGTTAGAAAAGTTGTGTAGTCCTGTCAAACAAATATATATTTTTAGACCTAATTGCATTAAATAGGGGTAAAATACAAGCAGATTCCAGAATAAAAGGACTTGTGGCAGTATAAATCATTATTTTTCAACATTCATAATCTCTTTTGGCCTCTTCACGATTGTTTTTATTACACAGATATGTTATTAAATAAAAGGGAAAAAATGTTTTAGAAATGAAGTATCACGTGAAGAAGAGCTTTTCTTATTCTAGAGAAAAATGAAAGAGTGATTGATAATCTTGAAATAAATGGCTCTTAAAGGGATAGTTTTAACTTTATTTTATTTTGTAGGCATTAAAAAAACATGAAGAATGATATAAGTCTTATCTCTCAAACCTTTATGGTTTGAGAGATATTCACAAGCAAAGTTTCCCTTCCTGCCCCTTTTACCTAGTGTAAGCCATCTCTTCTCAGATGTGAATCTGGTTGTAAGACCAGACAGATAACAGAAGGGGACATTCTTCCTACAATGAAAACAATGAAAGCCCTTCCCCCCTTGACAAGTTTTTCAGCTTTTTCCCTTATCTTAATTGAAGATTGTCCCTCTCTGCAGTCTACCTGGGCACCTCCCTTCTGATCTGGCTGAACAGGAGGGGGATACTTTGCTTGTGAATATCTCTTAAACCATAAAGGTTTGAGAGATAAGACTTATATCGTTCTTCATGTTTTTTTAATGCCTATCAAATAAAATAAAGATAAAACGAAGTATTACTATCACTTTAAAGGGATAGTAATACTTTGTTTTATCTTTATTTTATTTTGTAGGCATTAAAAAACATGAAGAACGATATAAGTCTTATCTCTCAAACCTTTATGGTTTGACAGATATTCATAAGCAAAGTTTCCCCTCCTGCCCCTTTTACCTAGTGTAAGTCATCTCTTCTCAGATGTGGAATGCAGTCCATAGACCAGACAGATAACAGCAGGGGACAATCTTCTTCCTATGAGAACAATGAAAGCCCTGCCTCCCTTGACAAGTGTTTCAGGTTTTTCCCTTATCTTAATTGAAGATTGTCCCTCTCTGCAATCTACCTGGGCACCTCCCTTCTGATCTGGCTGAACAGTGTTACATCAGTAAAAGGGGTGGGAGGAGGATACTTTGTCATTGAATTACTCTAGAACTACAACTCTGACAGAATTCAAATAACACTCTCCAAAGTCCAAATACTATGATGATTAATTAGAGCTGCTTTTATTATGAAACATTACTATCCCTTTAATGTGTTTAATAGAAGGACTTGGTGAGGAATGTGTCCTTCATTCAGTGTTCAGTTATAACTGCTTTTGAAATCTGCTGTAGTCTATAACTAAAGGGACACATTACTTACTTTAGAAAGCCCTTCTGTACCTCTGTATGTCTATTCCCAGTTGTACAGCGCTGCGGAATTAGTTGGCGCTATATAAATAGAGAATAATAAAAATAATGTTCCATTAGAAACATGGGTGGGTCTCTCTCTCTCTCTCTGACTCTCTCTCACTCACTCTAGCCATCCCCAACCATGATTCTAAATTAAGGGGACCTAAAAGGCTTATCTAATTTAGCCTGTTCATGTCTATTGTGTGAAACCTAAATACAGACCTAAAATTGTGCACAACAAATATTGACAACTGTAGATAGTATGCAAAAAATATATAAACATATATACCTGATTGCTGTATGAATAATGTCTACATAGGTAATTGCTTCTGTTAAAGGGATAGTAATGTGTCATAATAAAAGCAGCTCTAATTAATCATCGTAGTATTTGGACTTTGGAGAGTGTTATATCAATTCTGTCAGAGTTGTAGTTCCAGAGTAATTCAATGACAAAATATCCTCCTCCCGCCCCTTTTACTGATGTAACACTGCTCACCTCAGATCAGAAGGGAGATGCCCAGGTAGATTGCAGAGAGGGACAATCTTCAATTAAGGTAAGGGAAAAATCTGAAGAACGTGTCGGGGGGCAGGGCTTTCATTGTTCTCATAGGAAGAAGATTGTCCCCTTCTGTTATCTGTCTGGTCTATGGACTGGATTCCACATCTGAGAAGAGATGGCTTACACTAGGTAAAAGGGGCAGGAGGGGGAACTTTGCTTGTGAATATCTCTCAAACCATAAAGGTTTTAGAGATAAGACATATCATTCTTCATGTTTTTTTAATGCCTACAAAATAAAATAAAGATAAAACGAAGTATTACTATCCCTTTAAATACAAAATATATATTGTAGGGCTTTTCATGTTGACTAATTCCAATCAGTTTTTCTGTTACATTCTGTTTTATCTGTTACATTCTAATGGAGAGGAAAGTCAGTGTCATACAGTTCTCCATAGAATTTGATAGAAACTGCAGAGTCACTTCCTGTCAGAACTATCAGGAAGTAAACGCGCTAAATTCACTTCCTGATTATTTGAACTGTTATAAATTTTGAATAAAACAACGGATGGCAATGAGAGTTCACTTGTTTTACTCAGCAGGAAAAGCTCTATAACGTATATGTTTTTATAAAAGAAAATTTTACTGCTCCTTTAAATATAGTAAGATACACGTATTCCTTTAGGTATAGTTCTCCTTTAAGCAATGTGTGAGAGACCTACTTAGCTTTCAAGGCTTTAAGATCCATAATTAAATCAATGGGAACTTGGGGAATTTTAATTTGACCTCTATGGTATTTTTGGCTCTCTCTAGAACCGTACCTCTTTATCTTCCCGAATATACCCCGAATAAAATGACAAATTTAACCTTGTCTGTTAACAGTATTTTGTTTCCATTACATAACCTCAGTCATCACCGACTTGACAAGGGCCACAAATTACTGTTCACGCGTGGTTTCCTAGAACAGGCCACATCAAACACAGAATCGTCAATGTATCCGACTCATTAATCACAGGAAAACATGAGAGAGAAGTTAATTTTTATTTATTTGAATTCATTTCCGAGAAAAGAGTTTGACATATTTTGACAGATTTCATTAGACAGGCAATTATTAAAGGATGGAATAAGTACAAGATTTTTTTTATGAAAACAAATTTATTTTATAGGGTTTTTCTTACTGAGTAAAACAAAGTTAATCACACTGCTGAGAAATGTTTCTTTCAAATGTTATTGCAGATCAAAGTTAGTTTTTTTTTTTCTAATGAACCTGTTGGCAACAGCCCCCAACTAGTGTCCAAAAAACAGTATTTTTTACTTTTTTTTAATAATGCGCTCATTGTGAAAGGTTATGTTACAGACTAAGGCTCCCCATTGTAAGTGACAGAAACAACACCTAGTGGCAACACTAAATAATTACAGTTTAGTTTTCAAAAAAAAATCAAGTTTGAGGTGTAATGCTTTTTGAATATGAAATCTCTCAGGAGTGGGAGCACCCTTGATTTTGTAAGAAGGAAAAGTATTACAGTATATGTTTTTTCATAAATGATTCTGCTCGTTCAAAGGGATACTGCAAAAGATAGTCTAAATTATTTTCTAATAACGGCTCTGACGTAAGGTATATGTGGGAAATTGTTAATATAAAGATGCAGATATTTGTTTTGTAAAACAATGCAATTTAAACCCTTAAGGACCCTTGGCGTGTCAGGACCATCACTCCTAGTCCAGCATTTAAAGGGATAGTAATGTTTCATAATAATAGCAGCTCTAATTAATCATAGTTTTTGGATCTCGGAGAGTGTTATTTCAATTCTGTCAGACTTGTAGTTCAAGAGTAATTGAATGATAAAATATCCCCCTCTGCCCCTTTTACTGATGTAACACTGCTCAGCCAGAGGAGAAGGTAGGTGCCCAGGTAGATTACAGAGAGGGACAATCTTCAATTAAGATAAGGGAAAAACCTGTCAAGGGGGGCAGGGCTTTCATTGTTCTCACAGTAAGAATATTATCCCTTGCTGTTATCTGTCTGCTCTAGCAACCAGATTCCACATCTGAGGGGAGGTGGCTTACACTAGGTAAAAGGGGCGGGAGGGGGATACTGTATCATTCAATTACTCTTGAACTACAACTCTGACAGTATTGAAATAACACTTTCCTTGGCCCAAATACTATGATGATTAATTGGAGCTGCTGTTTTTGTGAAACATTACTATCCCTTTAAGGACTGATGATGGTCCTGGCACTCTGTGTATTTCGTGGGTCACCTCACGGGTGCATGCCGCTCCGTTACCCCAGAATCAACTGCATGAAAAAATATGCCCCATGGACCTTTGCTTTGCAATGGATTCTGAACCCCTCTGGCACTCAAAGGGTTAACAGCTGGCCATGTGTCGTGTCAGCCGGTCATTAAGGGGTTAACCTGTTTTTCAGAACATGAATTTTGTTGAATAAAAATGTAAAAACTTCACTGCCTTGCAGCCATTACTACTTAGTAGGTGGCCGTGATTGCTCCTGTACTGAGTTCAGGACCAGATTTACCATTAGGCAACTTCCTAAAGCAACAAATTTTGAGGGCAGCCATAGCCGTGCTGGCCAAACCCAGATTTTAATTGAGGTTGCGGCCACTGTCATCTCAATATCTCTCACAGGTTTATATGTCCATTTACTTGCTATTAGTCAACCTTTGGATGCTATAAGGCCCTTCCCAGTTACTGTGCCTCTCCCACACCTTTGTACCTTTCTATCACAATAACAATAAAAGCAACAATAATAACACATTTGATTCCACAGCCTCCATGACAAACCATATCCAGTGGCACATAACAGCATCCCGTGGTTCTATAATAAAATAGATCATGCCTCAGCATCCCTTAGTCCTCTGTAGTAAAACAACCACCAGAAAGACGAGATTGAGGGAGGAAATAGTTGGAGGGATTGTGGAAGAAGCTAAAAGAGAAGAATGAAGAGGTCACTGAGGTGGCTTCTTCTAACTGGGTAAGTCTTTTAACTAATTAAGCTCCAGTTATTCTTATAGGTAAAGTTTCCCTTTAAAGGAGAACCAGCATCTAAAAATAACCTCCAGTACCTTCCTATGGGCAGACCACCCTAATGGTTCCCATGATTGTTTCCAATGCTCCTTGATTCAAGAGGTCTATCTTCAGTGAGTCATGATATTATGTCCATGAAGGTGGAAGTGAGATGCTAGCAGGACCACAGGACCTCAAACTCCGCCTACTTCACAAATGTAATCTTAACCATGTAAGGATCAGAGTGGTGTGAAACTCGTTGAAAAGCAATGTGTTGTACACCCATCTGGCAATTAACAGGCTAAGTAGCCTCATGCCTCCAAAATCCTATCAGCGTCTGTCATATCTACCTCTATGGAAAGAACCAGGGCCGGATTTCCCATTAGGCAGAGTAGGCAACTTCAGATTTTGAGGGGCACCTCAGCTGTGCTGGACACACCCACATTCTGAATCGTGGGTGTGGCCAGAGCGAGCTCAATGTCCCTGTACCAGTTCTACACACATTTACAGGATGTCGTTTAACCCTTTGAGTGCCAGAGGGGTATGCAATGCATTTCTTTGCAACCCATTGCGTACCCCCTCTGACATTCAAAGGGTTAATCCCTTGGGTTCTATAGCGATCTCCAACGCATTGCTATAGCAACCAATGGGTTAAAGCCTTTTCTTTTTTGCCCTAGCTTGTTGTAAGCCACAGGTAATTTCTGTGCCAGAAAATAGTGTATGGGGCGTGTTCACAGGAGTAGTGGGGGGTGTGGCTATGGGAGGAGCTAGGGGCATGTAGAGTGTCTTGCCTAGTAGATCCAGCCCTGAATGGGACATCCAGGGCTGTTTAACCCTTTGAGGGTCAGAGGGGTATGCAACACATTGCTCTGCAATGCGTTGCGTACCCCTCTGGCACTCAAAGGGATAAAATGTTATCTCTTGAACTAAAAAGCAAGAGAAAAATCATAATGATCATTAGTACTTTCTTCCCATCGTAAGGTAATTGGGGGGTTATTATTAGAAGGTGTTATTTCTCCTTTAAGAACTAAACACAGATGTGGTTTATGTCTGTTTCCCCAAACTCTATAGCAACATTCAAAAAACATTTTCTTGTTGCCATTTATTTTATTTTTTTTTTATCAGTGATTGCACTAATTATACAAATCAGCATTCATTACATTGAAAAGTAAATACAATTATTTTTCCAAATTTATTAACTTAAGCCATTCCACATTTTAATTTAAAAAATAATCCAGTTTATAACATGCCATCCTACTAAATTGTTGACATGTTATTTCCACAAGAACTGTGTGTTCTGAACACAGCGACAAGTAGTCTGATTATGTCAACTTAAATCCCACAACTCTTAATTGTACAGAAGGAAAAATCAAGTACATAATCAAGACCAAATTTCCCAACAGGCAATTGCCTAGACGTCTAAATGTTGAGGGACGGTGCCTCAGTGGTGCTGGCCGCACCCACATTATGAATTGTGGGTGTGGCCAAAGCAGTCTCAATGTCTCTGCAACAGTTTTATTCCCCTTTACAGACTATTATTTACCCCCATTTACAGACTATTATTGAAGACCAATGCATTGGCAATCTTTCTAGCAAAGGAGTAAAGCTCTGTTGGAGGAGTCAATGTACATCACTGGTCATCAGTGAGCAACCCTCTCTTTCTTCAGAGCATCAAAGAGTTCTAAACACTAGCGGGAGAACTGCACATTAACCCCTTAGAGACCGGTGGCGCGCACATGTGGCCGGCACTTAATGACAGGGTTTTTTTTTTTTTCCTATTGTATCAAATGACTTCCTGGACTTACCAGGTACGCCATCTCTCACTAAGTGACATTTTTTCATGACGTACCTGGCAAGTCCATCGTTGCGATGGGGTTAACTGCTGTGGCAAAAAGCAATGCCTGCTGCAGGCTACAAGAAAATGTACATCATGCTCAAAGCCATAGACTACCATTAAACTGCAACAAAATTGCACTGCGGCTCCTGTTTGATGTCAGGATGAAGGCTCAGTTATCTCCCTAGTGTTTAGAGCTCACTCTGGAAGCCACTTTCTTGTAGCCCAGCAGAGGCATCACTTCCTGTCACAGTAGGCAGTGGGCAGTTCGCCTAGTGATTAGAACTCCATACCTCCCAACATTTCAAATTGCCGAAGAGGGACAATTGTGTTTTAGGGGGGTGTTGCTGTGGGCGTGGCAGGTAGGCGGGGCATTACCGATAATTTTTAGGCTATTTAATAACCTACTGACACCTCCTTGTGTAACCTAATAAATGATTTATAAAAAGACTAGAGTATTTTATTTACACAGACTAATGTTTAAACATATATACTGATGTTTAAACAAACATTAAAGTGAGTTTTATTGGTGTGGAGCAAAGTGATGCACTTATATACACACCACACAATCTGATCTCCTAAAAAGAGGGACATCAGGGTGGGAAAGAGGGACAGAGGGATTTGGGTCTAAAAGAGGGACTATCCTTCCTAAACAGGGACACTTGGGAGGTATGGAACTCTGTGCTCTGGAGTCTTCATTCAGGGACTATGTATTGTTCCTGAATGGGGACTGCAGGGACATGGGATACACATTTCAAATCAGGGACTGTCCTGGGCAATCAGGGACATGTGGTCACCCTAATGGGAGAGTGGGGTTGAACGATAATAGATATAGGTCACTTGATTGTATTTGCCCCCCCCCAGTCCACAAGTTGCCAGCCCTCCCCTGGAGTGACATTTTAAAAATCCAGTGCAGGTGACCTATACTGAGAGGCAGGGGAAGCCTCTACTACATGTGAGTAGACACATTAAAGGGTGAAGGGTTTTTTTATTACTATTATTACATTTTAGATTACAACTGTTAGAGGAGTTCTGTTGTGCTGTTTCTTTCTTTTTTTTAGTTAAGTGTACATAAATCCAGATCAGTTTTAGGTATTAGTGTTCCCTTAAAGTGTTAGTAATATCTGAAAAAAAACTTTTTTTTTTTTGCATTTAGAAGAGCTTAAAAAGCTGATCTAAATGCAAAAAAACGTATCTCTCAAACCGCTATGGTTTAAGAGATACGGGCGTTTAAAGTTTGATTTCTCCTACTGACAGCTTTACAGCTGTCGGTCGGTCGACACGCTGGCGCTTGAGAATAGGGTGACCATGGGTCCCGGAACGTCCGGGACTGTCCCTTATTTCAGGGCTATGTCCCGCGTCCCGGGTCCCCTTCAACCGGGACAATGAAGTGTCCCGGAATGAAGCCAAGCCGCCCTGGATGTCAGCCTGCAAGCGGTGTGTCACATCATGGACGCCGCTCGCGGCGTCCATGATATGACACACCGCTTGCAGGCTGACATCCAGGGCGGCAATGCAGCTTACCTGGAGGCAAGCGCTCTAGTAATACAGAGCGCTGGGAGATGACATCATCTCCCAGCGCTCTGCATTACTGAGCACAGCGCGCGGGAGCTTCAGCTCTGTGCCGGAGGAGGCACAGAGCACTTTCCACGCCGCTAGACCACCAGGGACTTAAGGTATGACTGGGCAACTAGGGTGACCACGTCCCGGAATGGCAGAAGGGAAATGTGGTCACCCTACTTGAGAAGTGCCGGGATCTCGTTACTTACACGGAATCCCTTCATTGGAATGGTCTAAAACGTGTGCCTGGTACACGTTTGAATAACAAGCTGCTTATTCTTGGGTTAACCCTTTCAGTGCCAGAGGGGTACGCAACATATTGCAAAGCAATGCGTTGCGTACCCCTCTGCCAATGAAATGGTTTTAGTATTTCAGTTGTGCAAATATCAGGATTCTCAAAAAAATGTAAGATCCCCCCCCCCCGATAAGAGGAACTCATCCCCACCCCCAGTCATGGCCACACCTCTTGCAAAACTTCAAAGGCGAGCGCTTGGTCTTTAGGGCCTTGTACAAAAGAAAAGTAAAGGAATCCTGGAGTAAACCAACTGCACCACTGGGGGTGGGGATACAAATTTCCCAAATTACCACTGATTTAAATGGGGGTTTAAACCCCTTGAATGCTAATGAAGTGTCCAATGAATTGCAATGCAATGCATTAGACACCTCTCTAGGATTCAGGGGATTAAAATCCCCATTTAGACAATGGAAACTTTGTCTGTCTCCCCTATGATGGAGTTCCCCTGCCCCATAATTCCCGTCCTTTTCTTTTGAACATAAGGTCCTTTGTGTGTGTGAGTGTGTGTGTGTGTTTTGCTTCTGTGCCTCCCCAGATAGATATGACATCATCTACAGACAAACCGGGCCCAGCCATTGTCCAGCAGCAGTGTGAGGCAATGTCCGTCTCCTAGGATCCCCGGCTTGCTGTGGCCAGGCATGCTTTCATGTCCGTGTTCCTCTCAGCTGGAGATAAGAACTCCTTCTCAGGCACCAGGCAGGGGAGATGTCAGCGCTGGAGAGCAGAAGGGACACGGGGACTGCAGGGACAGAGAGAGAGACAGAAAATGATGGAGCCAACATGAATTTTGTGTGTAGACTTGCCAAGCTGGCAACACAACAGCCATAATCTGCTGCCTCCTGGTTAATAGGTTTTTTTATTGGCCAAGAGCAGAAAAAAAGGTATTTGAAGGTTCGTAATCAATAAAAATGACATTTTGATGGATGACACTCCATTAACCCTTTGAGCTCCAGAGGGAAACACAGTGCAATGAATTGCACTGCTGTCATTTAATAAAAGGGGTAACCTATATGATACTTACACTAATCAGTGATATATACCAAAAAGCTATACAGTAGACAGACAGATGGACAGACTGAGAGATAGATAGATAGATAGATAGATAGATAGATAGATAGATAGATAGATGCCATGTGCAACAAATTACAATTTCTCAGATACCTATTTATATAAATGGGTCTTTTGATACCTTGAATGTTTTGGAGACATTACTAGCATACAAAGGGTTAAACACCCAAGTTGGTTTAGTCCAGAGTAACTACAGGGGAGATGTACTAAGGTGTGATAAAGAGGAAAATACTTCTCCAGTGATATAAACTCTCCAGTTCCTATGTTATTCTATGGGAGAACTTTAGTTATAGACTACAGGGGGAGATGTACTAAGGTGTGATAAATAGGAGATAACTTCTCCAATGAGATAAACTCTCCATTTCCCATGTTATTCTATGGGAGATCTTTAGTTATAGACTACAGGGGAGATGTACTAAGGTGTGATATAGAGGAGATAACTTTTCCAGTAAGATAAACTCTCCATCTTCTGTGTAATTCTCTGGAGTCTATGTACTAAGAATTTTGAACATGGAGATATATTTTAGTGCATAGGCCCCATCGAATAACATAGGAATTGGAGAGTTTATCACACTGGAGCAGGTGTCGGTTTTAGGTGGGTGCCACTTCACTGGTCCCACAACCTCAGTGTCAGTTGTGGAGATAAGACATATCTCTCCTAACTGTGCCATAGAGGTCTGTGCCTCTTCCATCATAGACCTATATCCAGCTTCCTCACAATTAAGTAATGCAGAGTACCGGGACATGATGTCATATTATTGGACTGATTGAGAATCACTTGGATTCTGAATATAGAGGTCTGCGCTGAAGGTGGCACAAACCTCTTGTTAGAAATGCAGAGCTTTACACTCATATTGGTCATGTTGGTCACTGTCCCCATTGGGGCTCACAATCTAAATTCACCTATCAGTATGTTTTTTGGAGTGTGGGAGGAAACCGGAGTACCCGGAGGAAACCCACGCAAACACGGTGAGAACATACAAACTCATTGTAGATGTTGTCCTTGGTGGGATTTGAACCCAGGACCCCATCGCTGCAAGGCAACAGTGCTAACAACTGAGCCACCGTGCGGGAGTTTTAAAGAATTTGCCCCGGAGACACAGTAATGGCTCTCAAAACTGGAGTCTCCGGGGCAAATCCGAAGAGTTCCCAGGTATGAGAATAAGGTGTACTTTACAGGGGAAAGCAACATCTCTATTTAGCTTGGTATCCCACTTCTACCCCCAAGTAACATCAGACAGGAAAGCTAAAAATATCTCTTTCATTGTCTTCCATAGAAAAATGATTTCCGCTGTAAAGTAGACTCTTAAGTTCCTGCCATCTGAAAACGAATACGTACTGTATCTGTTCTTGTCAGAGGAGTTTGCAGGTCAGATGTCTAAATGTATACTTTTGTGCTCTGATGAATTCAATGTGTGTTTAAGAGATAGAAGGAGTATAATGTTGTAAAATAGAGTGAAAACAGGTGAAAAATGCTTAAGCACCCAATGCCAGAAACATCAAACTGAAGAGTTGTACAAAAATTCTCATATCGCCCACTAGTGGTCATGAGTAAAAAAAAAAAAACCCAGCTAGAAGTCAGACTTGGGGGGAAAAAGTAAAAAGAGCAAATCTGTGTCAAAGGCTGGAGGGTCACAGTAGTGACATCATAACATCCATTACTGCCTGGGCTCCATCCCTAACCCTGGCTTTCTATATACAGTGTGTATAACACAGCTTGGCACTCAATGGAATCTATATTACTGGATAGCCCTTTGAGTGTGATAACCATTACATTCTGACCATCAGACCATGACCATCCACTCTTTGTTGATATATCATGGGTCCGCCTTTCCCTTACTGTGTGAGCAGCGCCTCTCGCTGCTGTTGGTTCCTGGAGCAGTGGACGAGTCACCTCCAAAAAGAATGATTAGGCGGGAGCTCTTCTTACTTATAGCTGCGCCGTGGCGTGACCAGCACCGTGCTCATGTGACAGGATAACAGGAAGAGTCCTGACACATGTGCACTTAATGAGGTAGATTTATAAAATTTTAAAATGTCTTTATATATATGGCATTAGTATGAATATTTTAACGCCTGGAATGCTTAAGAACAACCTACACATGGCGTTAAAATGCTAGGGATAATACTGTCGTAAATCAATTCGCAAATGGTGACAATTCTTTATAAATTCGCTTAGAAGTTGCTGCTATATTGTAGATTAAAAAAAAAAAAAGTATATTGAGCAAGTCCCATCTCTCAGACCTTTATGCAAACCAGGCACACTATTTCGGCTCTGATGAAGAGCCACCGGCTGGTCCCAGGGCCGGGATCTCCTGCTGTCAGTGGAGAGCTGACGTCAGGAGAAGGGGAGGGAGGGGGAACTTTAGCTGTGAATATCTCTCATACCATGAAGGTTTGAAAGATAGGACTTGCTGAAGACACTTTATTTTTAAAAAATCTACAATATAAATGCTAGAGAGATCTCCAACGCACAATCTGTCTAGCAACCAAGGGGTTAAAGCATTTATATGTCCTTGCTTATTATAGGGCAAGGAAACAGTGGATGAAATTGGGGGTAGGGTCATGTGAGGAGTGGGGGTGTGAGCATAGGTGGAGCTAAGGGAGACTAGAGTGCCTTGCCCAGGGAAGCCTGGGATGTAAATCCAGCCCTGGTTACAGAATTATAACTCTTTAGCCTGATGAATAAGACCCTATGTATAGTCCATTGGTTGGTAACCTTTGGCTCTCCAGCTGTTGTGGGTGGTGATGATAGAAGTTGTAGTCCCAAATATCTTTATCTCTAAAAATTGACAGTTCTGTGATTCTTAAAGGGATAGTAATGTTTCACAATAAAAGCCACTCCAATTAATCTTCATAGTATTTGGGCCATGGAGAATGTTATTTCAATACTGTATCCCCCTCCCACCCCTTTTACCTAGTGTAAGCCACCTCCCCTCAGATGTGGAATCTGGTCTCTTGACCAGACAGGTTACAGCAAGGGACAATCTTCTTACTGTGAGTATAAGGAAACCCTGCCACCCCCCCCTTGACAGATTTTATGCTCATTGAAGATTGTTCCTCTCTAGGATCCATCCGGATAGTCTTACTGCTCTGAGTTAAGCAGTGTTACATCAGTAAAAGGGGCGGGAGGGGAATACGTTATCATTCAATTACTCTTGAACTACAACTCTGACAGTATTGATATAACACTCTCCATGGCCCAAATACTATGAAGATTAATTGGAGCTGCTTTTATTGTGAAACATTACTCTCTCTTTAACTTACAATTCCCATTATCTCCAACAGACATTGGCTCGTTGGGGACTATGGAAGTTGCCATTTCCAGCAGCTGAAGGTCCAACCCTTGACTACCCCTCTAATAAAGATTCCTGTGCCTCAGGCATCAGGAACCCAGATATCCAGATTAACACTGGGGGAACCCTTAGCTCAATAAGGAAAAAAACTGCACCCTGAAAAGTCGTCAAACTGTCTGCAATTTGAAAGTAATTATTTTATTTTCTTTGATGTTTTCAATAAAAAGTCCTCTCCATGTAGTAGTGGAAATATGGAATGCATACTGTAAATGGATTTGCCGTGCTCTGCTAGAAATATGAAATATGAAGGTATTTTACAGCTCAAAATTCCTTTCACATTGTTTTCCATTACAAGCATTTAGGGCAGGGATTGGCAACCTGAGGCCCTTCAGCTGTTGTAGACCTCAACTTCCATCATCTTCGGCGAACCCATGATGGGAATTGTAGTTCTTCACAGCTGGAGGGCCTTATGTTGCACATCCATCTTTATACCTGGGAACTCTCTGGATCTGCCCAGGAGACTCTATTTAGAATTAACCTCTTAACAACGAGCGGTATGGGAAGTGAACTTTCCTTAGGACTGCTTTGATCTTTATCGGCACATGTGACTGATGACGTATACCGGCACGCCGAATAGGGGATTGATAGAGACGGCTTCGATCTCGGAGTGGTCAATTTCAGACCCCGCTATTGCTTAAAATGCTCCCGCTTGAGGGCTGTAAGCACAAACTACGTGACGTGCCAGGACCTTTAATGGTCCTTTAGGCAAGTTTACCGGTTGCGGTCCTGGCACATCACCAGTCCTTAAAGGGATAATTACCGGGTCTCCGGGAACAGATGCTAATTCTCCAGCTTTTGGTGAGATCCCTGGGTAACCCTGCCCACTTCCACATCCATTCTAAAATGAAACTCCACCCTTCCTCCTCTCTGTTAATAGAGGTTTGTGCCAAACAAGGCACAGACCTCAGCTTTTTGCAGGTGCCGGGTGGGGGGTCATAGGGTTGCCACCTTTTTTAAAAAAAAATACCGGCCATGGCATTCCCTCCATAGATTTAACGTTGGACAGGAGCCAATTTTTTACTGGCCTGCCGGTAAAGTACCAGCTGGGTGGCAACCCTAGGGGGTCACAGGGGGCGGCTGGGCCCCTGGGGTGGTGGGCCCGGTCGCAGTCACTACACCTGCAACGCCTATTGTTATGCCACTGTTAGATCCCTCAAATATATTCTTAAAACTAGCATTTTCTAATGTATTACCTGTCCTTTTCGGGCATCATAATTGTGTTTCTGTTGTTTGTAATGTGAGTAGTGTGGTCACGTGTCTCAGATTGCCCAGAACAGTCCCGGATTTTAAATGTGTGTGCCAAGTCCCTTGCCTACAGTGACTGAAAGTGACTCCTGTGCTAGACTATAAGAAAATGTCCTCTGCACAGTTTGAAACACTAGAGGGAGAATGGAACCCTACTTTCTGACATCAAATAGGAACTGCAGCACCATTTTCTTGTAGAGTAACGTTACACTAAGTTTTGGGGCTTGATGTCCATTTTCTTGTAGATAAGCACATGTATCGCTTTATGTCACAGCAGTGAGTTGGCAGTTCTCCTAGGCTATGTTGCTCCTTAACAAGCCATGACTGAGCAGTGATATCTAGTGATGTCTTGTGACCCCACCTACATATCCTCACTAGAGATGTGAAGAACTATGCCGCTAACGCCCACAAACTTTTAGTGGCTCCAGCATTAAAGGAGTTAATGAAATGTTCAATTTTCAAGCATTATGTTCAATATGCTCAATTCTCTAATACAAGAATACCAGTGCCAGTGTCTATGTATGCCAGCCAAGACATTCTCTATTTCTCTATATAATGCAAACAAACAATTGTATGGCTGCACTTAAACATATCCTTCAGACACAACGTACCCAAATAAAAACAAAGATTTGGATACAATGTGTCTGAAGGATATGTTGAAGTGCAGCCATACAATTGTTTGTTTGCGTTATATGGAGAAATGAAGAACTCCGCTTCTCTCATATTGGCAGCATCCCTGAATGGCAGAGAGGAAATGTGCTCACCCTAAATCAGAGCTGAGAGCTAAGGCAGTCAATGCATCGAAATAAGTACCCACCACTTGAATTCTAAAAAGCTGCCGCTTTATTCCAAGCCATATGAAATAAACAATAAAATACTATCACTACTCAGACACATATCAAGATTGCAATGTTAGTGGGGGTCAGGGAGCCCTGTCAAAGGCAAGTATGGCTGCTCCCATAGAGTATACTTAACCCTTTGAGTGCCAGAGGGGTATGAAATGCAGTACCCCTCTGGCACTCAAACGGTTAAAGGGATAGTAATGTTTCAAAATAAAAGCAGCTCCAATTAATCTGCATAGTATTTGGGCCATGGAGAGTGTTATTTCAATACTGTCAGAGTTATAGTTCAAGAGTAATTGAATGATAAAGTATTCCCCTCCCACCCCTTTTACTGATGTAACACTGCTCAGCCAGAGCAGCAAGACTGTCCGGATGGATCACAAAGAGGGAAAATCTTCAGTGAACATAAGGGAAAACCTGAAAAAACTGTCATAGGGGGCAGGGTTTTCATTGTTCTCAAAGTAAGAAGATTGTCCTTTGCTGTGAGCTCTCTGGTCAAGAGACCAGATTCCACATCTGAGGTGAGCAGTGTTACACTAGGTAAAAGGGGCGGGAGGGGATACTTTATCATTCAATTACTCTTGAACTACAACTCTGACAGTAGTGAAATAACACTCTCCCTGGCCCAAATACAATGAAGATTAATAGGAGCTGCTTTATTATGAAACATTACTATACCTATAAGACTAGACTAGGCCTCAGAAACAGAGAACATTTTTACAGATACTAGCATGAAGTTCAGGGTATATGAGTGTATATAACACCTCAGTTCATGTTTAAGTGTTAGTGTTCCTTTAATACAGCAGCACGATTACAAGAGAACCATTTGTACATTATATATTCCATGTCATGTGTCCCTGCTAGAATCATTCTTGGTAAATTCTAAAGCTGATGTACTAAGAACTACCAGGGTCATTCTGGAGCAACCCAGCTACATCACAAGGGGGAAATAAAACAATCCCTAAAGTTCTGTTGATTTAAATGGTGCTTTTAACCCCTTCAGTGACAGAAAGGTCTTCAAAACATTGTGACTCAATGCTTTGGACACCTCTCAGAGGAGTTGAAAAGCTCATTTAAATCAATGAGAATCTGTATTTGTCCCCTTTTGTTTAACCCTTTGAGTGCCAGAGGGGTATTCAGTGTGCTGCGTTGCGTACCTCTCTGGCACTCGATGGGTTAACTCTACCTATACTTTTCAGTGAGTGAGCTAGCCCTGTTCCATTAGAGTTAGCCCCCAAATCCAGCAGCTGCTTGGTCTGTTCCCCCCCCCCCCCGTGAGTAGGGTGACCACATGTCCTGGAATGTCCATGACTGTCCCCTATTGGAGGTCTGTGTCCCGCTTCCCGGGTCACCCCCCACCGGGACAAAAAAGAGTCCCAAAATGGAGCAACAAAGCTGGCACCCACAGCCTACCTACATAGCGCAGCACGCACCAGTCCAGCCAGCCAATAAAATGTATTTGCTATATGGTCCTCATTGGATGGCTCAGCCAGCCAATGAGGACCATATAGCAAATACATTTCATTGGCTGACTGGACTGGTGCATGCGAGACAGCTGGGATGGCACAAGTATGTTGGTGCTGTGAGTGAGTCTCATGGCTGAGGCTCCCGCCAGCGCTGACCTTCTTTCTGAGGCTGATACAGAGTAAGAGTTCTCACTGGGGAACTCTTACTCTGTTAGCCTCAGAAAGATGGTCAGCGCCAGACGGAGCCTCAGCCGTTGGACTCACTAGGGTGACCACACATCCTGGAATGGCAGATTGGAAATGTGGTCACCCTGTCTGTGAGAAGGAGTGAGCAACCCAGCACTGTAAGAGTTAAATGAGCATTTACAACTGGGCAGGGCTGCATGGTGCATCTGTTATTCCAATACATGCCTGAAATAACAGCCCTCTTTAACTCTTTCAGGACTAGGTTGCTGGCCTTTGTACTCCATAGAGGGTACACTAGCTGCACTCAGGGATATGATTGCTGCAGTGCATACCAGCGTACACCCACCAGTGTCAAGACTTTAATGCCAGCAAGCCCCCTTATGTCTGCACCATTATGTGGATAGGAAATAGATGTAATGACACAGAACTTCCTCTGAGCGTTAATTAATGCTGGTAAAGAGATAGCAATGTTTAAATATGAAGGCAACGCCGATTCTTCAACATACTTTTTTATAATAAATTGTACTTTTCTAACTGTCCATAGCATTGAATTCTTTGTTTTATTTTAACCCCTTAACGTTCGGCGGTCCTGGGACGTTTCCATCCCATAAGGACCGCATTGAACCACGTGGACGCGCCGGTACACGTGACCTGTTGTCTCGGCGCGTCACTATGGGGCCTGATAGAGATCGCTCCGATCTTGGAGCGGTCAATTTCAGGCCCTATTTTTACTTACAGCGCTCCCGGTAGAGCGCTGTAAGTAAAAAGTACGTGACGTACTATGACCGTCATCGGTCCTTGAGTATTTCAAGGAACGTGACGGTCATAGTACAGCACATGTCGTTAAGGGGTTAATTAAAGTGTCCTCCTCCCGCCCTTTTCCACGATGCCTCCCCTCAGATCTGGAGTGCGGTCAGAGGACCGGACAGATCGCAACCAGGGACAATCTTCAGTCTAGCAGTATAAGGAAAACCCTGCCCATTTGATGAAGGAGGGCAGGAGTTAAAGGGATAGTAATACTTAAAATGTAAAAAAAAATATGTTGTAGGGTTTATCCCCCTGAGTAAAACAAGGGTACTCCCACTGCTGAGAGGTCTTTCATTCAAAAGTTATTAATTTTCAAAGTTGAATTTTTTAGGTGCAATATCACAGTGGCCTGAAATTGTACAGTGGCGCTGTTGCTACACGATCCTATGGACAACTCTGGTCAGTTGACCATAAATCTCCATAGGATGGTGTAGCAACGGCGTCACTGTACAATTTCAGGCCACTGTGATATTGCACCTAAAAAATTCAGCTTTGAAAATTAATAACTTTTGACTGAAAGACCTCTCAGCAGTGGGAGTACTCTTGTTTTATTCAGGGGGATAAACCCTACAACATATTTTTTTTTACATTTTAAGTATTACTATCCCTTTAAAAAAAAAATTGAAATGAATGGAAATGTTTCTCAGTTCCCTGTGGTGCAGTTGGTTTGCTAAGAATTGCTCCAGTCCCTCTAAATTCATCCGCCTCTATAAATCCCATGTACTAGGAAGCTGCCTCCCTGTGTTAGAATCATTCTGGGAAAACTATAAGCCCTTTAAAAGAGCACAAAGAAATGTAAAGATTTTCATTAAATCATTGTGCATTCCACAGAGGAGACACTTTAAAGTGGGTCTGCAGCTGCACACGATGTTATGGTAGGGACTGTCTGCAATTTTTATCTAAAATCTGAGCCTTTATTAATAAAATAAAGTCTTCAAAATAACGCAAGAAGCATGTTGTTTGAAGTAGAACTCCTAAATACTGATTTGTGTAGCATTCAATTAAGTCACACGAGTATATCTTTTCTTAACCCACTGAGTGCCAGGGAGGTATCCAAAGCACTGCAAAACATTGCTCTGCAATGCGTTGTACATTCCACAGATCCTTAAAGGGATAGTAATGTTTCCCAAAAACAGCAGCTCCAGTTCATCTTCATAGTATTCGGGCCATGGAGAGTGTTATTTCAATACTGTCAGAGTTGTAGTTCAAGAGTAATTGAATGATAAAGTATCCCCCTCCTCCCCTTTTTACTGATGTAACACTGCTCACCTCAGAGCAGCAAGACTGTCCAGCGGATCACAGAGAGGGACAATCTTCAGTGATCATAAGGAAAAACCTGCCAATGAGGACAGGGTTTTCATTGTTCTCACAGTAAGACGATTGTCCCTTGCTGTGATCTGTCTGGTCAAGTAACCAGATTCCACACCTGAGGGGAGGCGACTTACACTAGGTAAAAGGGGAGTGAGGGGGATATTTTATCATTCAATTACTCTGGAACTACACATCATAGAAAATGATAATACCACTCTATATGACCCAAATACTATGAAGATTAATCAATGCTGCTTTTTTTGTGAACATTACTATCCCATTAAATAATTAAAGGGCCACTAGCATACATCTGGTCCTTAAAGGGATAGTAATGTTTCACAATAAAAGAAGCTCCAATTACTATTCACAGTATTTGGGCCATGGAGAGTGTTATTTCAATACTGTCAGAGTTGTAGTCCAAGAGTAATTGAATGATAAAGTATCCCCCTCCCACCCCTTTTACTGATGTAACACTGCTCACCTCAGAACAGAAAGGTGGTGTCCAGATGGATCACAGAGAGGGATAATCTTCAATTAAAATAAGGGAAAAACCTGTCAAGGGGAGCAGGGCTTTCATTGTTCTCACAGTAAGATGATTGTCCCGTGCTGTGAGCTGTCTGGTCTCAAGACCAGATTCCACATCTGAGGTGAGCAGTGTTACATCAGTAAAAGGGGCGGGAGGCAGATACTTTATCATTCAATTACTCTTAAACTACAACTCTGACAGTAATGAAATAACACTCTCCATGGTCCAAATACTATGAAGATTAATTGGAGCTGCTGTTTTTGCGAAACATTACTATCCCTTTAAAGGGTTAAATGACACATCCTTCTGGTCCCTAAAATGGGAAGAGGTAACTATCATGTGAGAGGACCTCTAGGAGCAGACATGCCAATGAAGCCTGGGCTGCACAGACATAACTAGTCATTGGAGGGGGCCCAGTGCAAACATTTTGGGGCATCCTAACAAAAATAACCTATTGGCCCCGTAGGACAGATGGTGACCCCTTGGATGCTGGACCCCAGTAAAACTGTACCCTCTACATACGCTATGGTTATGCACCTGCTGGGCTTCATTGTGAGCCTGGGTGGATTAGATGGATAGTAGATAAGAGGTATGAAAAGTAACCCCCTGTACTGTGTAGCTGATACCCATATAGAGACTGAACTGTAAGATTTGATGTCTTGCTGTTCAGTCTCTTGGGGTTACATGTACAGCTCCCATAGACTGCTAGTGAAGGGATTCCAATACTGAGTCTGTCCCTTGGAGCTGCTTTTATTGTGAAACATTACTATTCCTTTAAAGGGGTAGTAATGTTTCATAATAAAAGCAGCTCTAATTAATCATCATAGTATTTGGACTTTGGAGAGTGTTATTTAAATTCTGTCAGAGTTGTAATTCAAGAGTAATTCAATGACCCCTCCCCCTCCCGCCCCTTTTACTGATGTAACTCTGCTCAGCCAGATCAGAAGGGAGGTGCCCAGGTAGACTGCAGAGAGGGACAATCTTCAATTAAGATAAGGGAAAAACCTGAAAAACTTGTCAAGGGGGGAAAGGCTTTCATTGTTCTCATAGGAAGAAGATTGTCCCCTGCTGTTATCTGTCTGGTCTATGGACTGCATTCCACATCTGAGAAGAGATGGCTTACACTCGGTAAAAGGGGCGGGAGGGGAAACTTTGCTTGTGAATATCTCTTAAACCATAAAGGTTTGAGAGATAAGACTTACATCATTCTTCATGTTTTTTTTAATGCCTACAAAATAAAATAAAGATAAAACTAAGTAATGCTATCCCTTTAAGTGCTGGTAATACCTATTTATTTATTTATTATTTTTTAAAACCTTTGCCTGTGGCCAGTGAGTCTCACTTGTTATGTAAAGAGCAAACGTGGATGAAATCTGGGACAAACGAATAACACAAGGAAAGAATAACAAAATCTCCATTGATTTAAAACTGGTCCCCTTGGCACTCAATGTGTTATAAGCAGTGTCAGTGCTCTTTGTGTTAATGTCCCACGTGTTACAATTCCCCATAGATTGGCTGTAACACACACAGCGGGTCTATGGCAGATGCACACGCAAACCTGAAGTTTGTGGCTGGTAGTCACAGGCTTCCAGTTTGCTTTCCAGCAGACGGAGCCCGTTTTTTCACCCGTTGGAACAGACTTAGTAGAAAGTGATAGTTAGCCTTTAATACACTATACAGATTTAGACAACCTGAGGATCACCAGCTGTTGAGGGCTGCAACTCCTGAACAGCTTGAGAACCTCAGGTTGCCCATGCCTGCACTGGGTCTAGAACTCCCTCTCTGGTCAGGGCTGGATTTACATCTGAGGAGCCTGTAGGCACAGAAATCTGAAGCTCCCCCCACACGCACACGATTTGCCATCTCCACTGGACACCTCCACAATGCTCATAAGCTCCATATTGCCCCCATATTGCCCCCATCATCTCCATACTGCCCTCACATTGCCCCCATCATCTCCATATTGCCCCCATCATCTCCATACTGCCCTCACATTGCCCCCATCAGCTCCATATTTCCCCTCACATTGCCCCTCATCATCTCCATATCCCCTCACATTGCCCCCATCATCTCAATATTGCCCCTCACATTGCCACCATCATCTCAGTATTGCCCCCCTTTTCCTACCTCGCAGGAGAGGAGAGGTATGTGACTCCTTTAGCACAGAGGTGTAGCTGCTGCCTGCTGGAGCTCCCGCACGGTCTGTAAAGCAGAGCGCTGGGAGATGATGTAATCTCCCAGCGCTCTGCATTATTACCAAAGAGCCGACGGTGATGAGGGAGCTCAGAAGCTCTACATGTCTGTGCCGAAGAAGGCACAGACCTCTCCTCTGAGATCTCTCCATGTTGTTGTTGGAGCCAAGCGGGGGGGGGGGGGGGGGTCAGGGGTGACTGTCGAGGCTAATAAAAAATAAAAAAAATAAGGAAAAAAAGCGATCCAAGCAATAACAGGCGCCCCTCTGTGGTATGCGCCTGTAGGCAGGTGCCTACTCTGCCTTATTACAAATCCGGCCCTGTCTCTGGTTAGTAAATGTTAATATTGTGAGTGTGTAGTTGGGAGGAAGACCACTGGGGAAAGAGAGTTACACAGGTATCAAACTAACTATATAACTCAGCCATGTACAGCTATATACGTATTACCGACAGAGCAGTTTTTTCACCCAGCTTCAAACGGAACTACCATGTCACAAAATGTTCAGCTTAACTAAGTCCCCTTCTGGTGACTAGCTGCTTAGTAGCGCTAGTCACCAGAATTATTACCTGATTTAATAGATATATGCTTTATTCCCCAGCTGTCAGTAGCACGGAGTGCGGACATTTTGCCAGAATGACGTCCGCGTGTCTGTCCGCGTGTCAGTCCCAGCCGGGTCTAGGAGGCGTTGCTAGGAGCCAGCTGGCTCCGGATGGGACTGATGGCACAGGCACGCGGACGTCATTCTGGCAAGATGTCCGCTCCCCGTGCTACTGACAGCTGGGGAATAAAGCATATATCTATTAAATCAGGTAATAATTCTGGCGACTAGTGCAACTAAGCAGCTAGTCGCCAGAAGGGGACTTAGTTAAGCTAAACATTTAGTGACATGGTAATTCCGCTTTAAGTCAAGCTTTAGTCCAAATCACCCAACAGTCACTGCCCTCCTAAAATAATGCAATGATATCCAGACTCGCATGGAAAATTGTGAACTCACTTTAGCTATTTTCAAAGATTTTTCAAAGGCCTTTGATACAGTAGACCATAATATTCTGATAACAAACTGCAAAGTTCAGGATTGAGTAATCACTCTCTAAACTGGTTCTGATCCTATTTATCAGACAGAATGCAATATGTGTCTTTTTCTGACAATATTTCCCTTCTGCTCAAAGTAACAAGTGGGGTTCCCCAAGGCTCCATTCTTGGTCCTCTTCTATTTTCTCTTTTTATAAATTATCTCCCCACAGTTTGCAAAGCATCTTCTGTGCACAGGTATGCAGATGACACCATAATATATGCCAAAAATTCAAATGTATCACAACTTGAGGTCATATTACAGCATGATTTCTCTGAAGCTGAAAGAGGATAGCAAAGAACAAACTGTTCTTAAACACCGACAAAACGGTCACTATGTTATTTGGAAGAAAGTACAAACTGCGTAATTTCGGCAAAATCATCTATCCATTTTAACAGAGTCTAATCAAAACTTGGCCCTGGTGGGCTTATTCAAATATCTTGGTATATGGTTTGACCCCAGTCTCACTTTTGGTCTTCTTCATATTGATAAATTAACATCCAAACTTTATCCCAAAATAGGTGCTCTGTTCAGAAACAGGAAGTCCCTTGGTAAGGAAAAGTATTGTTCAACAGATGTTACTGCCAGTCATTGACTATGAGGACATAATATATGCTCCCACACCACAAATCCATCTTGGTAAACTTAACACTCTGTATAACTCATCATGCTGCTTTGTTCTCCAATGTAATTACACTACCCATCGCTGTGTAATGCTTAAAGGGATTTTATTTTGTAGGCATTAAAAAACATGAAGAACAATATAAGTCTTATCTCTCAAACCTTTATGGTTTGAGAGGTATTCACAAGCAAAGTTTCCCCCTCCCACCCCTTTTACCTAGTGTAAGCCATCTCTTCTCAGATGTGGAATCCAGTCCATAGACCAGACAGATAACAGCAGGAGACAATCTTCTTCCTATGAAAACAATGAAGCCCTGCCCCCCTTGACAAGCTTTTCAGGTTTTTCCCTTATCTTAATTGAAGATTGTCCCTCTCTGCAGTCTACCTGGGCACCTCCCTTCTGCTTTGGCTGAACAGTGTTACATCAGTAAAAGGGGCAGGAGGGGGACACTATGTCATTGAATTACTCCTGAACTACAACTCTGACAGAACTGAAATAACACTCTCCAAAGTCCAAATACTATGATGATTAATTAGAGCTGTTTTTATTATGAAACATTACTATCCCTTTAAAGAAGTAAATCGGTTAACACTCAAATCTAGACATGCTCTTCACCTTTCTTGCTTAGTATACAGCCACTTCTCCGGAAAGCTACTGGACTACCTGAGCAGTATGATCACTCCAGCTCACCATACTAACTATAACCTCCGATCCACTGCTATCAACTACTGAGTATCTGTCACGGAGTGACTAAGAAATAAAGACACTTGACGACTACCAATAAAATTAAATAAACTTTATTAAACACAATAGTATCAGCAATGATAATACACTTTCACAAGACCAGGGAAGAACAGTGCACACACTTTCTTCACCCTTCACTAAGCAAGTGTGATATGACCCACGTCTGTAACCTAATGCTAGGGTAAACCCAGGCAATAGGAGCGAGGAACTCCAGAACACTGGGACAACACAGTAGTGACTCTAACTCCACCACCTTCTCGAGGCCAGGTGTGAGGACAGTGCAAGACACTTCCTCAACCCTTTACTAGGCAGGTATATCTAGTATCCGTACGGCCCTTGGTAATCTTCACAAGACTAGATAGAAGGACAGTGCACGGCACTTCCGCGATCTTTCAACAGGCAGCTTAAGAATAGCGCAACTATACCCTACTGCTAGGGTATACTAGAGGCAAGGTAAAACGGCACCTAGAATGCTAGGCGGGGCAACAACCAAACCGGACTAGACCACAGGAGGTCAATGACACAGACTGACCGACAAGCACTGCTACAGGGGTAGCAAGCATGGTGAAACGCTAGGCCCAGGCAACAAGGATCTCAATAGCCAGTTCTGGGTAGCTGAGGCTGGTAATAACAAGCCAGAGTGCAACAGAGGGAGAGTAGTCAGAGGAAGCCTGGAGTCAGAGCTGGATTGGGTAGTCATACGAAGCCAGGAGTCAGAGCCAGATCGGGTAGTCAGACGAAGTCAGGAGTCAGAGCCGGATCGGGAAGTCAGACGGAGTCAGAGCCGAATCGGGTAGTCAGATGGAGGAGGAGTAATACACAGGAACAGCAATGATCCAAAACAGCACTAGGCTCAGGTACGCCACGAAAGGGCTCTGGTAACTGGAAATGCTGAGGACTTTAAGGCCTAGTAGGTGGGAGGAGAGATAACATCACTAACCAGTGTCCTATAAGAACAGCGACCTGCATACAGCGACAGCCAGGAAGTAACAAGGTCGCTGTTACAGCAACTAAACACTGGAAGCAATCACGGGCGAAGCCGGACGATCTGTCTTCTCCTTCACAGCTTCAAAATCCTGGAATAACCTTACCCCAAAAAAATCAAATCTTCTCCCAATCCTGAAAAAGAACTGCTTCTTTATATCTAAAAATAATATGGAACTATATAATACTTTAGTATGTATGTCTGTGTGTGTGTGTGTATATAATGTTTCTCTATTTATGTAAATATATAACCCTTTACTGTAAACTCTTCAGGACATACTTGAAAACGAGATAATCTCAAAGTGTTCTTCCTGGTAAAAGGATTACTAAATAAATAAATTATTGCTTTAAATGAAAATGGCTAACACAGCACACAGGTGATTTTGAAAGCTCTTCATTAATCACCTAAGTTGATATGGTGATAGATCAGCTTTAACGCAGCCTCCAGGTCGGGCCAAGTATTTCTGTGTCGCCGGGAACGTACAACATCCCAATATCCCCCGCTGTGATTCTGCAATAAACACCTCAGGCTGAGTCTCTGCCTGGTTCAGTTTACAGTCGTTTTCTGTGCTCGCTATCTATTTAAATAAACCTTGTTGCTGCTTAACCCTTGCACTACCATGGCACCTGGCCATACTGATATATTTTATGGTATCTTCAGTCTCCGAAAAGATGTTGTGCTATCCAAAACTCATATCCACTAGCGTTTCTACCACAATAAAATAGACTTAATCAGCTTCCCATTGAAGAAATATTTCTTTGTTCTAGAAAATGGGCATCCAAAATGCGGCATGTGGGCCAAATGCATCCCACCTGAAGTCAGGGTGCGGCCTACCTGAGATCTCTAAAAAATGTATTTCTTTACCTGATTAACTAGAGCTACTGGGCCTGCAAGACATAGTTCCATGCCTGCTAGGGTGACCACATTTCCATTCGGCCATTCAGTGACACTGCAGAGATGAGAGCAGTAGAGTACTTGTCCTCGGCTCTAGTGCAGCTCTGTGGGAGGAGTCACTGTACATCACTGGTCAACAGTAAGCAACCCTCTCTTTCTTCTGTGCACCAAACAGTTCTAAACACTAGCGGGAGAACTGCACATTAACTGCTGTGGCAAAAAGCAATGACTGTTGCAGGCTACAAGAAAATATTCATCACGCCCAAACCCTTAGACTACCATTACACTGCAACAAAATTGCACCGCAGCTCCTGTTTGATGTCAGGATCAAGCTCAGTTCCCTCTCTAGTGTTTAGAGCTCTCTCTTGAAGCCATTTTCTTGTAGCCCAGCAGAGGCGTCACTTCCTGTCACAGTAGGCAGTTCTCCTAGTGATTAGAACTCTGTGCTCTGGAACTTTATTCAGGGACTTTGTATTGTTCCTGAATGGGGACTACATGGGACATGGGACACACATTTCAAATCAGGGACTGTCCTGGGCAATCAGGGACACGCGGTCACCCTAGTGCCTGCCAGTATTACACATTCCAGAAACAGATGTCTGTTCAATGTCAGCATTGTCTTGACTTGATCAATAAGCAAATAACTCCATATTTCTGAATAACTGGCAGGCTTTAATTCACCATTGCTACCAATAAAAAAATAAGTCAGCCCTCAAGCTTATGGCTTTCTGATCATCATGGCCCATGACTGAAAAAATGTGGATGCCCCAATTCTAGAATACGGGCTTGTAACAATGTGTAAAGTTATAGTGTTGTAAGGGTGTGTTGGGAGGGGGGCTGTAAACCATGTGCCTTATGTCTAAAAGTAACGTAGAGCAAATCTGAGGCAAGTCAGACGGGCTGCATCATACAGACATACCTGGAAACTCTCCAGACCTGACACAGAGACTTCAGTTTTTATACTTAATTATCGGGTCGCCGAGGACGAACACTGATTGTCAGGGCTCAGTGAGTTCCCTTATAACTGTGCCCACTTCACTGCCAATTCCAGTCAATTTTCACCCTGTTCATTCCACTCTCCACCCATTTTAAAGGGGATCTCTCACCTAACTACATGTAATGCTCATTAGTTAGAGCATTTCTCTAAAACACTGAAAATAGGTTCATTATATTTAAAAAGCAGTTACATTCGCAAGAATTAAACTTTAAAGAGTGTCCGGCAGCTTACTTCCGGCTTGCCGATCTTTGCCGACCAGAGACAGCTCCGTCCTACTACCCATCATCCTCCCATGACGGAGGCTGTCTGTCACTGAAGTGGAGCGATCCCATTGGCTAGATATCGATCTCTGAAGGATGATGGGTAGTGAGACGGAGCTGTCTCTGGTCGGCAAAGTTCGGCAAGCCGGAAGTAAGCTGCCGGACACTTTTTAAAGTTTAATTCTTACGAATGTAACTGCTTTTTAAATATAATGAACTCTATTTTCAGTGTTTTAGAGAAATGCTCTAACTAATGAGCATTACATGTAGTTAGGTGAGAGATCCCCTTTAAGGACAAACTCTGCCTCTCTCCCACCCACCCTAGTCTAGCTCCGCCCACTTTATGACTCAAGTCACTTCATTTGGACACTCCCATCTTCAGACTGTAGCAGACCTCCATAGGCTTCAGACAAGAAGATTCCCAGTTAGGTATAAGGGATAAAGAAATCATACTATATGCAATGCATTGGAGACCTTTCTAGAATTCAAGGGATTAAGAACCCCATTTAAAGGGATAGTAATGTTTCATAATAAAAGCAGCTCTAATTAATCATCATAGGGCTGGATTTACATCTCAGGAGCCTGTAGGCACAGAAATCTGAAGCGCCCCCCCCTTGGTCATCTCCACTGGACACCTCCACAATGCTCCTAATCTCCACATTGTCCCCATCATCTCCATATTGCCCTGACATTGCCCCCATCAGCTCCACATTGCCCCCATCATCTCCAACTTGCCCCCCATCAGCTCCACATTGCCCCACCATTTCCATATTGCCCTCACATTCTCCCCCACCATTTCCAACTTGCCCCTCATCAGCTCCATGTTACCCTCACATTGACCCCCCATCAGCTTCAATTTGCCCCCCATCAGCTCCACATTGCCCCCACCATCTCCATGTTGCCCTCATATATGCCACTGCGCAGCCAGCTACGCTAATTTAAAGAAAGAAAAATTAAAAAGCAATCCCAATGACAGGCACCCTTCTGTGGGGTGCGCCTGTAGGCAGATGCCTACTTTGCCTTATTGTAAATCCGGCCCTAATCATAGTATTTGGACTTTGGAGAGTGTTATTTCAATTCTGTCAGAGTTGTAGTTCAAGAGTAATTAAATGACAAAGTATCCCCCTCCCTCCCCTTTTACTGATGTAACACTGCTCAGCCAGATCAGAAGGCTGCAGAGAGGGACAATCTTCAATTAAGATAAGGGAAGCGGAGCTTCAGAAACATGTTAAAACTATAGGCAATAGGCTGCTGAAGGAAGAGAACTGGGCGAGGAGTGGGTGGAACTGACAGGGAATAAGCACCAGTGGGCAGAGTTTCTTAAGAAACTGCCCACACCCTGGAGAATCAGACTGTGCCCAGGAGACCCAATAATGCACAGTCAAAACCGGATTCTCCGGGGCAAATCCAGAGCGTTCCCAGCTATGTACATCAGTAAAAGGGTGGGAGAGGGATACTTTATCATTCAATTACTCTTGAACTACAACTCTGACAGTACTGAAATAACACTTTCCACGGCCCAAATACTATGAAGATTAATTGAAGCTTCTTTTATTTTGAAACATTACTATCCCTTTAACTGCAATAATAACATTTACTAAGACCATGACACAGAGTTAATTGTTCTCCAAACGTTAACAATTTGAGTGCCAGAGGGGTGCCCAAAGCATCGATGACCCACATCCACCCTCCTAATTATTTTAAAACCTCCTGAAAGAGTTGGCTGGCTGGAGGAGGCTTCAAAGTGCCCACCACTGACAGAGGTTTTTTGATGTTAATCTTCAGGCTAAAGAGCTGCAGTTTTGCTACAAACTATCCACATTATAGGGGTGAAATGTAAACTCGTATTGAGTTAAGTGGGAACTTTTAAAGCCTTGAATGCTAGAGAGGTCTCCGAGGCAGCACAGTCCAGGGATTAAAGCATTTTTTTTAAATCAACGGGATTGTACAGAATTTCAAGCCTTTCGTACAATTGGTTTGTTCTAAAACTGCACCTCTTTCACTTCATGAATAAGGCTCTTTGTATCAGTCTGTCACTTCCTATAGACTGTAAGCTCTAGATATCAGGGGCGTCTTACCATTCTGTCTCCTGATTCTTTAAAGTGGACCTTCGCCTTCCTAATTTTTCCCAGCATGTCTTGGTACTTAATAATTAGTAGCATTAAAGGGATAGTAATACTTTGTTTTATCTTTATGTTATTTTGTAGGCATTAAAAAAAACATGATATAAGTCTTATCTCTCAGACCTTTATGGTTTGAGAGATATTCACATGCAAAGTTTCCCCTCCCGCCCCTTTTACCTAGTGTAAGCCATCTCTTCTCAGATGTGGAATGCAGTCCATAGACCAAACAGATAACAGAAGGGGACAATCTTCTTCCTATGAGAACAATGAAGGCCCTGCCCCCCTTGACAAGTTTTTCAGGTTTTTCCCTTATCTTAATTGAAGATTGTCCCTCTCTGCAGTCTACCTGGGCACCTCCCTTCTGATCTGGCTGAGCAGTGTTACACCAGTAAAAGGGGCGGGAGGGGGATACTTTGTCATTGAATTACTCTTGAACTTCAACTCTGACAGAATTTAAATAACACTCTCCAAGGTCCAAATACTATGATGATTAATTAGAGCTGCTTTTATTATGAAACATTACTATCCCTTTAAAGTCCATATGATGTATGAATGTATATATGTATATTTTTATTTATATATAGCGCCATCCAGTGTACTTGGCACTTTACAGTTTACAGTTAGTATAGAAGGGGTATAATAAGTGCAGTGATTAAGTGCTTATATAGACAATCATAATGGGAACACCAGGTGAGTATACTTTAGGATAAACGGTCCCTGCCCAATACAGCTTGCAATCTAAGTATAAGATGGGTGACATACAGATACAAGCAGGTAGAGGAGAAAGTGCAGATTTTGACATTTTATCACCATATACATCCCCCTGCCGTAAAAATGTACCCTTGATCTCCGAATACAAGAGGACGCGTGCCACCATCTTGCTTACAATGAAATGACTGACAGCGCTCTCACTCCATAGCTGTCAATCTCCTCTCCAAGCCCACCCACTTCTAACAGAGCAGGGCCCTGTGTGCATGCAGGTTTGTATCTGCAGCACATGCCCCAGTCATGCACATACAATAATGAACATTTCTGCAGAGTTCTATTGTCTTGTCATCCTATTCTACAGAGTTACAGAATCTGTTGGTGTTTTATAAAAACATAATGCTAATAATAATATATATAATATATATATATATAAAGATATACCTCTTCTTTTTTACTTTTATCCCTCCGGATTCCTGCAGCAGTGACATATATTTTGTCCTGCACTGGGAGATGGGGAACAAGCATACAGGACAGGGAGGAGGGGTGGAAAGTTTGGTTCTTATTGGTGCAAAGTGCTCAGTGCTGTAGTTACCAGTGGGACCCCTGCGGTTTATTGAGGGGAACCCCACAGAGATCAAAAGCTGTGTCTCTCTGAACTCAGCAGAAGCAATCAGTCCTCATCTGTCATTCTCTGTGGAACATGGAATCCACACAGAACTTAACCCTTACCCCTCTGGCAATCAATGGGTTACCATGGTCAGAAAAACCTACTGGCACCTTTGAATTCTGCCCTTGTACAGTTCAAGAATAACACTCTTAATCAGTCTTGTATATCATGTCCATGGAGGTAGACATGACAGTTGCTGTCAGCAAGGCTGTCTCTAGGCATTATGGCTCCCAGTGGGAATCTGTAAAATGCGTTGTGTCCTCCCTCCCCACAGTTAGCTTTTTACCAAATGGTTTTTTCTTCACTGCTATTATTGCAAGACGGACAGCGTACTTCCCCACCTATACACATACACACAGACTGATAAAAGGGGACATAGTGCTGGATTCAAACCAGCTATACCACAGGAACAAAAGAATATTCCCCAGATCTCCAATGATTTAACCCCTTCAGTGCTACATAGGTCTCCATGCACTGTGAAGCAATCTGCTTGGGATCTTTCTCTAGCATTCCAGGGTGAAAAAGCCCTAATTTACCACAGGAATATTTATTGGTCCCCGATGGTACAGCTGCCTTGTTCCCCAGAATGTCTCCACTTTTACTTGATACATCAGCCTCATTGTGTCCCCAGACTAGAGACGGGGGAAAAGTTAATTTTTTCCTCAATAATTTTAGTGGAAAAAAAACGCAATCTTGCCCCTTGTTCTGCAATAATTCCAGTACATAGAAAATACATAAAATGTCCAACCTTTCGCTACTGGGACAATGCTGGGGTGTCAGTGTGTGTGGATCTATGGCTACCAGTGAGACAAGCCTGGGGTGTCAGTATGTGTGGTTCTATGGCTACCAGTGAGACAAGCCTGGGGTGTCAGTATGTGCGGATCTATGGCTACCAGTGGGACCATGCTGGGGTGTCAGTATGTTTGGTTCTATGGCTACCAGTGGGACAATGCTGGGGTGTCAGTATGTTTGGTTCTATGGCTACCAGTGGGACAATGCTGGGGTGTCAGTATGTGTGGTTCTATGGCTACCAGTGGGACAAGGATGGGGTGTCAGTATGTTTGGTTCTATGACTACCAGTGGGACAAGGCTGGGGGTGTCAGTATGTGCGGTTCTATGACTACTAGTGGGACAAGGCTGGGGTGTCAGTATGTGTGGTTCTATGACTACCAGTGGGACAAGGCTGGGGGTGTCAGTATGTGCGGTTCTATGACTACCAGTGGGACAAGGCTGGGGTGTCAGTATGTGTGGTTCTATGACTGCCAGTGGGACAAGGCTGGGGGTGTCAGTATGTGCGGTTCTATGACTACCAGTGGGACAAGGCTGGGGTGTCAGTATGTGCAGTTCTATGACAAGGCTGGGGGTGTCAGTATGTGCGGTTCTATGACTACCAGTGGGACAAGGCTGGGGTGTCAGCATGTGTGGTTCTATGGCTAACAGTGTAACAAGGCTGGGGGAGTCAGTACATGTGATTATATGACTACCAGTGGGACAAGCCTGGGGTGTCAGTATGTGTGGTTCTATGGCTTTCAGTGGATCAAGGCTGGGGGTGTCATTATATGTGGTTATATGGCTACCAGTGGGACAAGGCTGGGGTGTCAGTATGTGTGGTTCAATCGCTACCAGTGGGACAAGGCTGAAAAGTCAGTATTTGTGGTTCTATGGTTACCTGTCTGACAAGGCTGGGGTGTCAGTGTATGTGGTTCTATGACTACCAGTGGGACAAGGTTGGGGGTGTCAGTGTATGTGGTTCTATGACTACCAGTGGGACAAGGCTGGGGTGTCAGTTTATATAGTTCTATGACTACTAGTGGGACAAGGTTGGGGGTGTCAGTATATGTGGTTCTATGGCTACCAGTGGGACAAGGTTAGGGGTGTCAGTGTATGTGGTTCTATGACTACCAGTGGGACAAGGCTGGGGTGTCAGTTTATATAGTTCTATGACTACTAGTGGGACAAGGTTGGGGGTGTCAGTATATGTGGTTCTACGGCTACCAGTGGGACAAGGTTAGGGGTGTCAGTATATGTGGTTCTATGACTACCAGTGGGACAAGGTTAGGGGTGTCAGTATATGTGGTTCTATGACTACCAGTGGGACAAGGCTGGGGTGTCAGTTTATGTAGTTCTATGACTACCAGTGGGACAAGGATTGGGGGTGTCAGTATATGTGATTCTATGGCTACCAGTGGGCTGCATCACAATCAAGCTAATAAGAAAAGGATAGATGCACCTTTTCTCCTTAATGCATACCCTCCATCTGTGCCTTAACTGTTTGCATGCCAGAGAGGTCCACAAGCATTGCAAAGCAATGTGTTGCAGACCCCACTAGCACTCAAAGGGTTAAGAAGCCCTCTTCCATTCCCAAGTCCACATCAGCGTGTCGCCCGCATCACAGTCACGCTTATACATCTGTGCCTTAGCAGATTTGCGACACTTTAACATGACTGTGACGCGGCAGACATGCTGATGCGGGATTGTGAGTGGAAGAGGGCATCTCAAAGGGATGGTAATGTTTAATTTTAAGTTTCTTTAATATTGTAGGCATTAAAAAAATAATTCATCGATGTAAGTCTTATCTCTCAAACCTTTATGGTTTGGGAGATATAACTGGCTAAAGTCCCCCCCCCAGGCTGTTTCAGACAAGTCTGCCGTCATTTGACTGGACAGCAGCTCTTCAGCAGAGCCGAACTTGTTCTATTTAGAAATAAATATTTAATTGGAATGGTCTACAAAGTGTGCTTGCAAACCAGGCACACTTTGTAGACCATTCCAATACAGTATTTATTTCTAAATAGCGAGATTTTAGCTCTGCTGAAGAGCCGCTGGCCAGTCCCAGGACCGGAATCTCCTGCTGTCAGCTAGTTGGCAGTCTTGTCTGAAACAGCCTGGGGGGGGGGGGACTTTAGCCAGTTATATCTCCCAAACCATAAAGGTTTGAGAGATAAGACTTACATCGATGTAATTCCATTTTTAATGCCTACAATATTAAAGACACTTAAAATTAAACATTGAGCTGAGGTAGTGGGTGGGAAATGGACAGGACAGGGTGGAAAGTAGGTGGAATTCATGAGAAGTGGGTGAAATTACCCAGGAAAGTCACCAAAGCCAGAGAATCAGCCTCTGTCCCTGAAAAACTCAGTAATTAACTCTAAAAAATGGAGAGTTTCCAGGTATACATATACACATAGTCTCTCACACACACACACACACATATATACTTACACACACACTCTCATAAACACACACATGCACACGCATGTACACACATAAACACATACACATTTATACGTACTCTCTCACACAAACACACATGCATACACTCACATACAGAGGCATTTTTTTTAAAAAAATTATTTACACCTATACCCTACTAAAGAAATAGATAACACTTTCCTTCAGAAAAGAAGCCAGCGGGTCCCTCACATCCCGATCTCACTTCATCCTTCTTCAGGGCCCCATTGTGACCTGATCAGGGTGACACAATGTGATGACTTTGTTGTGTTATGTTGATCCTGTTGAAGCCACAACTGGGTAGTGGGGAAAGAAGGTGGATAGAGATGTAGGGAGAGGCCATCATCCTTTTTTCTGAAAGAAAGTGTTGTCTATGTCTTTTATCTAAACGACCTGTGGGTCAGATCACATTGGTCTGCATTTTGCTCACAGCTGATTTAACAGATTCCCAGGGAAGTCTATGGGAAAATTTGTAGATAAAACTTTTTATATAATTATCGGTCAATATTCGCCTGGAGGTCACATGGGCTGGCCCGCCCCCCTGTGTGTCTCTTTGCCCCCTTCAGCCCCCATGTGTGTCACTTTGCACTCCCCTGCACCACTGTGTGTCTCTTTATCCCCCAGCACCCCTGTGTGTCACATTGCCCCCCCCCCCAAGCCTCTCTGTACCTTCTTTGTAGCACGGCCGAGCAGACGGTGGTAGAGGAGCTTCTGATCCTCTACCCGGTCTGACAGGAAGCTGCTCATTGCGCTTGGTGAGCAGCTTCCTGTCAGAGCAGGGTAGAGGTCTAGAGGATACAGACGCCCCTCTACCTGCTGTCCGCTCTGCTTGGCCACACTACAAGGAGGTGACCAGCAGGAGGGAGCTCTGTGCAATGTGCTCCCTTCCTGCCAGTCACCCAGAGCCTGCGCCCCCCCACAGGCTGGTACATCTAGCGCCTGGGATGGATTTCTACATTATCTGTTCCCTACATGATTTCCTGGGGGTTGTGCGTCCCCCCATCCCCCCTGGTTTCTACCCCTGGTCGTGGCCGCACCCCATGTGAGAGGACCACAGGAAAACTGCAGGAGATCGGAGGTCAGTAAACGGGCAACTTAAACAGCGCTGAGTCATAGCGCTATTTAAGAACCCCGCCTAAAGCATTACTGCAGATTTTAACCCTTTGGGTACTACAGAGACCTCCGTGCATTTCTTCACAACACGTGGGGACCTCTCTAGCATCGCAGAGGTTAATGGCACAACCTAATAGTTTTGGAAAGCTGGAGACACAGATCTTAAACACAATAATTCCATGACAGTCTTGTGCCGTCTGCTTCTAAGTCTATTGTTAGTAATAATTATTGTCTGCCTCGTCTGGGATACTCAGTGTATGATTCGTAATAACCCAAAGTTTTTCTTTCCCCTGCCCTGTGCCCAATCTCGTCTCCGTCCCAATTTTTTTTGTACGTGCCACCCAACACCCTCCCTTACTTTCTATCGGAAAAACAATAAACTTTGGGGGAAAAAAATAAAAATGCGCAGATGAATGTTTCTCATATGGCTCTCAAATCCTAACATGTGAACGCTTAGACAATATTTGAACTGGTTGGTTACAGTAAACTGCAGCTACAAGACTCCAGTTTCCATATACAATTTAATGGCCCTGTGTTCAAAAGAAAAGTGTTCTGGGGCAAACTATTTGCACTATAGGAGAGAACTAAACATTTCCATTGACTTAAAATCCCCATTTAAATGAACTGGAAATTAAAAATTTCCCCTAAAATACAAATGGTTTGTGCCAGAACTTCTTCCACTTTTCTTTTCCCCTTAATGACTTATGGTCAAAGAACTCATGAAGTGATTCTGGGGAAAACTAAATGCATCATTCGTATCAAATACAAATTCTGACAAATGTCCATTGATTTAAAGGGATAGTAATGTTTCACAACACAGCAGCTTCAATTAATCTTTATAGTATTTGGGCCATGGAGAGTGTTATTTCAATACTGTCAGTGTTGTAGTTCAAGAGTAATTGAATCATAAAGTATCCCCCTCCCGCCCCTTTTACCTAGTGTAAGCCCCTCCCCTCAGATGTGGAATCTGGTCCACAGACCTGATAGATCACAGCAAGGGACAATCTTCTTACTGTGAGAACAATGAAAACCCTGCCCCCATTGACAGGTTTTTCAGGTTTTTTCCCTCATGCTAATTGAACATTGTCCCTCTCTGCAATCCATCTGGACACCACCTTGCTGCTCTGAGGTGAGTAGTGTTACATCAGTAAAGGGGGTGGGAGGGGGATAATTTAATTACTCTTGCACTACAACTCTGACAGTACTGAAATAACACTCTCCATGGCCCAAATACTATGAAGATTAACTGGAGCTGCTTTTATTGTGAAACATTACTATCCCTTTAAAGGGCAAATGTCAGGAGACACTTCCCTATCAGCAGATTCCCTACAAGCTGATCTGGTGATTAAGCCAACATTGCATTGTGTGCTCCAGCAGAGCAACATGGGGTCAGAACGGAATCTGGAAGGTGCCCTCATCCCAATGCTCATACCTATACCTGGGAACTGCCCTGGTGACTCTGGTATTTGCAGTTAATTACTGTCTCAGGGAAAAGTGGCTGATTCTCCAGTAGTAGTGAATTTCTCCAAAAGGGACTGACAGCGCAGGCGCACGGACGTCACTATGACAAGATGTCCGTGCTTCCTGCTACTGTCAGACTCCGAAAAACTTGAAAATCTTTGAAACCAGGTAATATTTCTGGCGACTAGCGCTACTAAGCAGCTAGTCGCCATATGAAGACTTAACGAAGATAAAGATTTTGCAGGGTGGTAGTTCCCCTTTAAGTCGCACTGTGCCTACTGACCTCTGCCACTGTCCAGTCATCGCTCTGAATTGGCTGGCTGTGCTCGCTTGCCTATAGATGCTCTGCCTCAGCTGCACTCAAATACAGGAGCTATTCTGGTTTATTTTAGCAATAATGTGTACGCTGCACAGGAACAGCAGATGCTTCTGTTACCTGGAGAACTTGTAGTGTCATCCGGAGACAGTACCCCTAAATCCAGAGTCTCCGGGTGAAAGTGAAGTGACCGATCATCTTAATGTCAAATGTCTTTTTCTCCTATGCATTTTTGAAGTTCCCTCTGAGTGTTTTAATGTTAAGGTTATGGATGGAGTGATTACTTTGTAGTATGGTTCCTAGTTTTATGGTATTTCTTAATAAATTGTCTGTGTGTAGTCATCCTTAGGTTTAGTGTTAGGCCTGTTTCGCCAGCGTAGCATTCCAATTCACATTTACTGCATTGTATCATGTATACAACATTTGCTGATGTTCATGAATATGATCCTTTAATGTTGTATATCTTGTTGCTGTGTTGTGCAGTACTGTTTAAACAAATGTGCATGATCTGCAGAGTGATTCATTCCACTGTTGGGTAGCATAATCTGTGTTTGTTCGTTCATTGCAAAAGAGCTAGTCAGAGACGCTCAACTAGGAACGAGCCTACCCTCAAAATGATGAGGCTCTATAGGATAAGTATCCTACACAGGGTGCAGTCTCTTTTAGCTCACTAGTGCCTTTCACAGAGAGGAAATATCCTGAAGCACATCATACTGATCCTACCAAAAGGCAGTCCAGCCACGAAGTGCCAGGCAATTCCTCTCTGAACAAGAGAAGCAGCCAACCCCAGACGTACGTTTTGGCCTTGTTGGGCCTTGTCAGTGAGATGCAGCTGATTTCTCTAGGCACTGTGAGCAAGGGGTCCATGTCTGGATTACCCTGTTACCCTTAGGGTTCATCATACCTCCCAAGTGTCCTTCTTTAGGAGGGACATTCCCTCTTTTAGACCCAAATCCCCCTGTTCCTCTTTCCCACCCTGGTGTCTCTGTGTTTAGGAGATCAGACTGTATGGTGTGTATATAAGTGTAACACCCTGATGTCCCTGTGTTTAGGAGATCAGACTGTGTGGTGTGTATATAAGCGTATCACCCTGGTGTCCCTGTGTTTAGGAGATCAGACTGTGTGGTGTGTATAGAAGTGTATCACCCTGGTGTCCCTGTGTTTAGGAGATCAGATTGTGTGGTGTGTATATAAGTGTATCACATTGCTCTACAGCAATAAAACTCACAGTAATAAACATCAGTATAAGTTCTTATAAATTAGTCTGTGTAAATAAAATACTTTGGTCTTGTTATAAGTCAGTTATTACTTTACACAAGGAGGTGTCAACAGATCACGAAATAGTCTAAAAATTCTTGGTAATGCCCCGCCCACCAGCCACGCCCCCAGCAACACCCCTTAAAACACAAGTGTCCCTCTTTGGCAATTTGAAATGTTGGGAGGTATGGTTCATTGGTCAGTTCCCTACTGATGAATTTTTGTTTCTGGTTCGGTGGTTGCCTGAATGCCTGAAAGTGGTTGGGGGAATATGTGGCTGTGGCACTTTGATGATATTGCATATTCATATCTCCCAAGTGTCCCTCTTTAGGAGGGACAGCCCCTCTATGAGACCCAAATCCCTCTGTCCCTCTTTCCTACCCTGATGTCCCTCTTTTTAGATCATACCATGTGTTGTGAGTATAAATGTATTTCACTGCTCCACAGCAATAAAACACAAACTCATGTTTGTGTAAACATCAGTATATGTGTATATAAATTAGTGTGTGTAAATAAAATACATCGATCTTGCTCAAAATCATTTTACACAAAAAGGTGTCAATAGGTCATGAAATAACTTAAAAATTCTCAGCAATGCCCCGCCAACCAGCCACGTCCCCAGCAAAACCACTAAAAACAAAAGTGTCCCTCTTTGGCCAGTTGAAATGTTGGGAGGTGTGCATATTTCTCCTAGTGCACGGTTGACAATGTTGTTAGATGATTGTTGCGGTCCTTGGTATCAGAGACTATTCACTGATATCTGATAGCTTGGCTGTGAATGGGCTGGGTGGAAGTTGGAGTTGTGAAGATAACTGCACCTGTCTGTGGGTTTTCTGTCTACAGATAATTGTAGTTTGCCATTGGGGATAGTTATGGTAGTATCCAGGAAGTGTACGCTTTCTGTAGTGACATCCATTTTAAAGGGATAGTATTGTCATGTTTTTACAAACATTAATGTTGTAGGCATTTCAAAAATAAAACGAAATGCCCCCAGTCCCATCTCTCAAACCTTTATGGTTTGAGAGATATTCGTGACCAGATTTCCCCCCTCACTCCCTTTTCCCAGCCAAGCACACTTTGTAGACCGTTCCAGTGAAGGATTTCTTCTTCAATAACATGATCTCGGCTCTGCTGAAGAGCCTCCGCTTGTCCAGGGACCGGATTCCCCTGTCAGCTAGAGCACTGACGTCAGGGAAAAGGGAGGGAGGGGGAAACTTTGGTCCCGAATATCTCTAAAACCATAAAGGTTTGAGAGATGGGACTGGGGGACATTTAGTTTTATTTTTTAATGCCTACAACATTAATGTTTGTAAAAACATGGCAATACTATCCCTTTAAAGGGATAGTAATACTTCGTTTTATCTTTATTTTATTTTGTAGGCATTAAAAAAACATGAAGAACGATATAAGCCTGATCTCTCAAACCTTTATGGTTTGAGAGATATTCACAAGCAAAGTTTCCCCTCCCGCCCCTTTTACCTAGTGTAAGCAATCTCTTCTCAGATGTGGAATGCAGTCCATAGACCAGACAGATAACAGCAGGGGACAATCTTCTTCCTATGAGAACAATGAAAGCCCTGCCCCCCTTGACAAGTTTTTCAGGTTTTTCCCTTATCTTAATTGAAGATTGTCCCTCTCTGCAGTCTACCTGGGCACCTCCCTTCTGATCTGGCTGAGCAGTGTTACATCAGTAAAAGGGGCTGAAGGGGGACACTTTGTCATTGAATTACTATTGAACTACAACTCTGACAGAATTGAAATAACACTCTCAAAAGTCCAAATACTATGATGATTAATTAGAACTGCTTTTATCATGAAACATTACTATCCATTTAAGTTTAATGAATGGATGAAATTCATTGAAGGATTTGTGAAAATATTTGAGCACTTCATCTTCTGTACATATGATGAATATATCATCAATACAGTGGAAGGTTTGTAGCAGTATGTATCAAGAAATCTCTGTTCTGGGTCAGCCATAAAAGGTTTGCATATTGTGGAGCCATCTTTGTGTCCATGGCACATTCCATTATCTGCAGGTAGACATCCTGGTTGAAGGTGAAATCATTGTGTGTGAGAATAAATTGTATTAATTTGGTAATCACTTTTGTAGTTATATTTTTGGCTGTGGGCCTGTGATGGCAATCATTAATTCCATTCTGGTGTGGGGTGTTCTTTATAGTGTACACCAGTGGTTCTCAACTCCTGTCCTCGGGACCCACTAACAGGCCAGGACTTAGGGATTTCTCTGCTAACAAGAAAATCATGTGATCAGAGGCTCATTCACTTTGATTAACTCACCTGTGATCTAACAAGAAAATCATGTGATCAGAGGCTCATTCACTTTGATTAACTCACCTGTGATCTAACAAGGAAATCATGTGATCAGAGGCTCATTCACTTTGATTAACTCACCTGTGCTCTAACAAGGAAATCATCAAATCCTGGCCTGTCAGTGGGTCCTGAGGACAGGAGTTGAGAACCACTGTTGTACACTATTGCTCTCCGATATTGGCAATGTTCATATCTCTCATAGGAGCAGATTTACTAAACTGTTATGATGACGCTTTAAAGGGATAGTAATGTTTCACAAAAACAGCAGCTCCAATTAATCTTCATAGTATTTGGGCCATAGAGAGTGTTATTTCAATACTGTCAGAGTTGTAGTTCAAGAGTAATTGAATGATAAAGTATCTCCCTCCCGTCCCTTTTACCTACTGTAAGCCGCCTCCCCTCAGATGTGGAATCTGGTCTCTTGACCGGATAGGTCACAGCAAGGGACAGTTTTCTTACTGTGAGCATAAGGAAAACACTGCCTCACTTGACATTTTTTCAGGGTTTTTCCTTTTCACTGAAGATTGTCCCTCTCTGCGATCCATCCAGGCAGTCTTGCTGCTCTGAGGTAAGCAGTGTTACATAAGTAAAAGGGGCGGGAGGGGAATTCAATTACTCTTGAACTACAACTCTGATGGTACTGAACTAACACTCTCCACAACCAAAATACTATGAAGATTAATTGGAGCTGTTTTCATTGTGAAACAGTACTATCCTTTTAATATGAAAAACATGTATAATATTGCTTTCTACATCTTAACCCTTTGAGTGTCAGAGGGGGTGCACAACGCATTGCAAAGCAATGTGTTGTGCACCCCTCTGGCACTCAAAGGATTAAACCACAGACTGGCAACAAATTGCAAATTAGCGGTGCCTATCAGCAAACCTCTTTAGAATGTCAAGCTGACCTGCTACCATTAGGAGGGTGCTGTCTACTTACAGGGCTGCAAACACAAGTTTAGAACCTGTGTGCTGGTTGCTTACATTTCACTAAACAGGTGGACATTGATGTCTCAGCCAATCTAATTTATCTTTTACGTGTTCCTCCTATTTCACCATTTATAATACATCCCGCTCACCCCTGCCTAGTCCACAACGTCCATCAGGGTTCCAGGTGTAGACTAAAGTCTGGAGCCTGAAGTGCTGTTGGCTGCAACTTGTATGTATTTCTGGCACTGGCGATCTTGTTACAATGTTGATAGCTGCAATAAATCTTTCGTATCATCAAGTTCATCCTCCAGTTTCAATATATCCTTACATCAGGCATGGAGCTGTATGCACAAAAGCAAAAATTGGAGCAATTCTGGGGTAAACCGAATCAACAGAAGTGGACAAATAAACATTCCCATTTATTTAAATGGAGCTCTTAAAGAGCCAGTGAACCCTTATTATCGTAGGCCTTTTTCTCTGTTGTGTAAAACAGTATTAATTTCAATGCTGGGAGACGCTTCAGTCAAAGTTATTACAGAGGAAACACTTTTTAAAAATGTTTTTATAATGTCTGAATTCAAGATTTTCTTTTGAGAGCTGTCACAGACACAAGCTTCCCATAAATGGCTGTAGCAACAGCACCACCTGACAGCAAAACATCTTGAACTAAAGTAATAAGAAAAAATGGAAGTTAGCTCTAATGTCCCACTATTTGAAGTACCATTGTATTAATGAACAGGAAATTTTCTGTAAATTGTAATTGTTTTATAGTTTGTGTTTACTACGCCTTTAAACCCTTGAATATACCCTTACCTGTTCACTAACGGTTCGGTTAAAAAAAGAGGTGAAGTGCAGAGCAAACAAGCTGCACCATAGGGGCAAATGAAAATTCCCATGGATTTAAAGGGATAGTAATACTTCGTTTTATCTTTATTTTATTTTGTAGGCATTAAAAAAACATGAAGAACGATATAAGTCTTATCTCTCAAACCTTTATGGTTTAAGAGATATTCACAAGCAAAGTTTCCTCTCCCGCCCCTTTTTCCTAGTGTAAGCCATCTCTTCTCAGATGTGGAATCCAGTTCATAGACCAGACAGATAACAGAAGGGGATAATCTTCTTCCTATGAGAACAATGAAAGCCCTGCCCCCCTTGACTAGTTTTTCAGATTTTTCCCTTATCTTAATTGAAGATTGTCCTTCTCTGCAGTCTACCTGGGCACCTCCCTTCTGATCTGGCTGAATGGGGGGGGGGGGATACTTTGCTTGTGAATATCTCTTAAACCATAAAGGTTTGAGAGATAAGGCTTATATCGTTCTTCATGTTTTTTTTAATGCCTACAAAATAAAATAAAGATAAAACAAAGTATTACTATCCCTTTAAATTAGGCTTTTAAACCTTTGAATGCTAGTGAGGTCTTGAATACATTGAGAACAACTCAGCCTCTGAGATATTAAAAAACCCATTTAAATGAATAGGAACCGGTAGAATGTTAGTTGGATTGCTTAGAATCGGGCCTCATTAGTTTACTGAAATGCAGCAATGGATGAACTGTGATGGAAGAATCTGTCGTCATCTCCGCCATCATTCTTATATTGCAGGAATATATTATGTTTTATTCTTATCATTACACTGGCTTATCTTTCTCATCTCAGGCAGTATGGATCAAATCAGACTTCTCTTTTCTTTACTCCGAAATTACACTGGAAGTTCTATCAAAAATGATTTCACAAAAAAAAAAACATTGAGAAGCTTTATTAACCAACGATAAGACGTCAAGGCAGGGATAGCTTCAACAAGCATGCATTAAAGTAAATACCTCTAAAGCATACCTCCCAAGTATCCCTCTTTAGGAGATTTTAGGGCTTCATACCTCCCAAGTGTCCCTCTTGTAAAAGGAAATTTGCAAAGGTTATAAATAATGCAACAGTGACACAGTTGTTCCAAATTATAGATTGGTTATTATTTAAAATAACACAGCAACACAGAAATAGCATGTAAGTGATGTACATACGTACTTACAAGCAATTCTGTATGAGCGCGCCTCGCGTCCCACAATAGAGGACACCTTAAGTATACTCTAATGATAACCCACTGGTAACCCACCACCCGCTATTGCCCAATCAGCGGTCATCAGCATCCTTATCTGGTCCGTCCAGCTGTTCTGTCCTTGAAGAGGGGCCTTAGTAAAAAGCTCTATTGTACTGTGAAAAAAACTTACTAAACTGACCTTGCAAACTAACTCTATTTTTTCAATTAATGTAAAACTCCTATTTTTCTAATGGAGCGAAAGTATTCATGCATATGCACCGCTTTTAAAGGTACAGTACACTTATTAGAAAAAGATTATAGGATATAGCTTTTTCCCCCAACACTCTTTAGGAGAAATTAGGGCTCCATACCTCCCAAGTGTCCCTCTTTAGGAGATATTAGGGGTCCCTATCTCCCAAGTGTCCCTCTTTAGGAGATATTAGGGCTCCGTACCTCCCAAGTGTCCCTTTTTAGGAGATATTAGAGATCCATACATCCCAAGTGTCCCTCTTTAGGCGATATTAGGGCTCCATACCTTCCAAGTGTTCCTCTTTAGGAGATATTAGGGCTCCGTACCTCCCAAGTGTCCCTCTTTAGGAGATCAGACAGTGTGTGTATGTATATTTGTATCACATTGCTCCACAACAATACAATTCACATTAATGCTAGTTTAAATGTTAGTATGTGTGTTTATAAATTAGTCTGTGTGAATAAAATACTTTGGTCTTCTTCTAAATCATTTTTTCATTTACACAAAGCGATGTCAGTAGGTCATGAAATAACCTAAAAATGATCAGTAATGCCCCGCCCACCAGCCACTCCCACCAGCAACACCCCTTAAAACACAAGTGTACCTCTTTGGCTAGGTGAAAGGTTGGGAGGTTTGCTAAAGGCACTGAGACTGATCTAAAAAGTACTGAAGTGATTCTGAAGCACATCAACTACACCATAGGTGAAAAATAAGCATTTCCATTGATTTAATTTTTTTTTAACCCCTTGAATGCTGGAGAGGTCTCAAACGCATTGTGATTCAAAGTCATTACAGCTCAAACTTGAAACTGTTAGGTGCAGTATCACAGTGGCCTGAAATTGTACAGTGGCGCTGTTGCTACACGATCCTATGGACAGCTCTGGTCCCGGGACCATAAATCTCCATAGGATGGTGTAGCAACAGCGCCACTGCAACATTTCAGGCCGCTGCAATACTGCACTTAAAATTTCAAGTTTGAGCTGTAATAACTTTTGAATAAAACACCTTTCAGCAGTGGGAGTAGCCTTGTTTTACTCAGGGGGATAAACCCTACAACACATATTTTTTTACATTTTAAGCATTACTATCCCTTTAATGAGGATGAGTAAATATAAATTTGATACAAAAAAATGTAGATTTACTGGACTGCTATATGAAGACTCTGCCTAAGTCAAGGCAACTTAAACCCTTTCAGCAATGTGTTGCATACCCCTCTAGCACTGAAAGGGTTAAAAAATAGGGTAGCATGGGCAGCCCAAAGCCAGCTGGTGAAAGAAGCCCCATACAAAGTGAAGAAGAGACTCTGAATGCACTGCAATGCAGTCTGGAAACCTTCTTGTTGATGATCTGACAAACACACACAATACAGTCTGCCAAATGTGTGAAGTTGGGTGTGAAAACTTAGAATTTTTCAGGCTACTGTATGTATAGTTCAGGACTAGACAATCACTGACACTCCAGCTATTGGAGTTTACATCTCCTCTCATTCACAACCGGCTCCAGGCTTATTACAGACTAGTGTAAAAGCCCGTGTACACGGGCCAAGGTCCGGGCGATGTTAACCTTTTGAGTGCCAGAGGGGTACACAACACATTGCTTTGCATACCCCTCTGGCATTCCAAGGGTTGCGTCCTGCCGCCAACGCAGTCATGCACTGTAGAGACTGCCCGAAAGCACAGAATGCTCCTAGCACAGAACTCCCAGCATTCTGTGCTCATAGCATTTTGTGCTCCCAACATTCTGTGCTCCCAGCATTCAGTGCTCCCAACATTCTTTCTGTGCTCCCAGCATTCTGTGCTCCCAACATTCTTTCTGTGCTCCCAGCATTCTTTCTGTGCTCCCAACATTCTGTACTCCCAGCATTCTTTCTGTGCTCCCAACATTCTGTGCTCCCAGCATTCTGTGTGTTTGGGCAGTCTCTACTGCGCATGACGGCTTCTGACAAACATCCTTAGCGAATTATTATATAGGATATTGGGAGTTGTCCCCAACAATTTGAGTGCCAAAGGTTACCTATTCCTTGTGTAGGCACTCATCATTAGTTCATCATTAGCAACTCCTTCAGTTCTCTAATCTAAAGCGTTAGAGCGGCCCCTCTACTTTATACTCTGTCCAGGGTCCAACATTACCATTAATTAGTTCGGACCTAAGCAAGTCATTCTGTTAAACAAATTAAAGGAACACTATCCAGACACATTGCAATGAACTGGATACCTTTCTGGCTCTCAAAGGGTTAATGTGGACTAACTAGCCTAATAGCAACTAGGAATGAATTCTGTGTGGATTGGTCATACCTGGGAACTTCTTGGTCTATGGTGAGAGAAATGAAGCAATTCGCATCATAAAAGGGGTGAGGCTTAATTGTGAGTGGTGGGGTACGACTTTAAAAAAAAAATAGAATAAGCTGGGGAAGGAGGAGAAGAGGCCGAGGAGTGGGAGGAGCGGATGTGGGCAGAGTTTAATCAGAAACTCCCTACATCCAGAGAATCAGACTCTGCCCTGGAGACCCAGTAATTCTGAGTCAAAACCGGGGTCTCTGGGGCAAAACCAGAGAGTTTCCTGCTATGGGATTGGTTCTCCAAAATAAATTATTAATTAGCACTAGATGTCATGTCCATGGAGGTAGGCATTATTATTTGTTGCATAACTCAAGATCTACAAACTCCTTTCACTTAAAGGAGCAGTACACTTTTTTTTTTACAAACCTATGTTGTAGGGCTTTTCCTGGTCAGTAAAACAAGGGCACTCCCATTGCTGTCAGTTGTTTAATTCAAAAGCTATAACTTTTCAAATTACCAAGAAGTGAATTACAGTGCGATTACTTCCTGAAATTTCTATCTGACAGGAAGTGACTTAGCATTTTCTATCACTTTCTATGGAGAACTGTTTGTCAGTGACACAGCTCTCCTACAGAATGCAACAAAATAACTAATCTGAATCTGACCACTAGAGGGCACGGTTTATGTAACAAAAACAGCACAAGTGTTAAATTGTAATAACTCTGAAACTCTGAAAGCACTGGAATATATATCTTTTCATAAAAAAGTTTAGAAGAACTTGTGGTTCTGCATTCTTACAACAAACAATATTTCCTGCCTCCATGAACACATAACCTGTGATAATTAAAAATTCATTTTGGAGAACCAGCCCATGCATATTTCATTCATAATGGCCATTTTTCTGTCCAGATTATGGAAGTGTTCCTTTAGGACCAGAGTTGCTTTACAGTGCTTGCACGCCACTCTGATCCACAATGTGTTAAAGGGATAGTAATACTTTGTTTTAACTTTATTTTATTTTGTAGGCATTAAAAAAACATGAAAACCTTTATGGTTTGAGAGATATTCACAAGCAAAGTTCCCCCCCCCCCGCCCCTTTTACCTAGTGTAAGCCATCTCTTCTCAGATGTGGAGTCCAGTCCATAGAGCAGACAGATAACAGCAGGGGACAATCTTCTTCCTATGAGAACAATGAAAGCCCTGCCCCCCATGACAAGCTTTTCAGGGTTTTCCCTTATCTTAATTGAAGATTGTCCCTCTCTGCAATCTACCTGGGCACCTCCCTTCTGCTCTGGCTGAGCAGTGTTACATCAGTAAAAGGGGCGGGAGGGGGACACTTTGTCATTGAATTACTCTGAAACTACAACTCTGACAGAATTGAAATAACACTCTCCAAAGTCCAAATACTATGATGATTAATTAGAGCTGCTTTTATTATGAAACATTACTATCCCTTTAATAACCCCTTATTATAATAGCTATAGTTCTCCTTAAAGGCATGAAATGTTGCACCTTTAACGGGCACTCCTGTATAGAGAACCCTTTTACTATCCTTTACATTATAATAACAATATGCCAGCATGCGTGGTCTAGAATTCCCCTCTCCATCACATTTAATGCCTCTCCTAATCCAGCACACAAGGAATCATTTTACACAGGCTTAGCAAAAGACATAGAATTTTTTTCTTCCTTATAGATGAACTCTGAAATATTTTGCTGGGGAAAATGTGCTTGAAAAACATAAAGAATGTAACTGCGGAGAAAAAAGAAAAAAAAGAAATTAACCTCTCATCTGCCAGTGGAGACTGCTTTAATTTACAAATGAATGTCTTACAGATGCTGTTAGCGAGAATGAACATACTCATGTAACGTTGGCTGTCAAAAGCTGTCTAGTCATCGGATATTCAGTTAAATGGAAGTGAATGCTCCGACTTAAACCATTAAATAAAAATCATTTCAGTCCCCTGCTTTTTTTTTTTAGTTGTCTGGAAATTTCTGATCTGGATTCCTTTGCGGTTGGTGAATGCAAATAGAAGATCAGTCATTATACTAAGCAGTCTTCTGCTATCAAACACCTCATTGCCTCTTGTAGCCAATGGACTGTATACTCATTGCTAGTGGTAGAGAGTTATGTAATATAATGATGAGTCAACTGGTGCAATGGGAGTATCAGAGGTGAAGTAGATAGCACGGAATCTGTCTCCTGATTCACTCTTTTGGTTTCTATGTTTAACCCTGTGAGGGCCAGAGAGGTATCCAATGCCTTGTGATGCAATATTTTGGAAACATCTCTACTAGCATTTAAAGCGATAGTAATACTTCGATTTATCTTTATTTTATTTTGTAGGCATTAAAAAAACATGACCATGAACAGAGGCAGCAGCTACCCTCTGTGGACCCTTTGAGTGAAATGCAGATGTGCATTGCACACCTCTGTGACACTAAAAGGGTTATAACATTAATATAATATTGCATTGACTGTCTTCACAGATTATACAGAAATTCAGACAACCGGCAGAGAAGCTGTTACATATAACAGTTTCTCTGCCGTTTCTGTTTTTACATGAAATAACTGAGCACTGTTTCTAGTGCTCAGCAGACTATCCAATGGACAGCTGATTCGTGTAAACAAGACATTCACTTGCCAGTGACCAGCTGAGAATGATAAGAGTTGCAGTCAAACAATATATTCAGAGACCAAAGGTTGCTCATCACAGTAGCTAAGCATTATGAGCCCATAATTCCAGTCTAGCACTGAAAAATTGTAACAGGCGCACCATGGACCAGTGGCAAAACCAGTTATTGGCACACCAGGGAATTCCCTGGATCTGCCCCGGAGACTCCGGTTTTTAGAGTTAATTACCGGGACTCTGGGAACAGAACGTGATTCACCAGTGGTGGTGGTGAGCTTCCTCTGAAACTCTCCCCATTTCTCCTCCTTTTCACCCTGTTCCACTTCCCGCCCACTTCTCATCCTGCCCACCACATTCAGCCTACTTCCCACACACTTTATATCACAATGATGATAAGCCCCACCTGCCCAATTAAGCCCCACCACCTCTATGACAGAAATCGCATCATTTACATCCCTCTGGTTGCAGCACATGAGCCATTTCCAGGGGCTCAAGAGAACAAAGTTCTCGGATATGATTGGAGAGCCCTGCTGCAAACATTTTTGCCCCCCTAACATGGAAATATTTTCCCAGATACATAACTAGAACCTACTGGAGACTGGGGTAGATAGGTCCCCCCTTGGACACAAGATTCCAGCAAAAACTGCACCATCTGCACCCCCTGTAAGATTTGTCCCTGCCATTGCCAATCTGAGAGGACAGTCTTCCTTAGAAGAGCAGTAAAGTTTATTTATGAAAACCATACATGTTATATGGCTTTTCCTGCAGAGTAAAACAAGTGTCCTACTACTGCTTGGAGGCTTTCCATTCAATAGTTATTACAGCCCCTATTTTGTCCAAAATACATTTTTTATAAAGCACTCTATGGGAGAGCTTAAGTCATAGACTACGGCTCTCCATACTAAGTGATAAGAACAGCACCATCTAGTGAACAGGATAGAATATTGCAGTTTTATTGCACTTTATTATGCAGTCTGAGGGCTCCCCATTACAATAGCTATCCTGACAAATGTCTTATAAGTGATAGTGTTTTACTGTCTGTTAATGGCCTGATATAAGATAGAAGAGCAGTGGGTTCTAATCTCAATACATTAACAATGTAAATGATTACCCAGATTGTATCTATACAGGATAGCCTACACATGCATTAAAATCAGAGTTTAGGGATCTACATAAAATAACTAAGCATGATAGATACTAGCTGGAAGTACATGATATTTAAAATGATATAAACCAATTTCTTGCTTTGTGTTAGTGTTCCTTTAAAAAAAAAAAAAAAAATCTCAGTGACAAGAACCTTTGAAATCTTTCAGCAGTGGATGTGCCTGCCCTTGATTTTTCATTAAACGTTTACTCTTCTTTTAACCCTTTGAATGCCAGAGGGGTATGCAATGCATTGCATACTCCTCTGGCACTCAAGGGGTTAAAACATCATGGCAGATTTTAACCCCTTGGAGTAAAGATGTCTTTCATTAAAAGCAAAACAGTTTAGTGTTCCTTTAATCCAGGAAGAATAGGCAGTGGATGGTAAGGTGTTGACACTGATAAGGTAGGGGACCCTAAGGCCCTTTCACTGTGATGGAGTGCTGGTGATATAGCTCATGGTGAGAGGTAAGCTACCAGGTTTGGTGTCTTTCATATGAGAGATCCTACATTAATGCATCAAAGTTCAGCAAGTTGCATCTTTATGGTGTTCCTGCAGGAATGCAGTAAAGAAGGCGGGCAGATCAGAATCCCAGCGTATTGGTCAGGAGTCAGACCTTTCACGAGTGATGTTGGAGAATGCAGTGCTCACTGCAGCTTTTACTGATTGGATGACCTATGTGGGCCAATAAGATAGGCTGGTAGTCACTTGAGCCAACTGTCAGCCACTTGCCCTCTGCGACTGATCGTTGCAGGAATGCATGGGAAAGGTGAGTCCAGAACATGGGCAACAGGAGGTTCTGATAGTTCTGTTGCCCATGTGAAAGAGCCCTAAATATTCTGGCAGAGGTGCCCAAATATTTCCATCCACTCCTCTATTCCCTCATTGTGCTTTGTAGAAGACTGCTTAGTAAACATGGGCTTTAGCTATGTCTCTCTTGAGGTCTGTAAGATGACAGGCATGTAGGACCAATCATGGGTTCCCACGGCTGCCTCCTCTGGAAACCCAACTCCTCCTTTCCGCATCTGTCAGTCAAACTCCAAATGCAGCTGCTGTTTTTTTCATCAGTTAAACCTCTGACCCATCATTGACCCATCATTAATGTGGAAAGGATAAAAGTTGGTTCCTATGGTACTTAAAGGGAAACTATAGCCTTTCTGTAAACACTGCCCAACTTTCTTTATTACGCCATAGAAATGGCATGCTGGGAGGTCCAGCTGTCCTCCAGGAGATCTTTGACTTCAATAGGGTCCACCAAGTCAGATATACAGCTCAGCCATGATAGTCATCAGTGAGGTATTCTCTCTTTATCTGTCAGCTGACCAGTGTCCAGCTACAGTGAGTGTGTGTGAGTACCTTCAGAGATAGTTAGGTGAACTGTGGATATGCCCTAATGTGAGACAAAGGTGAGAAAAACTATTCAGTGAGCTAAATACTCCAGTTCCTATGTCATCCTATGGAACCTAAACACCAAGATGTTTCAAGTTGGAAATATCCAATAGGCTCCATAGAATACATTGTCAAGCAATGTCTTGGAAGCTTAAAATTCCCATATAAATCAAAATAAATTTGGGGAATTCTTATTTCTCCCCTGTGTTGCAACCTGTTTACTCTAGAGTAACTCCAAGGGGAGATGCATTAAGGTGTAATAGGGAGGAGATAAGAGTGGATATGACTTCTCCAGTTACTATGTTATTCTATGGAGCCTATGCTGTAAGATCCCTCCATCTTTGGAGATCTTATTGCTTATGTTCCATAGAATAAAACAGGAACTGGAGAAGTGATACCAACAACTTTTGCCCAATTGTGGGGTGAGGCTACAATCTATGTAGCAATCGGTATGACAGCTCATGAAAATAAAATGCCAGTGAGCTGGACAGTCTCCTTAAGATGCTGGTCAATATGGCTTCAGTATTTGCAGAGAGGATGTCTGTAACCCATTTACCCAGGCCTTGACCAGATCTAGAATATGCAATCCATAAAGTATCTCTATATGGCGTCCGTGTTATATCTGCAAACTCTGGCACTTTTTAAAAGACTATCAAATGGATTACTGCCTAGGTGGGACTGTAGGTTTGGAAGAAGGGAGTGTAGATAGTGCTTTGCTCACAAGTAGGCAAATAAGTACCTCGGAGGGAGATGGAACTTGGTTTGGAGTTCTGCGAAGTAAATTGATAGGGTTTGGGGATCTCTCAAATGTTCCATATTGATAATTCCCTTCATGACCAGTGTGTCACCGGGTGACTGTGGAATAACGACACTGACAAGTACAGAAACAGTAAAATCAATATCTTTATTAAAATAAGAACAGAATAAATATGAATAGCACTTCACCAACCCTCACAGGACCAGGTGTGAAGACAGTGCCTAAGCACTTCCCCAACACACACAGGACCAGGTGTGGAGACAGCACAGGATTCCTGACTGTAAGGAGGCAAATACCACTCTGACTGAATATATATATACTAGTAGCAAGGATGGTAGTAGCTACTAGTACAGGAGCAGCTGTGAAGCCCCTGTGAACAACGGAAAAATCCCCTAGTATGCTAGGGTGGTTTAGCTCAGAGACGGATCTCCCTAGAACGCTATGGTAAACCAACAGGCAGCGGTGACTGAGAATCCCTAGAAAGCTAGGGTAAGTGAACAGGCAGCGGTGACTGAGAATCCCTAGAACACTAGGGTAACAGAACAGGCAGCGGTGACTGAGAATCCTTAGAACTCTAGGGTAATGGAACAGGCAGTGGTGACTGAGAATCCCTAGAATGCTAGGGTAACGGAAAAGGCAGTGGTGACTGAGAATCCTTAGAACTCTAGGGTAACCCAACAAGCAATGGTGACTGAGAATCCCTAGAACACTAGGGTTACCCAACAAGCAATGGTGACTGAGAATCCCTAGAACGCTAGGGTACCTAATGGCACAGAACGGAACGATAGACAGTAGGAATGCCAGTGGCACGGACTGACGCACACTGAGCACCGCTTGACTGGAGGAAACAACAGAGCATGTAGAGTGCAAGTGGAGACAGTAGGCCACGGGTATAGAATGATGGATAGTCAGCTGGAGCAGGGGTCAGCACGGAGCGGGTAGTCAGCCAAAGCCAGGAGTCAGACCAGAGCGGGTAGTCAGCCAAAGCCAGGAGTCAGACCGAAGCGTGTAGTCAGGCAAAGCCAGGAGTCAGACTGGAGTGGGTAGTCAGACGGAGCCAAAGGTCAGACCGGAACGGAAGGCAGTAGTCAGGGATCAAACAAAGCCGAAGTCAAAACGTAGCCAGGAGTCATACACAGAAATGGATCATCGGAATCACAAGAGCTATAGCGCACAGGTACACCACGAAAGGGCAAAGGAGTAAAGGCAGGCTGAGGCCTATAAGGCCTAGCATGTAGGCGGATACTCACTTTGGCAATTAACAGCGGCCAATAAGAATAGCGAATGTGCCTCAGCGCGACAACCAGGAAGTAATGCAATGTCACCTGCAAGCACAGTGTCGCTGGAGGCAATCATGGGCACCGTGATACAGTAATTGAATCTACTGTCTGAGCAACCCTCCTAAAAGATAGATGTAAGTTATTGATAATAGGAAGAAAGACAGAGACCTGTTTAGAGCCAAACAGTCAGTGTCTGGCCTGCTGCCAAGCCATAATAATAAAAATTTCAACTTTTAAAGACAGAATTATGACTTTTAAAGTCAGAATGTTGAGTTTTAAAGTCAACATTTTGACTTTTAAAGTCTGAATTTTAAGTTTTAAAGTCAAATTTTCAACTTTTAAAATAAAAAAGTTTGAGTTTAAAAGTCAAAATGTTAAACCTGTTTTACTCTTGGCTCCAGGGCTCTTCAGTACATGGTTGTGCATAGTACATTGACTTCTTTGATTAGGTCTCCTCATTACTACTACTAATAGTCAGAGTAAAAAACTCATATATCACAGAAAATTTTAAAAGAATTCTGACTAACCAAACATAAAAATGAATGGTTTATTTTCTCAGAATGGGAAACTTTTTTAAGTAACCTAGTTAATGACGCTGAAAAAAAGACATGCGCCCATTAAGTCCAGCCCATGCCAAATCACCCTTGCTGATCCAGAGGAAGGCAGAAAAAAGAAAACAACCCCCATTGAAGCCATTTCCAATTAAGCCCCAAGTGCGTAAAAACATTCCTTACTCACTCCAAATGGCAGTCAGAAATTTCCCTGAATCAATATCCTATCTGCTTTGAAGCCAACTGTCATAATTCTCAATATTGTTCTGTGCTGGATAGGTATTCATTACTTATTTGAAAGCCATTACAGCATCTGCAAGAAAAGCATCCTGAGGCAAATAATTCTATAACTTGACTGCCCTTACTGTAAAAAAATCGCTGCCTTTGTTTTTTCCAAAAGCACCTTTCCTCTAGACTTAATGGATGACCTCTTGTTCTTAGCTCAGCTCTTTCCGTAAATAACTCATTGGATAGTTCTTTGTATTGACCTTGAATATTTGTAAATGGTAATCACATCACCCAGATATCTGTTCTCTAATGTAAGCAAACCAAGTTTGGTTAGTCTCTCTTTATAACTCAAATCTATCAGTTTTGTTGCATGTCTGCACTTTTTCCAGTGCAATAATGTATTTTTTAAGATCTGATGCCTAATACTGTACTCTGTATTCTAGATGAGACCTTACCAAAGATTTATATAGAGGTAGAATTATATTAGCACCCTGAGCATCTATACCTCTTTTTATGGGGGATAGTACCAATTTGCTCTTGTGACTGTGCACACTGCTGTGAAGCCTATCATCTATCAGTACTCCTAAATCTTTTTCTAATCAGGATTCCCCAAATAGTTTTCCATTAGTGTATATGTAACACGTTTGTTTCTACAGTCCAAATGCATAACCTTACATGTATCTACAATAAATTTCATCTGCCGCTTTTCTGCCCATTCACTCAGTTTATCAAAATCCTTCCGCAAAGAAAAAACATCCAGCTCTGTATGTATCTCCTTAAATAGCTTAGTTCCATCAGCAAAGATTGAGACATTACTGTCAATTCACACTTCTATATCATTAATTAAACATTAAAAAGCATTGGGCCAGCGACTGAACCCTGTGGCTCCCCAATTACAACCTTAGACCAATTTGAAAAGGTTCAGTTTAGAACTCTCTGCTATCTATCATTTAACCCGTTCTCTAACCATGTACAGCTATCACTTCCCAAAATCGAATCCTTTTAATGTATGCAGTAATCTGCAGCGGCACTGTATCAAAGGGTTTTGCAAACTCCAAGTATACTACATCAAAAGCAATTCACTTGTCCAAATTACTATTTACTCTTTCATAAAATGCAAGTAAATTAGTTTGACATGTTCTATATTGTTGGTCTTCACATAGTTCTGAATACAGTCAGTAAACCTTCTAATATCTTATCCACTATGGAAGTCAAGCTCACAGGTCTATAATTTCCTGGTTTGGATCTTGCCCCCTTTTTGAACAACAGTATTACATCAGCTTTCTTTTAATCACAGAGCACTATGCCTGATGAAAGTGAATCAGTCAATATTAACTATAATGGTCTTTCTATTACTGAACAAAATTCCTTAAGTACTCTTGGGTGTGTACCATCAGGTCCAGGTGCTTTATTCACCATTACCCTTTCCAGTCTCTTTTGGACCTTGTCCTCAGTAAGCCATGTACGTGATGGAGGAAAGTCTGTATTTTTTTCTGTTTGCCCATAGCCTGTCATTATTGCTTCCTTTGAATATACAGAATGCACAGATAATTCAAACAATTCTCACCATGCACAACTGTAGATAATAATCAGCCATGTCATGGCCACTGTGGAGGTAGACATGACAGTTGCTGGCAGTTTTTCTCAAACTGAAGCGGGCAAGTTGTGACAGTACCTTGTTTCCAGCGCCGCCACTTCAGCGATGCTTGGTGTCTTTCCATGCGTCATCTGCAGGCAAGAGGCTTCAAGCATGCTGCAGGCCTCTGTTTTATGTGTGTTTGTTTCCTGTAGTATCCTCCTATCTACATCCTCCTTCTAGCTGCTCCTCCTACCTACTTCCTGTGGAGGGGTTTAAAGGGCAAACTGAGTCCTGACTCAGTCACCCTTACATTGTTGTTCTGAGCAGTTCTTTTCTAGTATTCCTGATTCCTGTGTATGATCCGGCTTGTCTGTCCATCCATTCTGGTGTTGACCTGTGGCTCTGTCTAACTATTCTCCTTGGCTTTCCGATTTGGCTCAAATATCCTTTCTGGTGCAAACCTGTAGCTCTGGCTGACTACCCACTCCATGTATGAACTAGGCTTGTCTGACTACCCACTCTGGTGTTGACCTGAGGCTCTATCCACTGCGCATCCAGCATTCCATCGCTTCAGTGAATATCCTTTCTGGTGCAAACCTGTGGCTCTGACTGACTACCTGCTCCTTGTATGACTTTGGCTCGTCTGACAATCCTATCTGGTGCTTACTCGAAGGCTCTGTCTGTTCGCTCAGTTTGTTGGTTCCGTTATTCAGACATCCTTCCTAGTACTGACCTGGGGCTTTAGCAGACTCCTAGCTACTGACTGCAGGCTGAGTCAGTATCTCTAGGGCGTTACCTTACCATGAGACTCCAGTGGGCTGATTCCTAGTCTCGGACAGTGTGGTGCAGAGATTGGGAGACTTCTATTCCTGATACAGTGCTCGCTGTTTCAATCACCCACTGCGTGTATATTTATATATTGAATTACTGTCGTTATTCTCATAATAAAGGTTCCATCAAAGGGATAGTAATACTTCGTTTTAACTTTATTTTATTTTGTAGGCATTAAAAAAACATGAAGAATGATATAAGTCTTATCTCTCAAACCTTTATGCTTTGAGAGATATTCACAAGCAAAGTTTCCCCTCCCGCCCCTTTTACCTAGTGTAAGCCATCTCTTCTCAGATGTGGAATGCAGTCCACAGACCAGACAGATAACAGAAGGGGACAATCTTCTTCCTATGACAACAATGAAATCCCTGCCCCCTTGACAAGATTTTCAGGTTTTTCCCTTATCTTAATTGAAGATTGTCCCTCTCTGCAATCTACCTGGGCACCTCCCTTCTGATCTGGCTGAGCAGTGTTACATCAGTAAAAGGGGCGGGAGGGGAACACTTTGCTTGTGAATATCTCTTAAATCATAAATGTTTGAGAGATAAGACTTATATCATTCTTCATGTTTTTTTATTGCCTACAAAATAAAATAAAGTTAAAACGAAGTATTACTATCCCTTTAACTATACCGTCTGACTCCTGGTTTTGCTTGCCAACTGTAACACAAGCTTACTTAACTCTTTAAAGGAATAGTAATACTTCATTTTATCTTTATTTTATTTTGTAGGCATTAAAAACACGAAGAATGATATAAGTCTTATCTCTCAAACCTTTATGGTTTGAGAGATATTCACAAGCAAAGTTTCCCCTCCCGCCCCTTTTACCTAGTGTAAGCCACTAGAACAAGTGCAAAATGTATAGAGACCATTAGAATTTCCTAAGCATAGTAAGGTAAGAGGGCTGTTATTATTACAAGGTGTTACTTCTCCTTTAATAAAATTCCGACACACGTTTCTCTGTGGCTCATTCTAAGACAGTGGAAGCGAAAGGGTTTAACCCTTTGAGTGCCAGAGGGGTATGCAACGCATTTATCTGCAATGCATGGCGTATCCCTCTGGTACTCAAAGGGTTAATGGACTTTAAAGGTTCCACAAACATCATCTTTATTCTAAAAGCTAATGAAGTTTTCCGCTATGAGGATGATCAAAGAGCATTTTTTTTAGATTCATCTCAATGTCTTTCCAAGAACGTCTATTGACAGTAATTATTATGAGCAGGTTGTCTGGCTTCAGATCTGCATTAAATAGCTTCAGAACTGGCTGGGGTTTATGTTCAATATTATTTTGACCATTTAAAGTGATGTTTCAAAATAAATGTAGCTCCAGTTATTCTTTATAGATATTGGGCCGTGTAGATCAGTATTATCATTCTCTACGATGTGTAGTTCAAGAGTAATTGAATGATAAAGTATCCCCCTCCCACCCCTTTTACCTAGTGTAAGACACCTCCCTTCAGATGTGGAATCTGGTCACTTGACCAGACAGCTCACAGCAAGAGACAATCTTCTTACTGTGATCATAAGGAAAACCCTGCCCCCCTTGACAGGTTTTTCAGGTTTTTCCCTTATGCTCCCTGAAGATTGTCCCTCTCTGTGATCCATCCGGACAGTCTTGCTGTGCAGCTTTATACAGGTAATAGGGGCGGGAGGGGGACACTTCATGATTCAATTACTCTGGAACAACACATCGTAGAGAATTATAATACCGTTCTACATGGCCCAACAACTATAAATAATAATTGGAGCTGCATTTATTTTGAAACACAGCTATCCCTTTAAAGGGGTAGTAATACTTAATTTTATCTTTATTTTATTTTGTAGGCATTAAAAAAACATGAAGAACGATATAAGTCTTATCTCTCAAATCTTTATGGTTTGAGAGATATTCACAAGCAAAGTTTCCCCTCCCGCCCCTTTTACCTAGTGTAAGCCATCTCTTCTCAGTTGTGGAATGCAGTCCATAGACCAGACAGATAACAGCAGGGGACAATCTTCTTCCTATAACAACAATGAAATCCCTGCCCCCTTGACAAGATTTTCAGGTTTTTCCCTTATCTTAATTGAAGATTGCCCCTCTCTGCAATCTACCTGGGCACCTCCCTTCTGATCTGGCTGAGCAGTGTTACATCAGTAAAAGGGGCAGGAGGGGGACACTTTGTCATTGAATTACTCTGGAACTACAACTCTGACAGAATTGAAATAACACTCTCCAAAGTCCAAATACTATGATGATTAATTAGAGCTGCTTTTATTATGAAACATAACTATCCCTTTAAGGACCAGAGTTGAGCGCAAAGCATTGCTTTGCAATGCGCTGTGCACACCTCTGGTTTTAAAGAGTTAATATAGTCCTAGTGAAACAGAGCCATTTTTTCATCATTTTCTAAATTTTCATTTTTTTTTTCACTAAAAAATCAAGTCACTTTTACAATGTTTTCTTAGCTGTGCAAATGTAGAATTGTTTTACATTTTGTTTTTAATTTTATTTTTAATGTTCATAATTAGTTTGTTTTTTTTCTTTCACTCTTGATCATATGCAGAACGTTTTCTTAAGTTTAATTCCATTTGTGCTGTGAATATGAACATCAGTCGTTGTAGATCTATGAACTCACATTTTCATTCTACTGTAGAGTACAAGACTTTGTATCTCAGGTCAGATAAAAGACTTCCAGCAGGAAGTCATCTGAGTGGTGAAGAACAACATTGCAATGTCAAGATGGAATTGTGTTGAAGAGACTGGTATTTGTCTTACACAGCCAGCACCCGAAGCTTGCACATTCCAGAAGGATGGCAGATATAGTCCCATAGTGTAGCACTGCAATGTAGATGACATCAACAGCAATACCCAGGGACTTTTCTACACAGGAATGGGTCCTGTTACAATAACACCAATGAATGAGTCAGAGTTGGAACAATGTTGGGGCAGATTAGTTGAACCATAATGGAATAAACATTCCCATTGATTTACTTGGTATCCTATTAGAATGTTCTCCTACATTTTAATGTCGCCCTTGGCAAAAGGGTTCTTCAATATGACACTTGTGAATATCTCTCAAACAATAAAGGTTTGAGAGATAAGACTTATATCGTTCTTCATGTTTTTTTAATGCCTACAAAATAAAATAAAGATAAAACGAACTATTACTATCCCTTTAAAACCATTTCTAAATAAATTTAAAAAAATAGCTAAATACATTACACTGTTCCCAGGACCCTGCTAGGAGTACAAATAAAAAGCCAAAAGATGCGTAGGTCCTCATTCAGGAAGCTACAAGCAATGTGATTATGGGACAATCCATTTGCACCATAGGGTGCAACTATTCCCATTAATTCCATTCACTTAAAGGGATAGTAATACTTGGTTTTATCTTTATTTTATTTTGTAGGCATTAAAAAAACATGACGAATGATATAAGTCTCATCTCTCAAACCTTTATGGCTTAAGAGATATTCACAAACAAAGTATCCCCCTCCCTGTTCAACCAGATCATAAGGGAGGTGCCCAGGTAGACTGCAGAGAGGGACAATCTTCAATTAAGATAAGGGAATAACCTGAAAAGCTTGTCAAGGGGGGCAGGGCTTTCATTGTTCTCATAGGACCAAGACTGTCCCCTGCTGTTATCTGTCTGGTCTATGGACTGCATTCCACATCTGAGAAGAGATGGCTTACACTAGGTAAAAGGGGCGGGAGGGGAAACTTTGCTTGTGAATATCTCTTAAACCATAAAGGTTTGAGAGACTTATATCGTTCTTCATGTTTTTTTCATGCCTACAAAATAAAATAAAGATAAAACGAAGTATTACTATCCCTTTAAATGGGGATTTTAACAACTAGGGGGAGATGCACCAAGGAGGGATAAAAAGGTGATAAAGTGGGGATGACTTCTCCAGTGATATCACTTCTCCAGTTCCTATATTATTCTATGGAGCCAATGCACCAATATTACTCCAGCTTCAGAGATCTTAGTGAATAGGCTCCATAAAATAACATAGGAACTGGAGAAGTGTTATCACTGGAGAAGTCATCTCCACATTATCACCTCTTTATCACACCTTAGTGCATAGCCCCCCTTGAGTGCTAGAGAGGTGTCAAGCGTATTGTTAAGCAACGTGTTAAAAGTCTCATTTAAATTAAATGACATTCTTATTCGTCCCCTCTTGTGCAGATGGTTTGCTCCTGAACAGAGCCCTGAGCCCTTGGTATCATTAGACAACATAGACAGTACATTTTCAGTCCGACCCTTCTAAAAGCTTTGGGGTTAATGTAGCGTAGTATGTTCATATTTAATACCATTGGCTCAGTTTACCAATCCTAAATTATATCTGCACTTCAGAAAAACAAGCACTATTTTTTTTTTAAACTTGAACTGGCATTAAAAAGGATTAGGAAACAAGATGGGCCGCCGGCCCAGTCGCCCCTTCAAAAAACTATTGTTCTTTATAAAGTGTGTCTACCACTTTGATGATGTTCGCTGGATATTTCTCAAGACTGTGTATTATAACATCTTTAAGGGAAAAAGAAATGGCATAACGTAATGCAGATTTTTGTCACCGTTCCACGGCTTCTGCTTCTAATTTGAACAGTAAGAAGAGGCTCCAATGCAGTCTGGTGAAGAACGGATCAACATTTCTGTGGGCCTCCCAGGAGAACATGGTGGAATTTTGGTCCCATTAACCCCATAATGGTCAATTTTCATGTTTTATTAAGTTTGCTCCAATGGGAGTAGACTTTAGTAAAAAGCCCACAACTGGTCTGTGCAGTCCCAAAACAGATTCTATCAGCTGTTCGGAGTGGGGGGGGGGCAGAAAACTGAACTCATTGGCTTGAAGGTAACCCAAAAGTATGAGGCTGTCAGCCACAAACTTTTCTGGTTATGTGTCCATCTCCATAGCTCCTTAGTGTTGGACATACAAGTCCAAAACAGAGGGTTCTATGGGGATTGCATTTCACAGGTCAACGAGACTAAATGGTGAGACTTCAGTCTTGCAGTACAGTCTCGTCAGGAGAGACCAAGGAGGGAGCACAATTGTTTTTTTTTTTCAAACTCCTGTTCTGCTCTGTGGTGGCTCACAATGCCGCCCTGAATTCATCAGCAAGTCTGCAGGGGAACAGATCTGCTGATGGGGCATCCTCCACATGATAGTTGCCCTTTAACCCCTTAACGACCCTGTGACGTGCCAGGACCGTCACCATTTTTTTCCCCTAAGGACCGGTGGCAGTCCTGGCATGTCACATACTTTTTACTTACAGTGCTCCTGCAGGAGTGCTGTAAGTGAATACGGGGTCTGAAAATGACTGCTCCAAGACCAGAGCAGTCTCTCTCAGATCACCACTCGGTGCACCAGTTCACGTAACAGGTCACATGTGCCGGCATGCTGGCATACATTAACCCCTTAGGGACCCTTGACGTACCAGGACCGTCAAGGGTAAATTTGCTCGAAAGACCCTTGACGGTCCTGGTACGTCACGTACTTTTTACTTACAGCACTCTACCGGGAGCGCTGTAAGTAAAAATAGGGCATGAAATAGACCGCTCCAAGATCGGAGCGATCTGTTTCAAGCCCCATAGTGACGCGCCGATACACGTGACAGGTCACGTGTACCGGCTCGTCAAAGTGCCCCATTGCGGACGTTATGGGACGGAAATGTCCCATAACCTCCGGTCCTTAAGGGGTTAAAGAAGGTAGCTTCTCGGGATGCTAATCCTTAAGGGGTTAAATATTCCTAAACTAGTCCAAAGAGCAGCATGACCATTATTTGAGTTTTGAGATACAATAAGAGCAGGGATCGATTTCCATTGAAGAGGCTACAGGCCTCTACTCATAGCCACACCCCTCACTCATCACATGACCACACTCCTAGCTCCACCTTCTTTTACCTTGTATGGAAAATATGCTCAGCATATAAGAGCAAAAAAAGTTCTTAAAACTTTAGCTGCTAAATAGGTCTCCAATCCAATGCATCGGGGACCTCTCTAGCATGCAGGGCTTCAAATAAAAGTCATGAAAGGGTCAAGAAGGTTGGAAAATAAACTGGCCACATTAAAGCAAGAGAGGGTTTCTGGTGAGGAGACATTGGGATTTCTCTTGCCACACCCACAACCAAGAATGTGGGAGTGGTGGATGCTGGTGAGGGGTATCCTTTTCAAAGGTCGCACGCAAAAGAGCGTGCAACCAAATGACAGACTTAGCATGTTGCCTGGATGAAAAATTCAACATGAGAATCTCGCATTGCATGACAACGCGAGATTCTCATGTTACTACAATGTTGCATCAAATAGCAACAAGTTTCAGAAGGAGAGCGAACTCCCCGGCAGTACCATTTAACCCTTTTTGCATCATGCTGCCCCAGCTGGGTGTACTTGTAAAGAGGTCGCACGTGTCATGTATAAAATATTTATTCTGGTCCTCAGCAAAGCTGTCACTGCCACTGCAACGCAGGAATATGAGAAACATCATGCTGCCCCAGAGCTTTAACTACCGTGAATATCGCCAGGCAGCATGATGGGATAGAGCACAGAGCTGAAAGATGTATGTGAAAGAGCGTGAGAACTTTTAAAAGTAAACCCTGCTGAGGTGCCCCTCTAAATTTGGCACTCTAGGGTGTTACATTTTCTGCTTGAATGCCAGAGAGGTATGCAATGCATTGCGTTGCAATGCGTTGGATACCTCTCTGGCATTCAAAGGGTTAACTGGAAATCCAGTGTTGAATAAGTCAGAGCTGAGCTGCTGGAAGAGTAAGATCTGTGCAATAATTTGCAGTAAGACTTCTAAATTCCGAATGAATAACTAACACTTTCTAAAAAATAACCCCCCTGCTTATCTCACCATGGCCTGAAAATCTTAATGGCCCCTGTGAATTTCTCCTTTGTGCCTTTGCACATTATATTCATGCTTTTATGGGTGTGACCATCAAAAGTTTCTGGATATAGTGTGGCAAAGTGTGTGGGGTGGGGGCATCAGGGGATGGCTGGCCAGGGGGCAGGGGGTCAGTTGCTCCCATGGACCGGTCATATGACTGGGCCGGTTCGCCACTGCCTCACTCAGTCTCCAACTTGCTGTTGTAAATGGAGCTACACTAGTGATACCACAGAGCTTACAACTGAAATGGATCTACACAATGATACCACAGAGCTTACAACTGAAATGGATCTTCACAATGATACCACAGAGCTTATAACTGAAATGGATCTACACTAGTGATACCACAGAGCTTACAACTGAAATGGATCTACACTAGTGATACCACAGAGCTTACAACTGAAATGGATTTACACAATGATACCACAGAGCTTACAACTGAAATGGATCTACACTACTGATACCACAGAGCTTACAACTGAAATGGATCTACACAATGATACCACAGAGCTTACAACTGAAATGGATCTACACTACTGATACCACAGAGCTTACAACTGAATTGGATCTACATAATGATACTACAGAGCTTACAACTGAAATTGATCTTCACAATGATACCCATACCTGGGAACTCTCCGGTTTTGCCCCGGAGACTCCGGGTTTGACAATGAATTACCGGGTCTCCGGGGCAGAGTCAAATTCTCCGGATGTGAGGAAACCCTGCCCACTTGTGCTCAATCCCACCCTGTTCCTCCCACTCCACACCCTCTTCTACCCTTTCCCTAGTGCATTCTATATGTTTTTTTATGTTTAGTAGTCCCGCCCCTCCGCACAATTAAGCCCCACCCCTTTTTAATTACACAAATTGCGTCATTTCTCTAACCTCGTCTGCACTAGAGGGCTGTCCTCCGGGCAGCCCCAAGTAAGAAGTTCCCAGGTATGATGATACCACAGAGCTACAATCCATGTGGAGCTATACTAGTAGTATAACCCATTTCTCTTGTAAGCTCTATGATATCACCACTGTACACCCTTCACAATGTTAATGTGTTGTTAAAATTAAAGGGATAGTAATACTTTGTTTTATCTTTATTTTATTTTGTAGGCATTAAAAAAACATGAAGAACGATATAAGTCTTATCTCTCAAACCTTTATGGTTTAAGAGATATTCACAAACAAAGTATCCCCCCTGTTCAGCCACATCAGAAGGGAGGTGCCCAGGTAGACTGCAGAGAGGGACAATCTTCAATTAAGATAAGGGAAAAAGCTGAAAACCTTGTCAAGGGGGGCAGGGCTTTCATTGTTCTCACAGGAAGAAGATTGTCCTCTGCTGTTATCTGTCTGGTCTATGGACTGCATTCCACATCTGAAAAGAGATGGCTTACACTAGGTAAAAGGGGCGGGAGGGGAAACTTTGCTTGTGAATATCTCTCAAACCATAAAGGTTTGAGAGCTAAGGCTTATATCGTTCTTCATGTTTTTTTAATGCCTACAAAATAAAATAAACATAAAACGAAGTATTACTATCCCTTTAAAGAGTTAAGTAAGCTTGTGTTACAGTTGGCAAGCAAAACCAGGAGTCAGACGGTATAGTTAATGGAACCTTTATTATGAGACATATCATTCTTCATATTTTTTTAATGCTTACAAAATAAAATAAAGTTAAAACGAAGTATTACTATCCCTTTAAAGGAAGTGGGTGGAGTGGAACAGTGGGCTGGAATAACAGTAGAAATTGTATTTGCCCTCCAGGCCACAAGTTGCCAGCCCTGCCCTGGTGTGTGGGGGTGCACTTGGTTTAGAATAGTGCACCAGAAAGCCTAAATCACTGGTTCTCAAGGTTTTTTTTTTTTTTTTTTTTTTGCTCAAGGCACCCCTAGCATGCAGTCTGCAATGTTCAGAGCACACCTAACATGTTATGTCATTTGTCAAGTGTGCAATGAAGGTTACAAATACATAAATATACAGTTATTCTTAGATCTCACAACTAAAATAAACATATTGTGCATAGTCATTTCCATAAATATACAGTTGTAACTCTACAGTCACATTTTTGTCAAAGCCTTTTAGGTAAAATGTGGCACCCTGGTTGAGAAACACTGGCCTAAATACATTGATGGTCCCAGGACCAGCAAGAAAACCCAGGGCTCTAATTTCAGACTTCATTCAAAATGGCACTATCCACGTGTTATTTCCCTCTACAGAAAAGGATGAATCAGTGGCGTAACAAAAGGGGGTCGCAGGGGTAGCAACTGTGACCAGGCTGTCACTCCAGGGGCCCGGCCACCCCCTGCAACCTCTCCACCCGCCAACAAGCTGAGGTCTGTTCCTTCTTCGGCACAGACCTCTATTAGCAGCTGAGGTCCATCTCTGTCTTTGGCACTCTAGTAATGCAGAGCGCTGGGAGATGACATCATCTCTCAGCGCTCTGCCTTACTGGAGAGAGGACCTAGCAGGAGTTCCGAGCTTCTATTAGAGGTCTGTGCAGAAGGAGGCACAAACCTCTCCTGCCACTCTGCTGGAAAACCAGGGAGATAGGAGATGGACACTGGGGGTCACTGGGGGCAATGTGGAGAAAGGACATTGGGGACAATGTGGAGAATGGACATTGGGGGCAATGTTGAGAAAGGACAATGGGGGACAATGTGGAGAAAAGACATTGGGGGGTAATATGGTCGGGGGGCCCCATGGCAATTTTTGAACAAGGGCCCGGTGACTTCTAGTTACGCCTCTGGGATGAATGTACCATCTGAAAAGATGCACACTCACTATATACAAAGTAACAAAATGTATTAATTACTGAATCCATTAACCATACGCGCAACATTAACTTTTTAAGGACCAGAGCAGTATGTAAAACATTACAAATTGATGTGTTGCACATCACTGTGGTCCTTAACCCTTTGAGTGCCAGAGGGGTACGCAACGCATTGCGTACCCCTCTGGCACTCAAAGGGTTAACCCTTTGTGTTACAATGCATTTAACACCTCTCTGGCACTCAAAGGTTTTTGAAACAATGTCAGGACCCCAGTCAGGTCTCCACATAAAGATGTACTGTCCCATAAGTCTGGAAAACATCAAGCAGATCTAGACTGGGGCCTAAGTGTTTTCCCCTGGCCTAATCCAGTCGCATTGTCTCCTCCCCTCCACCACTTTCCCTACCCATTAATGAGCTATTGTCTTGTGGACCATTGAGAGTTAAGTAAGCATGAAAAATGTGAACAATAACAAAATAGCTCAGACACAGCTAAGCCTCTTGTTTGACAAGGCTAATTTTTACTCCCCCCCAACCTCTTTAGCCAAATGTTTTTAGCCTGCCCCCCCTCCACATGTAATGTCTCCCCACCTTCCTTTATCAAACAGTGGACTTTTAAAAGATGGGGGATGATAATTCTCTTTCTTTCAACCTCCACATTCTGGGCGCCCTTCTGCAATTTGGAGCCTTAATCTTAAAGACAAAAGGTGACATTTTTACCGGCTCCAAGGCTGGTCCTCTTTAATTGGCTCAGTACGACATCGGATGGGATTGAGGATCTCCCAGGGTGGGCAGGAAATGTGTCTACTACCAGCAAGTACAATGAAAGAAGTTTTATCCCAATAAAATAACAAGTGAAGGAAAAGGAGTGACTGGCAGTGGGTTCCTGAAGGGTTATTACTGCATCCTCTTAAAGAACCAGTAACATCTAAAATTGAACTGTGGTTAAATACACCTCAATACCCTGTACTCCATGCTATCATCTGTGAGACTTCTCAATTTGTTTTCTGAGGCCCAAAATCTTTGCTTACATATGCTCCCTTTTCTAGGGCTTCAGGTAACATACAATAGTGAGTTGATTTCCGGGATAGTCTACAAATGATGTGAGGTAAGGTAACAACCTTTTGGAAATACAAGGGCAGTGTGCTCTAATCGCAATAAATTGACCGTCTTTGGCTCATGTCTCTATTTATACACAACGATACCTAGGAACTCCCAGCATTTGACCCTGAGACTCAGGTTTTTTACCAAACTCTCGTCTTAGTCTCTCCCTCTCTCTTGCTCTCTGCATGCACACTGAAAGAGCATGGGCGTCCGGAGGGGGGGGCAAGGGGGGCACTTGCCCCCCCCTACAATTACCCCCCTCCATATAAATAAAGGGGCTAGATGGGCTGGCCTGGGGGTCATATTATGGCTTTGCCCCCCCCTGGAAAAATGTCTACGGACACCACTGTGAAAGAGCGATGTTGCAACAAAGTGGCAACACAACGTCTATCAAAGACAACGACATTCTTCCCCACGCGTATCGCCGGTCCTCTGCCGGCTTTCTTACGGGATAGTTGATTCACCTCTCCAATATTTAACCACGATTGTATGATTGAGAAATTGCTGTGACATTAATGTAAGGTGCAATTTTTGATATCTTGGCATACTGTATATTCCATTTTATACGTGTCATTGATATTTTAGTGCGTTTTATTGTAATTGTTGATATGAGGTTACTCTTATTCCAGTGTGCGCTCTAGTGCAGTGTCTGCACGACAGTGGGTCAGTTGAAGTTTAGACTCCTCTTGTCTGCACGACAGTGGGTCAGTTGAAGTTTAGACTCCTCTTGTCTGCACGACAGTGGGTCAGTTGAAGTTTAGACTCCGCTTTTCTTTATAACAATACTAGTTGAACAGCCCGTGTACACAGGCCACAGTGCCAGGCAGCAACGGCCGCGGTGCAGTCATGCACAGAAGAGACTGCCAGCGCCGCGGCTGAAAACGGAGCATCTGAATTCGGAGCGCCCCACTCCATTATCAGCCGCGGTGCTGGCAGTCTGTACTGCGCATGACTGCTTCTGACAAACATACATTATTGAACTATTATATAGGATATAGGTGTTTTCATAAGCTCTTTCAAAATAACATTTGTGTTATTAAATGGCAGTTTCACTTTAACTTGTTCTTATTTTTTTTAAGAAGAGGGTCCATAAAGAGGGAATAGGTATAAGGTATGTGTATGCATGTCTTGTTACACTTTACTCCTCCAATAAAGGGATAGTAATGTTTCATAATAAAAGCAGCTCTAATTAATCATCATAGTATTTGGGCCTTGGAGAGTGTTATTTCAATTCTGTCAGAGTTGTAGTTCAAGAGTAATTGAATGATAAAGTATCTCCCTCCCGCCCCTTTTACTGATATAACACTGCTCACCTCAGAGCAGAAGGGAGGTGCCCAGGTAGATTGCAGAGAGGGACAATCTTCAAGTAAGATAAGGGAAAAAGCTGAAAAACCTGTCAAGGGGGGCAGGGATTTCATTGTTCTCACAGTAAGAAGATTGTCCCTTGCTGTGATCTGTCTGGTCAAGAGACCAGATTCCACATCTGAGGGGAGGCGGCTTACACTAGGTAAAAGAGGTGGGAGGGGGATACTTTATCATTCAATTACTCTTGAACTACAACTCTGACAGTATTGAAATAACACTCTCCATGGCTCAAATACTATGAAGATTCATTGGAGCTGCTGTTTTTGTGAAACATTACTATCCCTTTAACCCTCTGAGTTTTAGCAAGGTATCCAACGCATTGCAAAGGGTTAAGTGAGAGGAGCAGAGACACAATTCAGCCTTTGACTGCTTCATTCATTTTTTTTTAACAGCTGTGCAGTCTGCTTTTTTTTTTCAATGGACATTTTTCACACGGTCCCTCTGAAGCTGTTCCTCTTTATAATCAGAATGGCAGCCACAGACACCTTACAATTCATATAGAGTTTCCAGTGCAAATGAGACATAGTAAGGCTGGGAATGGAATGAGGAGTAATGCTTCATTATGACTTTACACATATGATGTACTTACAGGGGGTAAGAAATCACTCACAGGATTTTCTCAATGCGGCAAAGCCGGTTCAAGTTTATTAGGTCAAAGTTTCAGCCGGAGCTTGGGTCATTATCAAAACAGTGAAACTACCATCTTTAGAAATATAAAAATCAAGAGGTGCCCCTTGTGTTGAATGAGATAAACTTGTAGCCTCCTCGAGTACACCAAAGGGAGCATACGCACAAGGATATATGGGGGGAGATTCAGTAAGTGGGGATAAAGTGGTGATAAAGTGGAGATGACTTCTCCAGTGATATCACTTCTCCAATTCCTACGTTAGTCTATGGAGCCTATACACTAAGATCTCTCACAGTTGAAGAAACCTTAGTGCATAGGCTCCATAGAATAACATAGGAATTGGAGAAGTCATCTCCACTTTATCACCACATTATCACCTCTTAATCACCATACCTGGGAACTCTCCTGATTTGTCCCGGAGACTCTGGTTTTTACAGAGTTTTACCAGGTCTCTGGGGCAGAGGCAGATTCCCCCGGAATGTGGGGAGTTTCTATTGAAAATCTGCCACATCTGCTGTTTCTCCCGGTCTTCCTCCTTCCCCAGCCTTCTGTGTGTCACCTTTAAGCCCTGCCCCCCAACTCGTGTTAAGCCCCACCCCTTTTGAAGCGATTCACATCATTATTGTCACCCCTTGCTGCACCAGAGGACTCCCCTCTGGGCAGACCTCAGTCGGAAGTTCCCAGGTATGTTAATCACCGCTTAGTGAATCTCCCCAGTGCTGTCTAACCATGTACATGGTAAGCAGCAATTCAAACTTCTGGGTATTATTTTACACTGCCCCAAACCAGATGCACATTCAGCTAACAATAAGTTATCTAAATGGGCTGCACCTCCGCACCTCGTTCTCCCAAACTGTCCACCATATACAGAAAAAACAAAATAGAGGGTGCCCAATGGTGCAAATTCTAAACGTACCCTTTTTGGTGTATTACTCTTGGATAAAGTGGCGTGTTGTGCCGTAAAATGTGTTAGATACCTCTAATTGGGCATATTATTTTTTTATTTGAATATATATTTATAAAGCGGATCTACCACCCCACAAAAAGTTCCCCCGAAAAATTACCTCCTTATAGAGACATTCAGCTGCCCCCGGGACTGACAGCCAGGAAACAGCGCAGACATCTTTGCATAGTGACGTCTGCATGCCTGCACTGTCAGTCCCCTCCGGTACCAAGCAATGCCTCTTAGAGCAGAATGGGACTGTCAGCGCAGGCGCGCAGACGTCACTATGCAAAGATGTCTGCGCTGTTTCCTGGCTGTCAGTCCCAGGAGCAGTAGGAATTCTCTATAAGGAGGTAATAATTCTGGTGACTAGTAGTACTGATCAGCTAGTCACCAGATGGGTAATTCTTCGGGGGAAAGTTTTTGTGGGGTGGTAGTTCCGCTTTAAAAATATATATTCAAATAAAAAAATAATATGCCCAATTAGATGTATCTAATACGTTTTACGGCACAACACGCCACTTTATCCAAGAGTAATACACCAAAAAGGTTTTGTACTGGAGCAGCTGTTTGATCTTGAGCTACCCGAACGGAGACAGTTAATTTCTCCATTTGTGCCTGCATCAGCTATCCTGTCTGCTGATAACTTCCCATGTGAGTACCCATTTGTTATATTTTTTTCTTTATTGCAAGTCTGGAATTTATTGCAGTATTGGGCTCCCTCTATTTTGTTTTTTTCTGTATAAACTACAATCTTGTGGTCTTATAAACCCTGACCTAGTGATTTTTGGTGCTAAAATGTGTTTCACAGCACGGAGAAAGCTGTGTGTGTTCTTACTTATCAGCTGTAAGTACTATACACAAATATAAATGGGGATTTTAACCCTTTGAGTGCCAGAGGGGTACACAACGCATTGCAAGGCAATGCATTGCGTATTCCTCTGGCACTAAAAGGGTTAATGCTTCATTGCTTTTGGAGAACTCTCTAGCATTCAAAGGCAGAGATGGAATAAGATTCGACAGGACCTTAGGTCATCAAATTGGACCCCCACACCCAGCCCAGGCCCCCACCCATGCTGTTATCCTTTTGAAATGTCGTATGTGAAACAGCGTGTGAAAAAAGGTCTCATTTAATTGAAAGGATGACATGAGAATCTCGCATTGCAGGAAAGTGCAAGATTCTCATGTCGCGGAATTCAAGGTCGCCTTTACCCTCACCAGTATGATGTCAAACAGCTGCCCTGGCTCTTTAAGAAACGGCTTGGACTTCAGCTCCCATCATCCCTGCCACAAATCTTTGTCAGTTTGCTCATTTTCCCTGTGGGTAGAGGTACTAGTACCAACTTAATACAAGAGAAAAACAGAATGCTTTAAGAATTACAAAGCAATGCGTTGGGCACCTCTTTGGCATCCAAGGAGTTAAATATCTTTAAAATGTATCTCAGAGCTGACAATCGAAATGGTGCTATGCAAGTGATTCCTTTTAGTTTACAGTTGGAAGGGGCTACAAAATCGTCTCAGAGCTTACAATTGAAATGGGGCTACAGGATCCAGTATCCAAGGGGTTAAGTGTAATCTGTTGCCAATAGCCCATGGAATTTATTATGGCCTTATTATGCCATATATATATATATATATATATATATATATATATATATATATATGATTTGGCTCTGTTCAAACGGTTAATAACCACATAAAAATCAATGAGGATCTGGAGAGTCTGCACTTGCCCCCTTTGGTTTGCTCCAGAATTGCCTCAGTTCCTTTTATCAGATCAAACTCTAAGTATGATAGTGCCAAGGCAGTGGGGCAAATGTACGGATCCACCAGTGCACCAACCCTGGCATTAGTTTGTAATGCTAGGGGCTGTACTTCAGGGTGTGTAGTACAGTGTATGAGCTCTGCAGTGCCTACCAGTGGACACACTCCGCTGGTGTAAGGCTTTACCGCTTTGGGTGCTAGAGGGATATCCAACGTGTTGCTTTGGAATGCTTTAGATACTCAAAGTGCTAATGCCAGCAAGCCTCACACCACCAGCCCCATAGCATGCGCAGGGAAATGGCGTTCACATTTCCTACACATCTTATTTAGTCTTCAATATAAGCAAGGTGTCGCAAAAATAAACAACCAGAAATGTCCACCGACTGCTCCATTGTCCACCACTTGGAGCACATGGCATTAAAGGGATAGTAATGCTTCAGAAAAACAGCAGCTCCAATTAATCTTTGTGGTATTTGGGCCATGGAGAGAGTTATTTCAATACTGTCAGAGTTGTAGTTCAAGAGTAATTGAATGATAAAGTATCCCCCTCCCGCCCCTTTTACCTACTGTTACTCCGCCTCCCCTCAGATGTAGAATCTGGTCTCTTGACCGGACAGATCACAACAAGGGACAATCTTCTTACTGTGATCAAAAGGAAAACCCTGCCCCCCTCAACAGATTTTTCCCTTATGATAATTGAACATTGTCCCTCTCTGCGATCCACCTGGGCACCACATTTCTGCTCTGAGCTGAGCAGTGTTACATCAGTAAAAGGGGCAGTTCAACTACTCTTGAATTACAACTCTGACAGTATTGAAGTAACCCTCTCCATGGACCAAATACTATGAAGATTAATCGGAGCTGCTTTTATTGTGAGACATTACTATCCCTTTAAGGAGAGGAAATCTGGTGTACATACTATGTAGCTTAGTAAACTGACATTAGGCAGGCATAGGGACTGATAGTCAATTCCGGCTTCTGAATCAGTTTTGCACGTTCACCCTAATAGTTTTTACAACCACATCAAATCAACTAAGATCATAATGAAATTGCTTAACCCCTTGGATGGTAGCAGGGCCGGATTTATAATTAGGCAGAGTAGGCATCTGCCTACAGGCGCACCCCACAGAGGGGCGCCTGTCACCGGGATTTATTATTATTTTTTTTAATTAACCTCGCCTTCCCGGTGCCGCAACATGGTGAGTTCTGTGTCTTCTTCGGCACAGACCTGTAGCTGCTGAGCTCCCTCGTCGGCTCTTTAGTAATGCAGAGCGCTGGGAGATGACATCATCTCCCAGCGCTCTGCATTACTGAAGAGAAGACCACGTGGGAGTTACAGCAGCTACAGGTCTGTGCAGAAGGAGGCACAGGCCTCTCATGCCACTCCACTGGACCACGAGGGAGGTAGGGGATGGTTATTGGGGGCAATGTGGAGATGATGAGGCAATGTGAGGGCAATATGGAGATGACAGGGCAATGTGGAGATGATGCAGGCAAGTTGGAGCTGATGGAGTGCAATGTGAGAGCAATATGGAGATGATGGGGCAATGTGAGGGCAATATGGAGCTGATGGGGGGCAATATGAGGGCAATATTTGGAGATGATGGGGGCAAAATGGAGATGATGGGGCAATGTGAGGGCAATATGGAGCTGATGGGGGCAATGTGAGGGAAATATGGAGATGATGGGGGCAATGTGGAGGTGTCCAGTGGAGATTGCCAATGGGGGGGGTGCTTCAGATTTCTGTGCCTACAGGCTCCTGAGATGTAAATCCGGCCCTGGATGGTAGAGAAGCAATGCATTGGAGCCCTCTCTAGTTTCCAAAAGGTTAATTCTTGTCCTTGCCTACATAACGAACTCTCAGCCCCCTTCCTCTTATTTTTAAGAGACCAGAGCTTTGAATAGAGAATCCTCTAATACCTCTTCATTGCACATTCACTTAGTGGGGATGGAGTTCACCCACCCCCCTGTCTGCTTCCTACTGATCCCTGGAGCGTTCTGGAGGGAGCAGGCTATGAAAAGGATCCCAGCAGGCAGTGCCACTGCTGGAGAGGGCCATGCTGCGATCCCAGCCATGCTGTCCGCTCACCGTGCAGGAAGCAGCTGCCTTTAATTGGTTTGAAAAATCCTATTAAACAAAGAACTTTGGTTTAGGACTGGAGAGAGAAAGAGATGAACCGAGAGGCAGAGAGAGAGAGAAGGAAGAGAGAGGATGAGTGGTGAAACAGAGAATGAGAGGTGGGAGACATGAAAGAGAGGAGAGAAAGATGGGATAGGGAGAGAGAGAGTGCGAGAGAGACAGTCAGGAGATACAGGAATGTGACAGAGATGAGAGAGAGAGAGAGACAATGAGGAATGTGAGAGAGAGAGGTGTGAAAGATGAATTCACAAGGGTTTATTTTCTGAAGGCTTCTATCTGCTCAACGATACTTCTTGAAGCAATTGTTGAAAAATACATCTAAATACGTCTCAATGAAAACTGGTATTTATCAGTGGTTATGGATGTTTATCAATGATCTTTAACCCTTCAATGATTGGAGAGGTTTGCCTGACTGCATACCACCTGTTTCACTTTAACTCCTTACTTTATCATCCCCAGCTGGTATTATAACCATGATGTGCTGCCCTTTGAGGGCCACACATGCGGCCTTTGGAGTGAATCTTATGAGCTGTCAATGTGTTGGGCAATGCAATGGAGGTCTTTCTAGTATTCAAGGGGTTAAAGGTCCCATTTAAATCCCCTTCCTGCCCACTTTATGACAAAAGAATGATAAGCTCCACCTACCCAATTAAGCCCCACCCCCTTATGACATAAATCGCCTCATTTACACACCCCAGTCACAGCTCATGAGCCCTCTATGGGGGCTCAAGAGGACAAAGTTCCCAGGCATGCTTAGGAAGCAATGCATTGGAGACTTCTCTACCATTCTAGGGGTTAAAAGCCCCATTTAAATCAATGGGAATTTTAATTAATTCCCTAAGGTCAAGTTGGTTTGCTCCAAAATTGCTGAACTTTCCCTTAATGTACCTGTGTCACGGTGTGTGTGTGTCCCTATCAGTGGTGGAACATCTTGTTTACACAAGTTTATGCTGCATTGGAATGTAATCCCCAACACTGATAAATACCCAAAGGTTTGTACCCTAGTCTGTTTGCCCTTTATACAAGAACATGACATTTAACCCATTACAACCCAGATCGACATGCAACATGCAACAAAGTGCACAGTTAAAGTCCTTAAAGCGGAACTATCACTCAAATTAAAGTTCCTCCCAAATCATTATGCATATAACGATAGATACGCATATCAGTACTAGTATTATCCTGAAAAAGTCCAACGTTATTGAGAGATCCTACTTGATCCGAGATGCACAGGCAGGCATCAGCGCAGACATCTTGCCGAGGAGACATCTGTGTGCCCGCGCTGTCTGTCCCGGTCTCCTCTAGGATTGATGAGGGGGAGCTGCATTGTACCTTAAAGGGATAGTAATACTTTGTTTTAACTTTATTTTATTTTGTTGACATTAAAAAAAATATGAAGAATGATATAAGTCTTATCTCTCAAACCTTTATGGTTTAAGAGATATTCACAAGCAAAGTTTCCCCTCCCGCCCCTTTTACCTAGTGTAAGCCATCTCTTCTCAGATGGGGAATGCAGTCTATAGACCAGATAGATAACAGCAGGGGACAATCTTCTTCCTATGAGAACAATGAAAGCCCTGCCCCTCTTGACAAGCTTTTCAGGTTTTTCCCTTATCTTAATTGAAGATTGTCCCTCTCTGCAGTCTACCTGGGCACCTCCCTTCTGCCCTGGCTGAAAAGTGTTACATCAGTAAAAGGGGCGGAAGGGGGACACTTTGTCATTGAATTACTCTTGATCTACAACTCTGACATAATTGAGCTGCTTTTATTATGAAACATTACTATCCCTTTAAGGTACAGGAAGGGACTAACGGCGCAGGCGCACTGTGATGCCACTACAGCAAGATGCCTGCCCGTGCTTCTCAAAATAAGTTGGATTTCTCAATAACACCAGACTTTTTCAGGACAATACTAGTATGGATATGCTTATCGCTATGTGCATAATGACTTGGGGGCACTTTAATATGAGTGAAAGTTCTGCTTTAAAGTGTGAAGATTATCATGTGCTGTGGGCAAAGTGTGTGTCCTGTGTTTCTGTTATCAACTGTCATGCCTGCCTTCATGGACCTTAACCCCTTATGACCAATGGCATGCCAGGACCATCAGGCCAGTCTGTGCGTTAAGGAAAGGTGATGGACCCGGGAAGGTCATGAATTTTTTTCATCAAAGCGCGCCTGCAGTGGTCATTGGGGGGGGGTCTAGAACTGACTGTTCCAAGACCAGAGCTGTCAGTTTCAGCCTCTCCCACAATGAGCTGGTACGTGTGAGCGATCACAGGTACAGACTCTCCAAACAACCCATGGACTGCCAGTCCTTAAGGGGTTAATATCCAGGACTGATTTTATGATGTTACCTTTTGAACAAAGGCAAAAAAAGTATAGCATTTCATAGGGGCCTTTGGGATTTTCTGTCCATTGCACAGTAAGGGTGTAGAGAGGTATTATTAGAAAGCATTAGTTCTCCTTTAAATAATAGATTAAAGGGATAGTAATACTTAAAATGTAAAAAAAAAATATGTTGTAGGGCTTATCCCCCTGAGTAAAACAAGAGCACTCTCACTGCTGAAAGGTGTTTAATTCAAAAGTTATTAGAGCTCAAACTTGAATTTTTTAAGTGCAGTTTTCACAGTGGCCTGAAAGTGTACAGTGTCGCTGTTGTTACACCATGTTATGGAAATTTATGGTGACCTGAGCAGAGATGTCCATAGGATGGCATAACAACAGTGCCATTGTACAATTTCAGGCCACTGTGAAACCGCACTTAAAAAAATTCATGTTTTGAATAAGACACCACTCAGAAGTGGGAGTGCTCTTGTTTTACTCAGGGGGATAAGCCCTACAATATATATATTTTTTTTACATATTAAGTATTACTATCCCTTTAAAGGTTAGTACCGCTACAAGTAGAGGTTTAGTTTTAAAAAAGTGTCAATGTTCCTTTAATTCTATTACATGCATACAAACTGCTGTAGAAAAATGTTATGAATGATAATAAACAATTGTATATGTCAGTGGTTTGTTTTTCAGATTCCATAATCCGCACATCCATCCAGTGAGAAAATAAACGTGAGAACCTGCTAGTGTGTGAATGGTAAACAGGGTTATGGGATCCAAGCCGACGTCACTCATGTCAGCCATAACCCATTCTACAACTGCTGGGCAGCCTGACATTGTCTGTTGGATTAGCAGCTAAGTCATGCCTTCTGGGAGTGACGGCTGCAAGCGAGAATGTGGCCGTAATGCCGTCAGCATCAGCAGCCAGCTGTGTGTCCAATTTCTGGCCTGGGTTCAACGTTGATGTCAAGCGGTAGAAATGCAGGGGTTAAGGAGGAGGCAGGTTTTGTATTTTCACAAACACGCTGATGCAAGCTCAACTTACAGGATGCCAAGTGAGACCAACTGCGGAGGTGTATAACTTGCCTCTGAATATAACCTTTTGAGTGCCAGAGGGGTACGCAACGCACTACAATGCGTTGCGTACCCCTCTGGCACCCAAAGGGTTAAACCAATAGTGAGGCTGACTTACCATGAAGAATTGAGGCAATTCTGGAGCAAAAGCAACTGCACAATACAGGATAAAATAAAATGTCCAAAATTCAGGTGGATTTAAATCAGACATTTAACCCTTTGAATACACAATGTTTTGGAGACTTGCTGCCTTTGAAGGGGTTAAATGTCTCATTTAAATAGATGGGAGTTTTTAATTTCCCCCCTGCATTGCAGTTGATCTGCTTCTTAGTACGTCAGCCACAGCAATGCTGAATTCAGGCCTAGGCCGAGTTGACATGGGCCTAGGGTGTCAGATTTTCAAGGGCTGCATTTTGGGTGGCTTTTAGGGTGACCACATGTCCCAGATTGACCGGGACAGTCCCGGATTTTAAGTGTGTGTACAAAGTGAAGCCCCACAGCCCTTTTCATTTACATTGTGTGCTTGCGACATTGCACACATTGTCATTACTGGAAACGCTAGATCTGAGATCTGCCGCGGAGACTCCTTTTTTAAACGGAACTTTCAGGTAATACCTAGTCGCCATGCATTCATTAAGAGCATGGCGACTAGCTTGAAAATAGATCTTACCGTTAAATGATAGCTCTGTCTAAAGTAATCCATCCCTTTTCGGGACTGACGGGCAGGTTAGTGCGGTCAGTGCGCCTGCACCGTCATTCCCGGTCTCCACTGAGTAGACAGCAGTGCACCATATAGTCACAGGGAGGGACTGACAGCGCAGGCGCACAGATCACATTAACCTGCCCGTCAGGCCCGAAATGGGACGGATTACTTTAGACAGAGCTATCATTTAACGGTAAGACATCTATTTTCAAGCTAGTCGCCATGAGTTTAATGAATGCATGACGACTTGGTATTACCTCAAAGTTCCGCTTTAAGTTTTAATTACCGGGTCTCCAGGAAAAGAGGCTTATTCCTCATCTTTGGTGAGTTTCCTGTGTAACGTTACCCATTTCTGCTCCCTCTCCCTCTGTTCCGCCCTACTTCCCCATCCCAATCCCATCTAAGACCTGCCCACCCGATTATATCTCGATCTCTTTATGATGCGAATCGCTGCCTCAGCATAAGCCTGGTCACAGCCCACGAGCCCTCTCTGGAAGCTCCACAGGAGAAAGTTCCCAGGTATGATTATAGTGCAATGTCATGGAGTGGTGTGGAAGTGAAAGGGTTAAAAATTGTGTTTAGAAAGTCTTAAAGGAATAATAACACCTGAAAAATGAGCTGTGATTATATACACTTAAATACCCTGTACTTCATGCTAGCATCTGTAAAAAATGTTCTGTTTATTCACTGAGACCTAAAATCTAACTCTACAGATGTTCTCAGGGAGCAGACATTGCTGTCTTTTCCAGGACTCCCTTTAATTATCCAGGATTATCTGTAGATGGACTCAGATAAGAAAACAGCCATTCTGAAAAGGAGAAAAGTGGGCATGAATCATTATCATGTAACTGATTAGCTCTTATCTCTCAGAACAAACAGCAAAAACATAATTACCGTAAATAAATGCTCTATGAACCGTACAATTTACACATGCGTTAAAAATCAAGTTTAGGAGTATATTACAGGGATGTAACATATGAATATTTTTACATGTGCTAGCAATAAGTATGTAATAAAGTTTTATTAACCTGTTTCATTTTTGATGTCAGCGTTCTTTTAATTTTTTTCTGATTGGATACCTTCAGGGTATTGGCAAGATATTTTAAAATGATGTGCATTTAAGTAATTTAACGCTTTTAGTGCTTCTGTGTCTCTAAGAAAAGGGGCATATAGAAGGGGCATGGGCAATGGTAGGGCCTGGATAAATTAAAAGAGTTGAAGACTGTGTGTGTGTCGGGGGGGGGGGTGCATTTGATTACGACCTTGGGCAGCAGAAACACTGAACATCATTTTGCCCTTGTACAAATTGTTGGTAAGACGTTACCTCTAATATGCAGTGAAGTTTTGGGCACCAGTTCTGAAAAGAGATATTCTAGAATTGGAGAAAGTACAGAGAAAAGAAACAAAATTAATTAAGGCAACGGAGGACTTGATGTATGAGGAACGTCTAGTCAAACTTGGCTTGTTTCCTCTAGAAAATAGATGGCTAAGAAGAGATCTTGGGGCACCCCTTGAGATTAGAGGAAAGGAGGTTTCAGCTTCAGCAGAGGAAGGGGCTTTTTGCAGTAAGGTCTGTTAAATTCTGGAATTCCTTCCCAAGGATGTGGTAATGCAGATACAATGGATACATTTAAGAGAAGATTAGATAAATGTATTTTAAGAGGGGGCATGCAGGGTTATATTGTGTATTAGTATGCAAAGCAGGAAGTTCAGATAAAGACTAACTTATTTGGCCGCAGGAAAGCTTACATAATTCTTGATTAGGTGCAAATACAGGCCACAGCTTTATTAATAGTTTACAGAAGTCCCAACACTTTTTAGCCCTTGTCAAAACCCAATGCCCTGATAGGACCCATCTTGCCCTACTCACCACTAAACCTGATGTCAGACTCACCACTGTATGTAGTATAACCTCTGTATCCATTAACTGTTCCCGAGACATTTGTCCGGCTGTCCTCTATCCTAAGTTGCTGGCCTGAAACCTTTAACGTAACAATTATAACCAGCAATTTGTAATCAATTTAGACCTTGTCAAGGGACAAAAGTGCCAAAGCTATGACAACAGGCAGAATCCAATGAAAAGAGCCACTGTATGACAAACCTTTTCCCCTAATACAGGAGATGCTGTTTCCTGTCGTTCTGCTGTCCAAAAGGAAATTACCCTTCATCATAACTCCTTAAATATTCTTCCTTCCCTCACCTCCTATCCATACCCACTCCCCCATGACAACCAATCGCCAACTTTGTTCTTTCTATTGAAGTCTGCCTCTAGGTTTCCCCTTCTCACATCAAACAGTGGGCTTTAATAAACTTGAATGGATTGTAAGGGACATACGTTTTTTTCAGTCTTTATCGGATTGTAAAAAGAAACAACTAGCAGTGCGCTACAGGAGAGATCAAATGCTCAAAAATAATATAAACTATATAGTTGTACCTGATTTCTGTGTGAAGGACAATTACCTAAGAAAATCATTCTGATAAACAAAAGCCGCTTATTCCTAGTGCATGATTCTCCTTTAAATAATGACATTTGTACTTGGAAAAATCCAGATTTCTGTGATGTGTATGCATTAACACCAATAAAATTTAAAGACAAACTAGAGAAACAGCATCTTAGAGGGGATATTATTACATTATATAAATATGTCCAGGCCCATACAAAGGGCTTTCCAAAGACCTATTCATTATCAGAATAGTGTAAAGGACAAGGGGTCACCAGTTAAGACGGTGCAAAAGGGACTGACAGCGCAGGCGCACGGACGTCACTGTGAAGAAACGTCCGTGCTTCCTGCTCCTGTAAAACGCCGATATCTGAAGAACCGGGTAAGATTTCTGGCGACTAGCGCTACTAAGCAGCTAGTCGCCAGGTGAGCAGTAAGTGAACATTAAGTTATTGCGGGGTGAAAGTTCCCCTTTAACTTTTCTGTATTGTTTCATATGCTAATTAAGATTTTTCAGTGACATGTCATATGCTAATGTATGTTTCCAGTGATATTACACGTGTTAATTAAGCACTGTGCTTCACCAGGAGATTTGTACTTTCACTTTTCCCAGAAATAAGAGTGTGACTATCTCCTATACTATACATCTGCTTGACACCCCAGTCTTATTCCACTGTCCCACTGGTAGTCGCAGAACCACACACATACATGGTCTGATACCCTGGCCTTGTTCCTCTTTACCACTGGTAGTAAAACCACACACACATGGTTCCTGTTGTTTGTGTTCTTCCGCCCTCTCAGTGGTAGTCACTGAACCACACATGCATGGTCTGACACCCAAGCCTTGTTCCACTGTCCCAGTGGTAGTCTCAGAACCAACACACATGGTTTGACACCCCAGCCTTGTTCCACTGTTCCACAGACACCCACAGAGCCACACACAAACATTGTCATAGTCACTGAACCACACATACATGGTCTGACACCCAAGCCTTGTTCCACTGTCCCAGTGGTAGTCTCAGAACCAACACACATGGTTTGACACCCCAGCCTTGTTCCACTGTCCCAATGGTAGTCACAGAATCACACATACATGGTTTGACACCCCAACCTTGTTCCAGTGTCCCAATGGTAATCACAGAACCAAACATACTTGGTCTGACACTCCAGCTTTGTTCCACTGATACCCACAGAGCCACACACATGCATTATCTGACACTCCAGCCTTGTTCCACTGTCCCAGCGGTACTCACAGAACCGCACATAAATGGTCTGACACCCCAGTCTTGTTTCCTTGTCTGCCATTACTTACATTTGCCCTGGGGAACCTCTTGTACTTCTTCAGGGAACCCCAAGGTTCCATGAAATTCAGTCTGAGAACCACTGGATCAAAAAGTAAACATCCTGTCTACAGTGTTTCTGATTGATCCAGTGGTATAACTAGTCTTGGGGGACAAATGTTTTTTGGCTAACTAATACAGAAATATTATTTCAGGGGAGTAACCAGAACCTATTCTGCCTGGGGCCAATGGGCCCCCATTGCATACGAGTCCCCTGTAGTTACACGCCTGGGTTGATATTTCCTACAAGTTACGGGAAAGAGAATATTTAACAGTTAGAACCTCAAAAATGAAGATTCACAAATATTTCCCTGTTATAAGACCGAGCCCAGGTGCAGTCTTTTTTCTATCAAAATGATTTGTGGTTTGATCTTCATGGTAGATGTGTGTAAGTTTTATGTATACATTGTATTTCTATTAATTCAAGCTGCACCCTGGCTGTCCCTGTTATACAGCCTTGCAGAGCAATGGTAGTTGTGATATACTGGCTAGCCGATCTCCCTTTGCTTATATATGTGTTAAAGTGGGCAGTGGCAAAAATTACTTCTGACTACCAATATCCTATTCCATAACCTGCCTGTTCCATGCTACATTCCTCTGCTGTGAGTGTGAGATTATGTAATCTACCAGCACTCTGCATTACTAGAGCGCCAGAGGGAGATTGCTGGCACTAGGTGGAGGAGTCGCAGGGGGCAGCCAGACCCCTGGAGTGCACAGGCCCGGTCGCAGGTGCAACCCCTATAGTTACGACACTGATTTGATGGCAGATAAGAACCATTCTGCCCATCTAGTCTGCCCATTTTCCTACTGTAAAAACCTCAAACCATATTTGGATCTTGGTCTTGTCTTATGTTCAGGACAGCTTTATGCCTATCCCATGAATGCTTACATTCCCTCACTGTATTGACCTCTGCCACTTTTGCTGGTAGGCTATTCCACTTATCTACTACCCTCTCAGTGAAGTACAACTTCCTTACATTACATCTAAACCTGTGTCCCTCTAGTTTTAGACTATGGCTTCTTGTCCTAAGATTTTTACTCCTTTGAAATGTACTTTCCTCCTGCACTTTGTTGATTCCCTTAAAGGGATAGTAATGTCCGCTTAGAAGTTGCTGCTGTATGTAGATTAAAAAAAAAAAAGTATCTTGAGCAAATCCCATCTCTCAGACCTTTATGGTTTGACAGATATTCTAATCTAAAGTTTCCCCCTCCCTCCCCTTCTCCTGACGTCAGCGCTCTACTGATAGCAGGAGATCCCGGTCCTGAGACCAGCCTGCGGCGCTTCATCAGAGCCAAAAACGGTGATATTGAAAAAGATACACTTCATTGGAACGGTCTACAAAGTGTGCCTGGCCCTCTGATCCTTCTGTTCTTCACATATGATTTACTATTTAACTTCCCTGTATGTCTATTCCCTATTGTACAGCGCTGCGGATTAAGTTGGCGCTATATAAATAAAGAATAATAATAATAGAGGGTGCCAATGAAGCAACTCAAGATACTTTAATTTTTAAAACGCTATAATATAGCAGCAACTTATAAGCGGACATTACTATCCCTTTAATGTATTTGAATGTATCTATCATATCCCCTCTCTCTCTACTCTCCTCCAAGCTATACATATCCAGATCCTTTGGTCTATCCTGATATTTCTTCTCCAATACAATGAGATGTGGTTTTATAGAATACGTTGCCTAGGAGCACGTGAGATGTAATTCCAGCCCTGAAGTCGCGATATAAGGGCATTTTTATCACATTTGTCATTATCGTGCAAAACAACTGATTCATGTATAAAAAAAAAGTCCCTTTGCCTTCTGTAGAGTAAGGAAACAAAATTTAGATTTAATTAAGCACTATAAAGTAAAAAAAGATTATGGTAAAATTATGATGAGTAGATGTAATAAAAAGTACAAAGATTCAACAGTAGTTTTGTTGCACCTGCCGCTAAAATATGAACAGGTGTAAAAATCCTACGGACTAATATTTCATCATTGTACGAAGTCTCTAAAATAAGATTGCATTCAGTGTTCAACAGCAAGACACAGCTATAGCTTTCATGGTTCATTAGCAGATGTTATAAGAGATACGTTTAACCCTTTGCTTGCTGAAAACATTTGTAGAATGTGAATCACTGTGTTGGAGATCTCTCTAGAATTCAAACCCTTTGAGAGTCAGAGGTATCCAGCACATTGCAATACCTCTCTGGCACGCAAAAGGTTAAAGCTCCATGTAAATTAATTGGAATGTAGGGACAATTTATTTGTCCCCTATGGTGAAGATGGTTTGCTTCAAAATCGCTCCCCTTTTGTTTTACGCATACAGCCCTGTTTAATTTGAACCCGTAAGACAGTATTACTGAGTATAAATTCTGTCTGCAACCCTTGAATGCAACTGTTACCTGTCCACATTATTACCAGTGAGCAAGCATAAACCTTAAAGGGATAGTAATACTTTATTATTACTATCCCCCATATTGTAGATATTTGTAAAATAATTTAATAGCCCCCAGGTTCATCTCTCAAACCTTTATGGTTTGAGAGATAACCGAAGGTAAAGTCCCCCCCCCCCCCTTTCCCTGAAGTCAGCGTTGTACTGACTGCAGGGGAAGTCTGTCGTACGACAGGCTTGCGACTCTGCAGCTGAGCCGAGATCCCGTTAGTGACAAAGAATTATTTCACTGAAACGGTCTTCTACATGTGCTTGGTTTGTACTTAGTTTGCAAACAAATGTAGAAGACCGTTTCAGTGAAATAATTATTTGTCATTAACTCGATCGCGGCTCTGCTGCAGAGCCGCATGATGAAAGTCAGACCGGATATCCCTGCAGTCAGCACAACGGTGACTTCAGGGAAGGGGGGGGAGGGGGGAACTTTGCCTTCGGTTATCTCTCAGACCATAAAGGTCTGAGAGATGAACCTGGGGGCTATTAAATTATTTTACAAATATATACAATATGGAGGATAAAGTATTACTATCCCTTTAACAGGATTTTAATGATTGTTAATGTGTCAGTTTATTCAAATGAGCAGGTAATGATGATGTGCAGGGAGTGGCAGGTTGGCGGGAAAGCAAGGTGGAATGTTAGGGCTTGATTAAATTCCCCGACGGCAAAAAAAAAAACCAGCGGGCATTTTTCTAAGCAGGGTAACAATTCAGTTACCTGAGCTATGACAAAATACCCGCAGAAAAAAAGTCTGGTGCTAAAGTTAGCTCTCATTTGAAACCACAGAAACTCATTACAAAACGTCGAAATTTGCAATTCAGTTCAATGCGTTAGCAGTAAGATGCCTTAAGGGACCCACTGGTGAAAATCTGTACCCAGTTTTTTTGGGAACAGAGTCCCTTAACGCATATAAAAAGTGCCAATGCAGGAATTCAATCTTCAAAAAAGCCTAAAACCCGAAGTCACCAGTGGAGGTATTGCTATGTGTGAAATGTTAGATTTAACCCTATGAGTGCCATCCGACTAAGTTAAAAAACAGTCCCTGACAATAAACACTTACCATTAATCTTGATGTCCAGTGGAGTCTTCAGCACTCTGGTCAGCTACTGCCCATCTTCTTCTTCAATATTCTATCTTCCTTTTTCATAAATCTCTCCATCTTCTGTGTTCTACTCTTCTGTCTTCTTCTCTTCCTTGTTTCAAATATTGCTCTGTAAAGAGACAAAAAAAATGAAACAGTAAATTTTTTCCTATAAACATAACTTGGAATATATGCATTGTTTAACCCTTTGAGTGCCAGAGGGGTACGCAACACGTTGCAGAGCATTACGTAACTCTCTGGAACTCAACGAGTTAAAGTAATGCACATATTCCAAGGTAACGCACTATATTGCACTAACTGAAAAACACTGTTCCAAATCTTTTGACAAAAATTCAATTATTTGTTCTAAATCAAAGAGTAATCATTAAAGCGAAAATATTGTGCCTTTGTAAAAAGAAGCCAAACTGTAGGCTCCTCTGCTGTTGCCTGAGACAGACAAACCCCTTCCCCCTTTGGTATATTTGGGGCCGATTGCCAATCCAGTGTGTGGGTTCTTTTGAACAGAGGTGTATTTTATATGGCCAGTCTCTGTTCAAAAGTCTCCCATTCATTGGCTGGGATGTGTGCATATGCTCCTCCCAGTCAATTAGCTCCTTACAGGTTCCGTCATCCCCTCACTAGGAGCTGATTGACTGGGAGGTGCATAAGCACACATCCCAGCTAATAGATGGGAGACATATTGAACAGAGACTGGCCATATCAGGTATCAGGCCGAAAGGTACCAATGTGGGGGGGGGGTTTGTCTGCCTCAATTCCTGCCGCCACCCAGAGGCGGAGTCTACAACTTGGCTTCTTTTTACAAAGGCACAATATTTTAGCTTTAATGATTACTCTTCGATCAATGTGTTGCATACCCCTCTTGCACTCAAACAGTTAAACAATGCACATATTTCCAAGTTATGTTCATAGGCAAAAATGTATGTTTTATGTTTTTGTCTCTTTCCAGGAAAATATTTGAAACAAGGAAGAGAAGATGAAAGAAGATAAGAAGACAGAAGATGGAGAAGAAGAGGACAGATGATGAAGAGAAAGAAAAAGAAGGAAGATTGAAGATGACAGAAGAAGACGGACAGTGAATGACAGGTAAGTGTTACACAGATCTCGGTGATAGGCTAGTGTTAGGGGTAGTATTGTTGCACTTCACTGTTAGGGGTAGTGTAGGGTTAGTGTTTGGGAGGCTGTCTGTGTTTTAGATAAAGGTGGAGCTTGACAGTGTGTCAAGCACCAATCTTTAGTTCTTTTCCTTTGATGTTCCCATCACTCATGATATTTAGCGTGAGTTAAGGGTAGACATTTTTTTTGTTGTTGTTCGGTAGCCAGTTTTTGAACAGAGGCCTTATTTTCTGGTAGAGAGTAGCAGATTTGACGGAGAGCAGTGTAGAATGTTGGCAACTGGCTGGCTGGCGGGCAGTGGATGTAAGAGGGAGAACAGTGTGGAATGTTAGTATTTGGCTGACATGGAGTAGAATATGGAAAAGTAGCATCTTATTAAGGAAATACGATTATGCCAGAGAGCAGTGTGGAATGTTGGCAACTGGCTGGCTGGCAGGAGTGGATAGTAAGAGGGAGAACAGTGTGGAATTTTAGTATTTGGCTGAAATGGAGTGGAATATGGAAACTTAGCATCTTATTAAGGAAATACTATTGAGTAGAGTGGAGAGTAGTGTGAAATGTTAGTATCTGTTACAGAGTGACAGTGCCACTTTGAGGCTTTTATCCTGAACTGTCCATTCCTTCAGCTTCAGAATAGATAATATATGACACTTAGACTTGCATGGAACATAAAAGAATTGTTAGCATCTGGACTTAAAAATTGCTAATAAGATCTGAGGTTTACTCTATTGGATATGCATAATTTTTATATCCGTCACAGTTATATAACCGAGTTTCAAATATGTTCTCAATTTGTGCTTAATTGCATCATCAAATAGCATTAAAAAAAATGTGACGCATAGAAGCTGGCCTGTCTACAGTGTCCAAATGTTTGATGTATGAAAGAAGCAGCCATCATTCAGAGCAAAAGAGGCAAATCAAAAGCAATTCAATTTTAGGTCTTAAAAGGAAAATAAACCCAAAACATAAGTTAAAATTCTTTGGTCCATATGTATGATGCAAAAGGATGACCAAGTCTAGCAATTCTAGAGAAAAACACACTATAGGGAATTTGTATAACGTTCCATTGATTAAATGGGGCTCTTAATTATGTAATACTATAGAGCCACAGTACCGATGGGTTAAAGGGATAGTAATACTTAAAATGTAAAAAAAAATGTTGTAGGGTTTATCCCCCTGAGTAAAACAAGGGTACTCCCACTGCTGAAAGGTGTTTCACAGTGGCCTGAAACTGTACAGTGGCGCTGTTGCTACACGATCCTATGGACAGCTCTGGTCCCGGGACCATAAATCTCCATAGGATGGTGTAGCAACAGCGCCACTGTACAATTTCAGGCCACTGTGATATTGCACCTAAAAAATTCAACTTTGAAAAATAATAACTTTTGAATGAAACACCTTACAGCAGTGGGAGTACCCTTGTTTTACTCAGGGGGATAAACCCTACAACATATTTTTTTTACATTTTAAGTATTACTATCCCTTTAAAAGCCCCATTTAAATCAATGAGAATGTTTTAATGATCCTATATGGTACAGTTGGTTTGCTCCAGAATTGAACTGCCTCTGGCAATGTGTTGCTCAGCCCTGGCACTCAAAAAGTTAAATTCTACCTGCCTCGCCAAGCATGTCATATGAAATTACCCAAGATTCAACTAGACACAGGTGCAACACACAGCCAATTGGATACTCACAAAGCTCCCAAATCTGTGTGATCAAAACATTCACAGTCCCACACCTGTGATAGTGAATGAAGAAGTGACAGTCCAAGTTCCCTGGTCTCCAGAGCTCAAGTTGACGATTGGCTGTTCGATATAAACACAAGACACAGCCACGGATCAGCTGTTAGAAGTAAACACAAGACACAGCCATGGATCACCTGTTAGAAGTAAACACAAGACGCAGCCACGGATCAGCTGTTCGATATAAACACAAGACACAGCCACGGATCAGCTGTTAGAAGGAAACACAAGACACACAGCCACGTAAACACAAGACACAACTGGCTTCTGGACACTCCACAAGGTAAATGGTGCTGCTCCGAGTGTTGTTGAACGTCTGCATACCAGGTGTGTGATGTGTTTACATCTAATAGCATACCTCCCAACATTTCAAATGGCAAAAGAGGGACACTTTTGTTTTTGGGGGTGTTACTAGGGGAGTGACTGGTGGGAGGAGTGTTTCCATGAATTTTTAGGTTATTTCATGACCTATTGAAACTTCTTTGTGCAACTGAACAAATGAATTATAACAAGACCAAAGTATTTTATTTACACAGATTAATTTATAAACACATATACTGATGTTTAAACAAACATTAATGTGAGTTGTATTGCTGTGGAGCAATAAGACACACTTATATACACACCACACAGTCTAATCTCCTAAACACAGGGACACCAGGGTGGGAAAGAGGGATTTGGGTCTCAAAGAGCGACTGTCTCTCCTAAAGAGAGGACTTGGGAGGTATGTAATAGAAATATCAGAATAGACTAAAGGATCTGAATATGTATAGCTTGGAGGAGTGAAGAGAGAGAGGATATGATAGAAACATGCAAATACATGAAGGGATTCAACAAAGTGCAGGAGAGAAGTACATTTCAAAGGAGTTAAAATGTTAGGACAAGAGGTCTTAGTCTAAAACTAGAGGGACAGAGGTTTAGACATAATGTGAGAAAGTTTTACTTCACTAAGAGGGTAGTAGATAAGTGGAATACCCTACCAGCAGAAGTTAATACATTGAGGGAATGTAAGCATGCATGGGATAGGCATAAGGCTGTCCTGAACATGACAAGATCACGGACCAAATAAGGCTTAAGGTTTTTACAGCAGGAAAATGGGCAGACTAGATGGGATGAATGGTTCTTATCTGCCATAAAATTCTATGTTTCTATGTAACAGCTGATTTGCGGTTTTGTCTTGTGTTTAAATCTAACAGCTGAACAGTGGCTCTGTCTTGTGTTTACATCTAATATCTAGCTGGCGGCTCTGTCTTCCATTTATATCTAACAGCTGATTGGCAGCTCTGTCTTGTGTTTACATCTAACAGCTAATAAGTGGCTCCATCATGTGTTTATATCTAACAGCTGATTGGTGCTCTGTATTGTGTTTATGTCTAACAGCTGATTGGCAGCTCTATCTTATGCTTATATCTAACTGCTGATTGGCGGCTCTGTCTTGTGTTTCTGTCTAACAGCTGATTGGCAGCTCTGTCTTGATTTTACATCTAACAGCTTATCTGCAGCTTGCACTATGGAGGCCAGGAACTTGGACTGTTACTTCTCCATTCACTACAGCAGACATGGGACTGTGAATGTTTGGGAGTTTTGTGAGTAGCCACTTGACTGTTTTGTTTTACTTCATGTTTATTAACCCCTTAAGGACTGTGTGACGTGCAAGGACGTCACCCAGCTTTTTCCTTAAGGATGGGTGATTGTCCTGGCACATCACATATGTTTTACTTACAACACTCCTGCAGCTTCTATCAGTCCCCTAATCGGCGCACTGGAACACGTAAAAGGTCATGTGTACCTGCGAGTTGCCAAGGATCAAAGTAGTCCTCAAGGAAGGGAACTTCCCTGGACCTCTGGTCCTTAAGGGGTTAAAGAAATAGTGCATTATGTGTTGCGCCTCTCTCTTCTTGTGGACCGGGTAACTGTCATATGGGAGGCCCGGTGAGGCAGGTATCAACTGAACTCTTGGAGTGCCTGGGATAGTTTTCATATTTACTGCATAGAAAACTATACCAAAATCCCCAATTCGATGACCTCAATGAGGCAATTTATTTTGTGTAACCTCTGAAAGCAACGCCAGCTACTGATTGTTAGTGCAATGTGGAAAATAGTAACATTAACCCTTTGAGTGCCAAAGGGGTACACAACACATTGCAAAGCATTGCGTTGCGTACCCCTCTGGCACTCAAAGGGTTAACATATAAACATGCACTCAGGAATACGAAAATAGCTTACTAATCCTTTGAGTGCCAGATGGGTGTGCAATGCATTGCAAAACAATGGCACTCAAATTATTAAAACACATTTCCATATGCGAAGGAAACATAGCAGTGTTGTCAGTGTGGTGAAGGGGTGAGGAAGGCAGGGAGATGTCAGTGTACCTGAGTAGTGATCACAGGGATTATATGGTGATGACACCTTAGTGCATACCATGAGATGGATTCTGGTCCAATTCACCATAACACTGCCAAACTGGACACTTATTAATAATTAAATGTACCTCCACCGCTGGATCTCTAATAACTGATTACCCCTGCCTTAAAGGGATAAACAAAGTTTAATATTATATACTAGTGTAAAAGCATGTGTGCAAGGGCCGCTGAGCAGTCTCTACTACGCATGATTGCATCGTATGAGTGAGGCAGTGCAATCACGTGGAGCAGTGAGGTAATGGCAGAACGCAGAGCAGGACTGGCCTCTTAACCCTTTGTTTGCCGGAGGGGTACTCAACGCATTGCAAAGCAATGCGTTGCGTACCCCTCTGGTACTCAAAGGGTTAACATTACCTCACTGCTCCACGCGATTGCACCGCCTCACTCACGCGATGCAATCATGCGTAGTAGAGACTGGCCGAACGTGGACACTGCACATGACTGCATTGTGACAAACCTTCTGGCCTTTTATTATATAGGATATAAAAATATTAATGAATGACTTACGTCCCGCCTCTCAGACATGTATAGTTTGAGAGATATAAGCTTATAATGTTCCCCCTCCTGCCCCTTTCACAGACGGCAGCGCTCTAGCTGACAGAAGGAGATCCTGGTCCTGGGACCGGTCGGCGGCTCTTCAGCAGAGCCGAAATAGTGTTATCTAGAAAGAAATACTTCATTAGAACGGTCTACAAAGTGTGAATTGATTGCAGGCACACTTTGTAGACTGTTCCAAAGAAGTTTTTCTTTGCTACTTTGGCTCTGCTGAAGAGCCGCCGGCTGGTCCCAGGACCAAAATCTCCTTCTCTCAGCTAGAGAGATGCCGTCTGTGAAAGGGGCGGGGGGGGGGACTTTATCATTGTATATTTCTCAAACTATACATGTCTAACAGACGGGACGTAAGACATTGATTAATATTTTTATAATTATATTATAATTTTTATAACGATATTATAATTCACTAACTAGGTTTGTCAGAAGCCGTCATGCGCAGTAGATAAGGCTGCGTGCGCTGCAGTCATACTCAGTACAAACTGACCGCTCCACGGTTGATAAGGAGCTGGGTTGTCCAAATTCAGACCGGAGCCCTGTCTGCACTCCAGAATGTCCACAGATAGGACTACGATCTGAAATTGGAGCGCCCCATTCCGTATCAGCCGAGGCACGGGCAGTCTTTACTGTGCAGGACTGCACCATGGCCGTCGCTGGGTGGCACTGTGGCCTGTGTACACGGGCTCCTCAACTAGTATACAATATTAAACTTTCTTGAAAACAACCATTACTATCCCTTCAAAGCAGAAGTACTTCTTAATAATAACCCTCGTTTACTTTACAATATACACTTGATGCCACATAAGCTATAATCTATCTGCAATTAGAATTGCCAGTTTAACCCCTTAAGGATCAGTGGTCTGGGGAAGCTACCTTCCCATAAGAACCGCTTAGAGCCTTTCCAATGCGTCAGTTCACGTGACCTGTTACACTCACCAGCGCGCCGCATTAAGGTCTGAGAGAGACGGCTCCAGTCTTGGAGAGTCAATTTCAAACCCTGTTTTTACTTACAGTGCTCACGGTCCTTAAGGGTATAAATTAGTGAAGGTCATAGCATGTTGCATGGTCCTTAAGGAGTTAAATGAAAAGAATCATATAATAATAGCCCCAACACATACATTACTACGGCCAGAAATCTTAATGATCCCTATGAATTCTGCCATTTATTCATGTTCGTGTCATGTTCATAGAGGAGGACGTGGTAGTTGGACAGTTGACAACAGTTTTTTTTTCCAAATTGAAGCATGCTTATTTAATCCTTTAGCTCTTTTGTACATGATAATCTTAACTCTTTAACCCCTTAAGGACCAGTGACGTGCCAGGACCGTCACCCTTTTTTTCACATAAGGACCAGTGACGGTTCTGGCACATCACTTCTTAATTATAGCGCTTCTGCGGGATCTCTGTAAGTACAAATGTGGTCTGAAATTAACCGATCCAAGACCAGAGCGGTCTCTCTCACCCCCTCTCGACATGCCGGTATACGCAACAGATCATGTGTGTAGGATGACCACATTTCCATTCTGCCATTCCAGGACATGTGGTCACCCTAGTCCGGTGGCTGAGGCTCCCGCCGGCGCTGACCATCTTTCTGAGGCTGACACAGTAAGAGTTCCCAGTGGTAACTCTTACTCTGTGTCAGCCTCAGAAAGATGGTCAGTGCTGGCGGGAGCCTCAGCCGCGGGTCTCACTTGCAGCACCAGCATTCCTGCTCCACCCCAGCTGTCTCGCACATACCAGTCCAGCCAGCCAGTGAAATGTATTTGCTATATGGTCTTCATTGGCTGGCTCAGCCAGCCAATGAGGACCATATAGCAAATACATTTCATTGGCTGGCTGGACTGGCGCGTGTTGCTCAATTCCGGGACTCTTTGTTGTCCCGGTGGAGGGTGACCCGGGACGCGGGACACAGACCCCCAATAAGGGACAGTCCCAGGTATTCCAGGATGTGTGGTCACCCTATGTGTGGCGGCGTATCTGCACAGATCAAAGCGGTCCTCAAGCGTAGGTAACTTCCCTGGACCCCTGGTCACTAAGGGGTTAAGAATCAGTGGGGCGCTCACTTCATTGCTTCCCAATGTAGTGTGCAACTGTCTGGCCTTTAAAGGGTTCAGTAGGCTCTTGCACTCTGCCTGCTTCAGTTTGAAAAAAAAAGCCAAATATGTCTGCCTTCACAGACCTGACTTTCCGGACTGGCTAAAGATGCTGTATCTTGACGAAGCCTGTTATAGGCGATACGCATTGGGATCTGACCGGAGGTGGTTTTCCATGCACCCTTTGTATTGACTTTGTTGATTTACTCGATAAGTATATCTTTTTGCTCTTATAATCCTGGTTATATGTTGGTTAAGGGTATTGATTTGTCTCTCTGGGGGGGGTGTTGAGGTTGAGTCACATCTAATTTTTCAGTGTGTCCCGTTACTCAGCACCCTTATATGGAGGGAATCTTAGGGTGCTAGATATATTTATACCTACAGTTATTATATAGGTGAAGCTGTGTTATTTGTAATTTTGGGAACTTTTGGGCATCACTTATTGTGTTGGATATTTATGTAGGGTTTTTGTATGTTGACCTCCTCTGTGGATGTGTTTTTAATTGTTTTTATATATCATCCTTTGTGATATTTTTGTACCAATAAAACTTATATTATTTGTTTTCCCTGCTTCTTGAGTGCCTCATTTTATGGGATCAGTTTTTCTTGGACAAGCTGCCTCTTTAGGGCCTCTTGTTTCCGAGTATTACTATTGGATTCCAGTGTAGTGGTCCCTGAGTGTCCCCCATTATTTCTGGATGGTGTTAAAAGGATAGTAATACTTTGTTTTATCTTTATTTTATTTTGAAGGCATTAAAAAACATGAAGAACGCTATAAGTCTTATCTCTCAAACCTTTATGGTTTAAGAGATATTCACAAGCAAAGTTTCCCCTCCCACCCCTTTTACCTAGTGTAAGCCATCTCTTCTCAGATGTGTAATGCAGTCCATAGACCAGACAGATAACAGAAGGGGACACTCTTCTTCCTATGAGAACAATGAAAGCCCTGCCCCCCTTGACAGGTTTTTCCCTTATCTTAATTGAAGATTGTCCCTCTCTGCAGTCTACCTGGGCACCTCCCTTCTGATCTGGCTGAGCAGTGTTACAACAGTAAAAGGGGTGGGAGGGGGACACTTTATCACTGAATTACTCCTAAACTACAACTCTGACAGAATTGAAATAACACTCTCCAAAGTCCAAATACTATGATGATTAATTAGAGCTGCTTTTATTATGAAACATTACTATCACTTTAAGTGGGGACTCCTATTTGAGTCTGTGCCTACTCATGTATACAGGAATTGTATCTTGAACAAAGAGCAAAATTCAGAGGATTTTCTGCCCATAGTAAGATAAGTGGAGAAATATTGTTGGGAGCTGCTTCTCTTTTAATCCCTTGAGTGCCAGAGAGGTATCCAATGCATTGTGATACCTTTCCGGTACTCAAAGGGTTAAACTAACCAATCAAATTGCAGGTAATGATGGCTTCTGTTAGAATATTATGACATCAGGTACACATAGTAAATACATTCATTGCTACATTTTCACTTTGATTTTCATACCTACAAGGTAAAAAATAAACAGTATTTTTCATGCAGTAGAACATAATTAAATATTTTCGTTGTTTTATTTTTTTTCTTATAGAAATTGACTGGCACATTATTCATGGATCCACTTCCCCCTTACCTCAGTTCTCCAAATAATTGTAATGTTGGGCACAGAGTTTTCATTCCCACTGGGTCAGCAAAATGACCAGTAAAAGATGATGTTGCATTTTCCTACTGGACAACCACCAGCACCATATAATATTCTGTTAGTATTTTAAGAACCAGTGGTGAAAATAGCACAAGGCAGTTCTGTGTCTTACAGATTCAGTTTATGATAGAAATTTTACTGTGGCAAGAATTTCTCCTTTATTAAAGGTACATTAGAGGGATAGTAATACTTTGTTTTATCTTTTTTTTATTTTGTAGGCATTCAAAAAAAACATTAAGAAGGATATAAGTCTTATCTCTCAAACCTTTATGGTTTGAGAGATATTCACAAGCAAAGTTTCCCCCTCCCGCCCCTTTTACCTAGTGTAAGCCATCTCTTCTCAGATGTGGAATCCAGTCCATAGACCAGAGAGATAACAGAAGGGGACAATCTTCTTCCTATGAGAACAATGAAAGCCCTGCCCCCCTTGACAAGGTTTTCAGGTTTTTCCCTTATCTTAATTGAAGATTGTCCCTCTCTGCAATCTACATGGGCACCTCCCTTCTGCTCTGGCTGAGCAGTGTTACATCAGTAAAAGGGGCAGGAGGGGGATACTTTGTCGTTGAATTACTCTTGAACTACAACTCTAACAGAATTGAAATAACACTCTCCAAAGTCCAAATACTATGATGATTAATTAGAGCTGCTTTTATTATGAAACATTACTATCCCTTTAAAGCCAGCTTCTAACCTATCGGAAAAAAATGGCCATGTGTCCCTAAATATCCAGTCAGGGCCCGATTTACAATCCAGGCTCCCCTAAGCACGGCACTCTAGGTGTCCTTAGCTCCATCCAAGGTGACACCGACTCCTCACATGGCCTAACCCCTAGACCATCCACTGTTTCCTGGCACAGAAAATACCCTTGGAACTATCTTCAGTGTAAAGAAGAACAAGGAGTCCTGGAATTGATGGTATGGCCCCCACAGAGCCTTGATCTCAACATCACTGAGTCTGTCTGGGATTACATGAAGAGAAAGAGGCAACTGAGGGGCCTAAATCCACAGAAAAACTGTGGTTATTTCTCCAAGATGAAAAACCTACCTACCGAGTTCCTAACAAACTGTGTACAAGTTTCCCTAGAAGAACTGATGCTGTTTTGAAGGCAAAGGGTGGTCATACCAAATATTTATTTGATTTAGATTTTTCTTATGTTCACTCACTATGCATTTTATTAATTAATAAAAATAAACTATTAACATGTTTATTTTTTTTTTAATTTCCTTTACAGCAGTTTTTCACACCTGCCTAAGACATTTGCACAGTACTGTATGTACAGGGACTGTTTTTCACTATACTCTGTGTATAAGGTCACTTATCACTCTGATCTGGTTGTCTTGATAAAGGCCCTCGAGGTGGCCAAACACTGACAAATAAACACAGCGATTTACCAGTAAATCAAGTCCTAAGATTGGTCTTATGCTAGATGGCGGCAACACCACTATTGTTTATATATATATATATATATATATATATATATATATATATATCATCTGAGGGATGCACTCACCACAAAATAAAGTGATAGCTGGGTGCCATATATCAAAAATCATATTCATGCATAGATCAGCACTCATAGGGGACGTCTGAATAAGCCAAAGAGAGTTTAATGGTGGATCCATCATTAAAAGGATAGTAATACTACTTTTTATCTTTATTTTATTTTGTAGGCATTAAAAAAACATTAAGAACGATATAAGTCTTATCTCTCAAACCTTTACGGTTTGAGAGATATTCAGAAGCAAAGTTTCCCCTCCCGCCCCTTTTACCTAGTGTAAGCCATCTCTTCTCAGATGTGGAATGCAGTCCATAGACCAGACAGATAACAGAAGGGGACAATCTTCTTCCTATGAGAACAATGAAAGCCCTGCCCCCCTTGACAAGCTTTTCAGGTTTTTCCCTTATCTTAATTGAAGATTGTCCCTCTCTGCAATCTACCTGGGCACCTCCCTTCTGATCTGGCTGAGCAGTGTTACATCAGTAAAAGGGGCGGGAGGGGGATACTTTATCATTGAATTACTCTTGAACTACAAGTCTGACAGAATTGAAATAACACTCTCCAAAGTCCAAATACTATGATGAATAATTAAAGCTGCTTTTATTATGAAACATTACTATCACTTTAAACCCTCTGGTTTATTCAGATATATATATATATATATAGAGAGAGAGAGAGAGAGAGAGAGAGAGAGAGAGAGAGAGAGAGAGAGAGAGAGAGAGAGAGAGAGAGAGAGATACACCCACGTTATAGTGCTTTTCCTCTTGTGTGAGACAAGCATTCTCCATCTTTTAGGAGTTTTTTCATGCAAGCGTTATTACAACTCACACTTATGTTGTATTTACATTAATCTGTAATTTTCTGGAGTACTGTTATTGATGGAATTTGACTTCCAGACCCCATGACCCATCAACACTGGATGCTACCAGAATCTCTTCACATGATCACTGGTTAAACTATCCAAGTTACCAAATTTGTGATTGGTCCACCTGTGCTCTTGTAAGAAAAGCTTAAACCTTTGAATGCCAGAGGGGTTCGCAACACATTGCAAAGCAATGTCAGTGTGGCCAATTTACTAAGAGAAAGAAGTGCAATTCTGGAACAACCCAACTGGACCATAGGATATAAATAAAAAAATTCTAATTATTTAAATGCACATTTTAACCCCTTGAATGCCAAAGAGGTCACCCATGCATTGTGTAGGTGAAACTAAGACCCATGTCTTTTGGGAAGTTTTCAGCATCCTTGAGAACTCAAAATGATTTATTGCTAAACATTTGAAGCTTGGCATCATGTTAAGAGGCTGATTATGGTGGCACAGTCAATAACTGGACCTACAGCTGTTGAAGACTACAACTCCCATCATCCGTAACCAGCCATTGGTTGGTTGGGGATAATGGAAGAGGTCGTCCTCAACAGCTGCAGGTCCAACAACTGACTACACTTGGAGTATGGTGACCATCAGCCACCATTATATTTTGCTGTCCCAAACCAGGAATCTCTGGTCTAGTGGGACGTGCAAAGCCAGATGCCCTTAACCAATTATGGTGATGCACATTGCCTTAGGACACCCCCCATTTATCTTTTCAGAGCTCACCCCGTCCATCTGTCCACACCAACTTGCTGCTGAAACCTTATCCTTTGTTCAGTACATGGGATCCATCATGGAGGGAGGAATGGTGACAGCATGTAAATGCAAGTCTGAGTGTTCTGGAACCTTGGAGACAGCAAAGTTAAAGGGGCAGACAACCTCTTTTTTAAATTTTACATACTTTGCAAGTGTATAATATGGAAAGCCAAATTGCCTATACTTTTTATTATTATTTTTCATCTTCGCCTTATATTTTTTTTACACATCTCTGTCCTAGACAGTGCTCTCCCTGGATATATGTTTGCAGAGAGGTTTTTATCAGGGATAGTGAAAGCAGGGGTAGTAATACTAATAATAACACTATTCCTGCAGAAGAAAGGATTGCTTCCAGCATATGGCGCAGGGATAGAGTTACATTGTATCATTATACCTGCTGTCACAGTGCCTAACAGGCAGCTTTCTGGAAACAGAAATTCCTTGAGATTCCTATCAGGTGCATAAAAAATAAGTGGTAATAAAAAATATAATAAAGAAAAATATAGGCAATTTGACTAGTATATGCAATTGTGAACACAGCAACATAGACTAATGATATATATAGGCCTAGATTACATTGATGACTTTATTACAGCAACATTGTTGCAAGATGTTGCAGCAACACAAGACTGCCTTTGAACATTATAGTAGCTGGAAAGTGAACCATGTGAATGACCCCACAGAAACAGTGGTGTAACAATAGTGATCGCAGGGGTCGCAACTGTGATTGGGCCCATCACTCCAGGGGCCCAGCCTCCCCCTGCTACCACCACCACTGCCAGCATTAAAAAAGCTTTGCCGTTGTGAAGATCACACTGATCTCCCCACCGGCAAGCTGCTCACATCTTCCTAGTGGTCCCTGGTCATCTAGTAATGCAGAGCGCTGGGAGATGACATCATCTCCCAGCGCTCTGCATTAGTGGAGGACCACGCAGGAGCTGCATATAGATGTCTGTACCGAAGGCGGCACAGACCTCTCCTGTCATGCTGCTGGACCACCAGGGATGATGAGGCCCCCTTCTCCTGAGCCAGGTAGGAGGTGGAAAGTGGGGGCACGTTCGTGGAGGTGGACAGTGGGGTCAACATGGTGAGGGGGCCCATGGTAAATTTTGCACAGAAAACAATATTTATTTTGTGAAACTTATTAGTGCAACTAAGTTGCTGCAGCCAAATCTCCTCTGTGAGCTAGGCTTACAATGTTCTTATTCTTCTACTAGCTGTAGAAGCTCTGAAAAAGACATGAAAGAAACAGAGTTATTTTAACCCTTTGATTGCTAGAAGGGTGCACAACGCATTGCTCTGCATGTGTTGCATACCCGATTGCTACACAGGGCCCTAGACAAATAATGAAAAAAAAAAACACCTCAATTATATGATTATTTAAAAAATCCCTTTAACCCGCTTGGGTGCTTTAAAGATCTCAAGCGCATTGCTTATCAATGCATTGGAGATTTCTCTTGCATCTAAGGGGTTGAGTAGATTACTTCCTTGGTCCTTTTAACCCTTTAAGGACATAATGCGGTGCTTATGTGCGATAATAGCACTGTTTCTAAGCATATCGCCATATGCTTAATTATTGGGAGGGGGACTTTATTTAGGGTGATAGCTCTGCTTTAATATATTTTAAAGTTTCTACTGTATCTCCCCTTTCCATCCTTTCTTCTACATTATGCATATTAAGTTATTTGAGTCTAGTCTGGTACTCTGTGTCTTGGTGGCTCTTTTTGAACCACCTTTTGTTTATTAATGTTCTTCTGGAGATGTGGTCTCCAGAACTGTACACAGTACTCCAGAGGAGGTCGTACCATCAATCTATAGAAGGGCATTAGAGCCTCTCTCGTCATGCTGCTAATGACTCTTCCTATACAACCAAGAACCCAGTTTGCTTTTCCAACACCTTTACTGCATTGCTTGCCTACCTTTAAGTTATCTGAAATAATACCTCCCTTTTCTCTGATGTTTTTGTCAGCTGAGTACCATTAAGCCTGTATTCTACCTCTGCATTTTTATATCCTTGTCATGCTGCTAATGACTCTTCCTATACAACCAAGAACCCAGTTTGCTTTTCCAACACCTTTACTGCATTGCTTGCCTACCTTTAAGTTATCTGAAATAATAACTCCCTTTTCTCTGATGTTTTTGTCAGCTGAGTACCATTAAGCCTGTATTCTACCTCTGCATTTTTATATCCTTGTCATGCTGCTAATGACTCTTCCTATACAACCAAGAACCCAGTTTGCTTTTCCAACACCTTTACTGCATTGCTTGCCTACCTTTAAGTTATCTGAAATAATAACTCCCTTTCCTCTGATGTTTTTGTCAGCTCAGTACCATTAAACCTGTATTCTACCTCTGCATTTTTATATCCTAAATATCTTATGTTGCACTTTTCAGCATTAAACTTTAGATCCTATTCCTCCGGTTTTTCTAAGTCCCTACAGATTTGGTTTATATCGCCAGCAGCCAAGGGGTTAAGTAGGCTGGAGCATTATTCTGTGAGATCACAAGGTTGGATAGGATGTCATGAACCGGAGGCAGAAGAAAGCTTCAGCAGCCTCCAGTGGTGACAGAAGGGAAGTGCAGCATGTAATTGCAGGTATCTTCACGGATGCCGCACCTTGCTATTCACCCGTGTGTTTGTGTGTGTATATATATATATAGATCATTTGGGATTGTGCACCTGGGCCATTAATTTTGAAGAGTGAGTGCTTTCACACACAAAAATCTCTCTCTGTATATATATTTTATATATATATATATATATATATATATATATATATATATATATATATATATATATATATATATATATATATATACAGGGCCATATGTACAAACAGTGAGAGCAGGAGAGCAATTCTAGGCAAATGAACATATCCAAACTTCTGACTCATATAGATGGGGATTTGGAATACTTCAGGCCACATATGCAGCACTTGGGATGAATCTGGCTGCCTGTCACAGATACAGTAAAAAACAATTTTAACCCCTTGAGGAACAAATTGTTGTGCATGTATTGCTTTTACAAAGCGTTGAGCATTGCAATGCATTGTGCACTCCTCTGGGCATCAAGGGGTTAACAATAACAGAGCTAGAGGGATAGAGAAGAGAAGATAGTCTGAACCCTTTGAGTGCCAGAGGGGTATGCAACACATTGCTTTGCAATGTGATGCATACGTCTCTGGCACTTAAAGGGTTAAAAGGATAGAAATGTTTCAAAATAAAATCAGCTCCAATTGATCTTCATAGTATTTGGACCGTGGAGAGTGTTATTTCAATACTGTCAGAGTTGTAGTTCAAGAGTAATTGAATGATAAAGTATTCCCCTCCTGCCCATTTTACTGATGTAACACTGCTCACCTCAGAGCAGCAAGACTGTCCGGATGGATCACAGAGAGAGACAATCTTCAGTGAATATAAGGAAAAACCTGTCAAGGGGGCAGGGTTTTCATTGTTCTAACAGTAAGAAGATTGTCCCATGCTGTTATCTGTCTTGTCTTAAGACCAGATTCCACATCTGAGGGGAAGTGGCTTACACTAGGTAAAAGGGGTGGGAGGGGGATACTTTATCATTCAATTACTCTTGTACTACAGCTCTGACAGTACTGAAATAACACTCTCCAAGGCCCAAATACTATGAAGATTAATTGGAGCTGCTTTTATTTTGAAATATTACTATCCCTTTAAATTACCAGCTCACCTATAGACAAATGTTTTGTAGTTTGCTGATTACCCTTCCAACATCCACAATGGGCTATATGCATACCTGGGAACTCTCCGGATTTGCCCCGGAGACTCCGGTTCTGACAGAGATTTACCGGGTCTCCGGGGCAGAGGCTGATTCCTCCAGATGTGGGGAGTTTCTATTGAAACTCTACCCACTTACACTCTTTCTCCCGCTGTTCCTCCGTCCCCAGCCTTGTGTGTGTGTGTGACATTTTTAACCATTTGAGTGCCAGAGTGGTACGGAATGCATTGCTTTGCAAAGCATTCCGTACCACTCTGAAACTCAAAGGGTTAAGCACCCCCCCCCGCTCGCGCCAAGCCCCGCCCCTTTTTGATGCAATTAGCGTCATTTTTGTCACCCCCTGCTGAAAAGAGGACTCCCCTCCGGGTAGCCCTCATCTGGAAGTTCCCAGGTATGGCTATATGCAGTGAATCCGCCAATGTCATACCTACCAGACCCAAACCCCTCTGTCGCTCTTTCCCACCTTGATTTCCCTCTTTTTAGGAGATCAGACTGTGTGGTATGTATATAAGTGTATCACATTGCGCCACAGCAATGCAATTCATATTAATCTTTGTATAAACTACAATATATGTTTTTCTAAACTAGTCTAGGTAAATAAAATTATTTTCTCTTGTAAATCACTTATTCGGTGACACAAAATGGTATCAGTTGGTCATGAAATAACGTAAAAATTCTTAGTAATGCTTTACCCACCAGCCACAACCCCAGCTACACCACCTAAAACACAAGTGTCCCACTTTGGCTATGTGAAATATTGGAAGGTATGTCCAACGTGTCCACTAGTTTGAAAGTTCAAATACGGTAAATGTTTAATATGTACATGTTTGTGTGAAGCATTTTCTTTTGTACTTGAAATTACAAAAAAGCAAAAAAAAAAACAAACACTAGTTATTGGGGAAAAAAAATATGAAATCATCCATAACAATAAGCTATTTTTGTCATAGGGTTGTAAAGGGACTGATACCATACATTAGGGATTGTCATGGATACTCTACTACAGGCTCTGGCCTACCCAATATTAAAGTAATAGTAATGTTTAACAAAAAAAGAAAAAAAAAAGCTTTGATTAATCTTCATAGTTTTTTGGCAGTGTAGAGTGTTATTTCAATATTGTCCAAGTTGTAGTTCAAGGGTAAATGAGTGATAAAGCATCCCCCTTCTGCCCCTTTTACTAATCTAACTCTGCACAGCAAGACTGTCCAGATGGACTGCAGCGAGGGACAATCTTCAGTGAGTGTAAGGAAAACCATACTGGGGACAGGGTTTTCCTTATGCTCACAGCAAGAAGATTGTCCCTCACTGCAAGCTGTCCGGTCTAATGACCTGATTACACATCTGAGGGGAGGTGGCTTAGAATAGGTAAAAGGGGCGGGAGGGGGATACTTTATAACTCAATTACTCTTGAACTACAAGAGTACTGAAATAACACTCTAGCACATAGAATAGAGGGTTGAGCCTCCATTTTAAAACCATGGAAAAGAAAACAGGAACACGATACAGAAACAGGAATGGCCTCCAGTGCCATACTTCCCAACATTTCAAATTGCCAAAGAGGGACACTGGTGTTTTAGGGGGTGTGACTGTTGGGCAGGGCATTACCAATACTTTTTTGGCTATTTCACGACCTATTGAAACCTCCTTGTGTAACCTAATAAATGATTTATAACAAGACCAAAGTGTTTTATTTACACAGACTAATTTATAACATATACTGACATTTAAACAAACATTAATGTGAGTTATATTGCTGTAGCGCAGTATGATACACTTATATACACACCACACAGTCTGATCTCCTTAAAAGAGGGACATCAAGGTGGGAAAGAGGGACAGAGGGATTTGGGTCTAAAAGAGGGACTGTCCCTCCTAAAGAGGGACACTTGGGAGGTATGCAGTGCATTGCATAGCAATGCAATGGAAACATCTCTATCCCACAGTGAGTGAAACGTCCAAATTAATTCATTTGTAATTCCCCCCCCCCTTGTGGTGCAGTTGGTTTGCCCCAGAATTACTTACTTTCTTTTGAACGCAGACGGGATTAAAATTATTATTTCTCTATGACTCTCCTTGACCTGATGTAGAAGCAGGCAGAGTTCCCTGGGGAGGAAAGATGAAGTATAAACTTTCAGCTTGAACCCCGTCCCCTCCCCGAAAGAGTGGTTGGCATTTAACCCTTTAAGGGCTAGAGGGGTTTGCATTGCATTACAAACACCCTTGGCATTCCATGGCTTAACACAGGCCTCTATGTAAGTGCTTCACTACTAGCGTGTGAATTATTTATTTAAAATTAGGAAATAAGTGTAAAATGTTTCCAGAAACATGATAGACATTACTGAAGTTGAAGCAAAAAGCGTTTTGTATTTTATTTCAGAAGACTGGGGGGAAACCTTTTACCGTGCACTCTTTACTTCCTGGTCAGGAGGATATAATGTATTTTGTGAAATGTAGCAGGACACAAGGAGCGCAAGCCAGAATTTCATCGCCCTGGAGAAAAAACACATGTAATACTATCAGCATACCTGGGAACTTTTTCTTGGCAATCACAGAGGTCAGACGTTTCTTGTAGTTGGCCACCAGGTTTGCACATATCTCAGGAGGGATTATGTCCCACTTTTCTTTGCAGATCCTCTCCAAGTCATTAAGGTTTCGAGGCTGATGTCTGGCAACTCGAACCTCCAGCTCCCTCCACAGATTTTCTATGGGATTAAGGTCTGGAGACTGGCTAGGTCACTCCAGGACCTTAATGAGCTTCTTTTTGAGCCACTCCTTTGTTGCCTTGGCCGTGTGTTTTGGGTCATTGTCATGCTGGAATACCCATCCATGACCCATTTTCAATGCCCTGGCTGAGGGAAGGAGGTTCTCACCTAAGATTTGACGGTACATGGCCCCGTCCATCTTCTCTTTGATGCGGTGAAGTTGTCCTATCCCCTTAGCAGAAAAACACCCCCAAAGCATAATGTTTCCTCTTCCATGTTTGACGGTGAGGATGGTGTTCTTGGGGTCATAGGCAGCATTCCTCCTCCTCCAAACACAGCGAGATGAGTTGATGCCAAAGAGCTTGATTTTGGTCTCATCTGACCACAACACTTTCACCCAGTTCTCCTCTGAATCATTCAGATGTTCATTGGCAAACTTCAGATGGGCCTGTACATGTGCTTTCTTGAGCAGGGGGCCATTGTGTGCGCTGCAGGATTTCAGCCCTTCACAGCATAGTGTGTTACCAATTGTTTTCTTGGTGACTATGATCCCAGCTGCCTTGAGATTATTGACAAGATCCTCCCGTGTAGTTCTGGGCTGATTCCTCACCGTTCTCATAATCATTGAAACTCCACGAGGTGAGATCTTGCATGGAGCCCCAGACCGAGGGAGATTGACAGTTATTTTGTGTTTCTTCCATTTGCAAATAATCGCACCAACTTTTGTCACTTTCTCACCAAGTTGCTTGGTGATGGTCTTGTAGTCCATTACAGCCTTGTGTAGGTCTACAATCTTGTCCCTGACATCCTTGGACAGCTTTGGTCTTGGCCATGTTGGAGAGTTTGGTATCTGATTGATTGATTGCTTCTGTGGACAGGTGTCTTTTATACAGGTAACAAGCTGAGATTAGAAGCACTCCGTTTAAGAGAGTGATCCTAATACCAGTTTGTTATCTGTATAAAAGACACCTGGGAGCCAGAAATCTTGCTGATTGATAGGGGGTCAAATACTTATTTCACTTAGTAAAATGCAAATCAATGTATAACTTTTCTGAAATGTGCTTGTTGTTATTCTTTCTCTCACTGTTCAAATAAACCAACCATTAAAATTATAGACTGATCATTGTCAGTGGGCAAATGTACAAAATCAGCAGGGGATCAAATAATTTTTTCCCTCACTGTATGATTGTTGGGTACTGGATTTATGAGTATGCAGTGATGTAGTACTCTGCTGATCTCCCTAAGGATGCACCTACAGGGTGTGCACAGGTTGATGTTGCGACAGGACCCGACATCCAATGGACCCCTTTCCCCCTGGGTCCAGTAGGTTCTACATATTGCTAGAGAGACCAAGGGGAAACAACTTCTTTCTATCCTTCCTTGTTTTAGGCCAAGGGTACTTTCTATGCCAAGGAACAGTGGATGGGACTGAGGGTGGGACCATGTAATGAATGGGGTGTGAAAATGGGTGGAACTAAGGGCACATAGAATTCCTTGCCTAGAGGAGCCTGAGAATATTGTATAACATGTTTTGGGGCCCATAAAAAAGGTTGCATCAGGGCCCCCCATGACTAGATGCACTAAAGGTAACAGTGCCATGTCTGCATAGTGCCATAATACAGTAGGGGTACAATATCTGAACTTTCGGAATAGAGGACGTTTTAGTGGATCAACTAGATTTAACCCTTTCAATGCAGAGTGGATAAGCAACACATAGTAAAACATGCATCTATAAACATGTTGCTAATTTAAGACACTGAAAGCATCTGCATGCTATTCCTGTATGGCTGTTACAAAAATTTTAGGATGATTTGGAGGCTAGCAGTGGTAAGAAGTATCTAAACATTACCAGTAGTGAGTGACTCATCAGTACTGGTCCAGCAGAGGTACTGGGCACAATAACAAAGCAGGACAGGGAGCAGCACCGGCACTATGTGCAGACAGACAGCTCTCTTCTCCTATGGGCTCCCTGTGTGTCCAGCAGCAGTAAGAAGCATAGTGAGTGACTCATCAGTACTGGTCCAGCAGAGGTACTGGGCACAATAACACAGCAGGGCAGGGAGCAGCACCGGCACTATGTCCAGGAAGACAGCTCTCTTCTCCTATGGGCTCCCTGTGTGTCCAGCAGCAGTAAGAAGAGTCTTAGCATAGTGTGTGACTCATCAGTACTGGTCCAGTAGATGTACTGGGCATAATAACACAGCAGGGCAGGGAGCAGCACCGGCACTATGTCCAGGAAGACAGCTCTCTTCTCCTATGGGCTCCCTGTGTGTCCAGCAGCAGTAAGAAGAGTCTTAGCATAGTGTGTGACTCATCAGTACTGGTCCAGTAGATGTACTGGGCATAATAACACAGCAGGGCAGGGAGCAGCACCGGCACTATGTCCAGGAAGACAGCTCTCTTCTCCTATGGGCTCCCTGTGTGTCCAGCAGCAGTAAGAAGAGTCTTAGCATAGTGTGTGACTCATCAGTACTGGTCCAGTAGACATACTAGGCACAATAACAAAACAGGACAGGGAGCAGCACTGGCACTATGTCCAGGAAGACAGCTCTCTTCTCCTATGGGCTTCCTGTGTGTCCAGCAGCAGTAAGAAGCATAGTGTGTGACTCATCAGTACTGGTCCAGTAGACATACTGGGCACAATAACACTGCAGGACAGGGAGCAGCACTGTCACCATGTCCAGGAAGACAGCTCTCTTCTCCTATGGGCTCCCTGTGTGGGAGTGTGTCTGACTCATATTTCCAGCGGCAGTAAGAAGAGTCTTAGCATAGTGAGTGACTCATCAGTACTGGTCCAGTAGAGGTACTGGGCACAGTATCAGAGCAGGGTAGGGAGCAGCACTGCCACTATGTCAAAGCAGACAGCTCTTGTTTGAAGTGCCCATTGTATGGGAGCATGGCCTGATTTATATCCCAGGCATCTCTAGACAAGGCATTCACGGTGCTGTTAGCTCCACCCATTTCCACACCCCATTCATCACATGGCCATGCCCCCAGTCCTATCCACAGGACAGAAAAAAAAAGCTTTAACCCCTTGGTTGCTAGAGAGATCTCCAATGCATTGCTTTGCAATGACGTGGTGATCTCACTAGCAATCGAAGTGTTAAACAGCAGCCTGTAAAAGGGTATAAAAGTGGTGTAGAGACATTACGATTGCTCTGGCCACACCTACAATTTAGAATGTGGGTGTGTCCAGCACAGCTGGCACAACCCTAGAAATGTGGAGCTCTCGGCAGTTGCCTACTGAGAAATCCGGAACTGTGTGGGACTGTATGATACATCACCCTCAGTCAGAACACATAGGCTCTTGCAGCAGTAGAAACACAGTTGTAGTGAGTGTGAGAAAGCTTCAGAGGTACAGGAGAACAACTTTCCTTGCCTTCTCCTAGAAGGAAACCCAGGACATATACAGGATACTTTGGAGTTTCCGCATGGCGGATTTTTTAGCTCCCTCCACAAAAAGACGTCTTGAAAAATCTGGTCATACAGTAACCTTAAATAAACCATAAGTTGGGGCTAAAGCCCCTGGTCATTTGAGGTTCACTTTCAAAACGTCGCCCTCAATTTGGCAATAAATCCAGGGGCGCATTAAAGTGTTAGTAATGTCCCACAAAAACTTGTTATAGTTTTGTAGAGGATGAAAAAATAAGCGTAATGGAGCAAACTCTAATTTCAAACCGCTATGGTTTGAGAGATATAAGCATTGAAAGTTCCCCCCTCCCCTTCTGACATCAGCGTCTAGCTGACAGCAGGAGATCCTGGTCTGACGATCAGCCTGCGGCTCTGTAGCAGAGCCCAAATTGCGTTATTGAAAAATAATTACTTCATTGGAAAGGTCTAAAAGGTGTGCCTGGTTTGCAAGCACACTTTGTAGATCCTTCCAATGAAGTAATTATTTTGCAATAACGAGGTTTAGGATCTGCTGCAGAGCCTCCTCGTGTGGGCCGACACGGATCTCCTGCTGTCACCTTTACAGATGACATCAGGAGAAGGGGAGGGAGGGGTGAACTTTCAATGCTTATATCTCTCAAACCATAGTGGTTTGAGAGATAGGGTTTACACCATTACGTTTATTTTTTCGTCCTCTACAAAACTATAACAAGTTTTTATGGGACATTACTAACACTTTAAATATGTCGCCAGGTTGAAAATGGCAACATAAGAATCTCACCCGCATGACAAGGTCTACATGCCTAAAAAAGCAGGAAAAAAGTCTATCACACTGAG